>CM053622.1:714124814-714149837 GCA_028646595.1 Phalanger gymnotis
TATATTCCTCTCTCTCTCTCTCTCTCTCTCTCTCTCTCTCTCTCTCTCTCTCTCTCTCTCTCTCTCTCTCTCTCTCTCTCTCTCTCTCTCTCTCTCTCTCTCTCTCTCTCTCTCTCTCTCTCTCTCCGTCACTCCCTTTCTCCCTCTCTCCCTCTCTCTCTCTGGCTTAAGTGAAGAGGTATGTGGTGACACCCTCACTCTGAATCATGGGATGTACTAGAGAAATCAAGAGAAGAGATGGAGTCTTTACCTCTAGCTCCCTAGTCTGCTAGGAGTCACAGTAGCTTCTTCTCTGTTCCAGACATGCATCTGGTCTGCATCCTTTTGGATAGGTGGGTCTCCAGCATTCTCAATTAACTGCTTAAGTCTCTGCCTGTGGAAGCTAAAGCAGGAGCCTATAGTGGAGACCTCAGCTTGCTTCATGAAAATCATTCAGTCACCATCTGATTGCACTTCTTGCTCTCCATGGAACCCTGGAAGTTTCAAAGTTAACTAGTTTGCCAGAATGGCAATCAGCAAATCAGCTACCGGTTTCCGAAATCTCTCATATGGCAGTCAGAAAGTCCAAAACTCCAGGGCAACAGAAGCAGGAAGAAAAACAGTCAATTACTGATGCTAGAGTCAAGATCATGTCACCTCTGTCCTATCTCCTGGCTTCCTGCCTGCTGTAAGCACAAGCTTTCCAAGGCTCTCTCTTGCTCTAGTTGTCATGTTTCTTGAAGTTGCTTCTACATCAGACAACTGCCTTTCTGTATTTGTGTTTGGAGAACATGTCTCCCTCAACTGTGCCTTGAACTCTCTCAACTTGACTCTCTTTGACTGTTTGATAGTGTATCTCCTTCTGGCAAGTAGCTCTGACAATTGCTAGATGGTCAGAGGGGGGAAGAGCAGGAAGGAGAGGAAATCTTATATTTTGTAAATATCCATCCATATGACTTCAGTTCAGTTCAGTAAAGTTTTGGTGGTATATTATTATGCGAAATGGTTTCTAATATTTTTCTTTACTATTTTTTTTATTTCTTTATCATCTTTATTTTCATTTCATTTTCTTTTCATTTGCTGTGAATTCCAGTTTTCATTTTTAACATTGGCAATTTAGTTTTCCTCTCATTTTTGATCAGATTAGCTATTTAATCAGTTTTTAAAAAGCAACTTCTGGATTTATCAAGTTGTTTTATTTTTCGATTTTGTTTGTCTCTTATTTGACTTTCAGAATATCTATTTTTTTTTGTTTGGTTGGAGGTTTCTGATTTCTTGAGGTTTTTTAGTTCTTTTAGTTGTATACCAAATTCATTGAGCTATAATTCATTCTTTTGTTGATGAAAATGTTTATAGATTTAATTTCCCTGTAAAGACTACTTGGATGCATCTTAAAAGAATTGGTATGCTATCTCATTGTTACAATTTTATTTAATGACATTGGCTATTGTTTCTCTGATTTGTTTTTTGATACCCAGTTATTTAGGATTAAATTACTTATTTGAATATTTTCTTTGGATGCCCTTCATTGATTTTAATTTTTACTGTGTTGTGGTCAGTAGGAGATGTATTTAATAAAGCTGCTTTTTTACATCTGTTTGCAATGTTTTTATCTCCTAGAACAAGGTTAATTTGCATGAAGGTGCCATTAAACAGCTGAGTAATATGTATGTTCTTTTCTATTCCCATTCAGAAATCACTAGAAATGTATTTAAGTTTTATAAAACTCTACTCAGATTCTTAATTTCTTTCTTGTTGATCTATTTGTTAGATTTGGTTAGGGCTAAAGGAAGCATATTACCCACCTGTTATATGTTTGCCATCTATCTCTTACTATAATTTGATTTACGAGTCTTTTCTTCACCTATTGCAATGTAAGAACTTCATCAAAATTTTGCCCATTCTAATTTTTAAAATATATTTACTTTTCTAGGTTTCTCCTGACTCCTGTGTTTGGATTTCAAAATTTGTACTCAGTTCTGTTTTTTTTTTTATCAGTAAGGCTTAAAATTCCTCTAATTAATTAAAGGACCATTTTCCTCCTAAATTATTCTCCTTAATATTTTTTGGGTTAAGTTATTCTTACTTGTAATCCTATATCTTTTACCTTTTAGATTATAGTATTCCAAGATTTTTACTCTTTTGTATTAATTGCAGCATATTCTTCAGTCAATCAATCATGAAATCAGAAAGTATTTATTAAATGCCTACTATGTGCTAGTCACTGGAGATACAAGTACAAAGAATGAAACAATCTCTATTTTCAAGGAGCCTACATTCTAATAAGGGAGACAACAAGGATGCACACACACACACATACACATACATATAGAATGTACCTAGGTGGCACACTGGGTAGATAGAGTATTGGGCTTGGACTCAGGAAGACCCGAGTTCAAATCTAGCCTCAGATACTTACTAGCTATGTGACCTTGAGCAAATCACTTAGCCTCTGTCTCAGTTTCCTCAACTTTAAAATGGAGATGGTAATAGTGCCTATCTCTCAAGGTTATTGGGAGGATCAAATAAGATAATGTTTCAAAGTGCTTTGCACAGTGTCTGGCACATAGTAGGTGTAATATAAGTGCTAGCTACTAATATTATTAAGTAAAAAGTTGTTAAGCTTAAGGTTATTTGGAAGAGTTGTTACTATCAAGAAAGCCTGAATGACAAAGGTGCCACTTAGACATATTTAAAGAAGAAAATGATTCCAAGAGGCTGATATGAGCAAGGAATGCATTCCAGGTATGGGAGACAGCCAGAGAAAAGACACAGAGAGAGGACATGTTGTGTCCTGGTGAGGATCAGGGAAAAGGCCAGAAGGGCAAAATTAGAATGTAAGAGTGGCCATAATGTACAATAAAGCTGGAAGTATAGGTGGGGGACAGGTTGTGAAGAAGGAGGAGTTCATTTTTCCCCCTAGAAACCAATGGGGAACCATCAAAGATTATTGAGTAGGGGAATGAAATGGTTACATTTGGACTTAAGGAAAATCCCTTTGGAATCTGGGGGATAGACTGGAGTAGCTAGGAATAAGGAATTGTCTGAATTCACACCCGGGTCTAGAGATCCAAAACCAGGGCTCTTTCAGGAGGAACCCTTACACTGACCTCCTTAAGATTAAGGTTCTCTTCCTCCTCACCACCAACTGTAATTCATAAGAATAGCAGAAGGGGGTTTCCCCTGGGTGGGAGGGGGGCTGGGAGGGTCTGAGCCTGCATCTGAGGCCAATGCTCTTTTCACTTCCATGTCCCTGAGATTTCAGCTATTCAGACCTGGAGCATAGAGTTGGCTCCAACATCAGCCAAGATGCAAAGACAACTTGTCCCTCACCTCTGACTCAGAGAAGGATTAATAGAAAATGGTGAAGAAATCAATGTCAGGAGAAGAATAGAAGCAATTATTTCAACATGATGACAAGGCTGTGAAGACATCTTCCACCCCTGCAGTGAAAGTCACAATAGAGCCAAAGCCCAGGGCTTCTACCAGTGGGATGAAGGAGAAGGCATTGTGTTATTATGTTTACCTCTGACCCAGCCTCTCCTTGGACACCAGGAACTCAAAGGACAGAGAGTTAACCCCACAAGAAACACTCAAAACTGGCTATTTTAGGTTGGAGCACTCCTGAGAAGGGTGGGTTATAGAGCAAGTTGTTCATTCATTTATTCTTCCATTCTGTTAATTTATTAAAGGTTTACTGAATGGCAGTGTGGTATAATGAAAAGAATACTAGCTTGGAGTTAGCAGTGACCTGGGTGTGAATCCCAGCACCAACACTTGCTTGCACCGGCAAATCATTTGAACTTTTCCAGGCCTCAGTTTTCCTGTCTATAAAATGGGGGTAATAGTTTCTACCTCACAGGGCTGTTATTAGGGTTTGGTGACATGATATGTGTGAAGTAGTCTGTAAACCTGTTAGTATTTTATAAATGTCAACTCACCTTATTGTTATAAGAATAATGTGCAGAGCAGTGGACTTAGGGAAGGAAAGCTGAGAGGAGCTCAGCCCCTTCCCTTAAGGAGTTTACCTTCTACTGAACGGGGTGGTGGTAGTGCTATAACTTGGATAACAGATAGATAGAGAGTAGTTAATTTGAGGAAGGGGAGAGTACGGACAACTGGTAGACCAGGAAAGGCTTCCTGGAGGAGGTGGCTCCTGATTCCAAGGAGAAGAGGGGTGAGAGTGAATAGGAAATGCATATAAGGCT
Source organism: Phalanger gymnotis (assembly GCA_028646595.1). Lineage (NCBI taxonomy): Eukaryota > Metazoa > Chordata > Mammalia > Diprotodontia > Phalangeridae > Phalanger > Phalanger gymnotis. Next base: position 714,129,002 of record CM053622.1, read on the forward strand.
AAAGAGACTGGATTGAGAAAGAGATGAGAAATGGAATGCCTCAGGAAAAAGCAAGTAGTAGTATCTAGCATTTATATAGCCTTTAAGGTATGTTAAGCCCTTTATAAATATTATATCATTTGATCCCCACAACAACCCTGGGACATAGGGGATATTATTATCCCAATTTTACAGGCAAGGAAACTGAGGCAAAAAGAGGTTAAGTGACATGCCTAGGGACACACAGCTGCTAAATATCTGAGGCCATCTTTGCATTCAGGTCTTCATGACTCCAGGTCCAGAGCTCTAAGAAGTTCTAATCCTGGCCTCACCTCTAGAACCTAACTCCCTGGCCACTAAACCATGTTGACTCCAGTTAAGCCATCATCCCTACCAGAAACTTGGACTCTGCTCTGGGGATCACCCTGGATTTTTGCCTTATCTTAAAGGAAACCAGACCTCCATCCCACTTCCTGGTAACCAGCTCCAAACCATGTCTTTTCCTCTCCTGTCATCCTTTTCTACTCTTCCCCACCCCAGGGAACCATCTCCCACCCATCTCACTTTCTAAGTCCTTTTTATGTGTTGTCTTTCCCCATTAAAATGTAAGTTCTTTGAGGGCAGGAACTGTCTTGGATTGCTTGAATTTATCTCCCTAGCACTTAGTACCATGCAGGGCACATTAATACCTACCACTTAAGCACTTATAAATGCTCTATAATATAATCTTCCTCCCTCCCTCCCTTCCTTCCTTCTTTCCTTTTTCCTTCCTTCCTTCCTCCCTCCCTTCCTTCCTTCCTTCTTTCCTTCTCTCCTTCCTTCCTTCCTCCCTCCCTTCCTTCTTTCCTTCTTTCCTTCCTTCCTTCCCTCCCTCCTACCTTCCTTCCTTTCTTCCTTCCTTCTTTCCTTCCTTCCTTCCTTCTTTCCTTCTTTCCTTCCTTCCTTCCCTCCCTCCTTCCTTCCTTCCTTCCTTCCTTCCTTCCTTCCTTCCTTCCTTCCTTCCTTCCTTCCTTCCTTCCTTCCTTCCTTCCTTCCTTCCTCTGTCTCTTTGTCTCTGTCTCTGTCTGCCTATCTCTCTCCTCTTCTTTCTACCTGTCTCTCTGTGTCTATCTCTCTCCTGTTTTCAGGGAGAGATCCCTATCTACTGGCTTTGTGGGTCCTATTCTATGCCTGAAGAGAGGAATCCTAACTGAAAACAGGATGAAATTTAGAGACCTTCTTGACAGTTACATGGGGCAGCTAGGTGGCTCAGCAGATAAAGTACTGGTCCTGGAGTTAGGAGGACCTAAGTTCAAATCTGGCTTCAGACATTTACTAGCTATGTGACCCTGGGCAAGTCACTTAATCCTGTTTGCCTCAGTTCTTCATGTGCAAAATCTACTGGGGAAGGAAATGGCAAACTGCTCTAGTATCTTTGCCGAGAAAATCCAAAATGGGGTCGTGAAGAGTTGGACATGTCTGACTAAAAACACATACTACCTTGATACTTTACACAGGTATAGAGGTTAATATCATGCTTGTCTCTTTCCCATCCAAGATTTCACAATGTGATTTCAGCTCTGTGAAGAGGTTTACCAGAGATTATTAGTTTCAGTTTGACAAGTGAAGATACTCAGGGTTAGGGGGGACAGGGAAACATTATCTATCTATCTATCTATCTATCTATCTATCTATCTATCTATCTATCTATCTATCTATCTAATCATCTATCTATCTATCCATCTATCTATTATCTATCATCTATCTATCTATTGTCTATCATCTATCTATCTATCTATCTCAAAAACCATGCCTTCCTTCTTTTCCTTCTACTCCTCATCACACACTCCAGAACATGAAAGTGAAGTTTTGGGGGTTTATTTATCAGGAAAAGGAGAATACACATGTAATGAGGAGGGAGGACAGTCAATCAGGTCACTCCTGATCAATTGATTTCTCCTTCACCCCACCAGCCCATTTGGTAAAATCACAGAAGATGAGGAACAGGTGACAGACAAGGAGGTGTTGAAGTATCAACAAAGTGTAAAGAAGGGTTTATAGTGTTACCTCTTTACAAGTTGTGAATAAGTTCTCTTCCATACTCATTGGCTGGCCAAGAACTCGCAATGGTACTACTGGCCCTTTCAAAAGGGAGATATGCTCTTTAGGATTCAGTCAAGGCAAGAGATAACTCTGAGGAGTATGACCTCTGGCTTTTTAAAGGGCCTCTAGATACTAATTCAGAAATAATATACAGTAGGAACAATATCTAAAGTCATTATTAGTGTGCATATAATACAGTACAAAGCTGAACAGATCATTAGCTTTCTAATCTAAGTCTTAAGTAAAGCTCCCTAGGTCTAACCTGGCTCATGAACCTCTCCCAGCCAGGAGTCCCATACCATAGTGTCTGCTCTTGACAATAATAATAATAATTAATAATAATAGCAGCTATTTTTTATATAGCACCTACTATGTACCAGGCACTTTGCTAAACTCTTTACAAATATTATCTCATTTGATGTCACAACAACCCTGGGAGGTAGGTGCCATTATTATCCTAATTTTACAGATAAGGAAACTAAGGCAAACAGAGGCTTGCCCAGGGTCACACAGCTAGTAAGTGTTAGAGTCTTGATTTGAACTCAGGTCTTTCTTCCTGACTCTAGGCCCAGCATTCCATCCACTGTGCCAATAGCACTTTGGGATTTCCAGGGCACTTTACATACGTAATTTATTTGGATCCTAATAATAACCCTGTGAGGTAGGTACAATGATTATCTCCAGATGAGGAAACTGAGGCTTAGTGAGTTAGATATCTTACTCATGGTCACACAGCTAATAAGCATCTGAAGCAGGATTTGAATGCAGGTCTCCCAGACTCCAACTCTAGCACTTGTGTTGGTAAAGATTAGGAGCCACTGGTGTTAAGGAAAGAGCCTGGAGCTGAATTTCCAGATTTTCTATGCCTGGATCTGAAGCATGAATGGTGCTGGTGACATCAGAGGGTAATGATCTAAGTGTCTACCAAGAGGCAGAGGAAGAAGAGAAGAATGCCTTCAACAACTTGTCAAAATGGATGACAACTAACCGCTTCTGGTGACCATGGGCCTGTGGTCACTACCAAAAAGAACCTTAAAGAGTATTACCAACAATTATACAGTCTTGGGCAAGAAACTGAATACCACAGGGGCAGAGGCTGTATTGTTCCCACCATTGCCCGCTGAAGGAAAAGCATGCAGAAGAAAACAAATTTCTGAAGTAAATGTTGAGAATGGACTTTGGACTTCTGGACCATGGTTTAAAAAATGATAAAAGACTTTGGACTAGAGATGGAGTATACCTGACAAAGGCTAATAAGAATATATTTTTTAGGAATCTTGCAAATTTAAACAAAGGAACTTTTAACTTAAAAAGATGAGGAAAGGAGAAAGATGGGTATGTATATACCCAAAGCTAAATACTTATAGAGAGTAGCTACAAAGAAGAAAGGAGACCTCCTGAGAAACCCAGAAACTCACAAGAGATAAAATCTAAGAAAAGACTCAATAATAAATAAAATTCAAGGCTTCATACATCTAAACACAAGTGCCCCTAGTTTTGTCAACAATGAAGAAGCATTAGAGATCCTAGTGATGCAAATTTGACCTCATGGGTAAATTATTGAGAACTGGTAGCATTAAACTCATGACTGGACATGGTTCTAGATGAGATATCTTATTCAAAAGAAACAAAGTAGGTTAAAGGTGAGAGGAGGCATCATTGTGTGTTCTTCAAAAGGTGGCCAAACCAGCAAGGGGAAATTCTATTTTGGGATCTGATTCTCAGGAAAGGTGAGAGGGGCAACTGGTTGCCGGGATGGAAATAATGGAACCCTGGGGGAAGCAACTTCTATATCTTAGAGTTTGAGTGTGTGTGTGTGTGTGTGTGTGTGTGTGTGTGTATTTCTGTGTATGAGAGAGAGAGAGACAGAGAGAGAGACAGAGAGAGAGAGAAAGAGAGAGATTGAGAGAGAAGAAAATCTGGGCATGATCTGACATGCACCCTAGATTTTGGGAAAGATGATTTCAAAGGGTTCAGAAGACAAATAGGTTGGATCCCATGAAGTAAAACACCATGGGGGAAGTCAGCACATGAGGGATGAGAGATGTTCAAGAATGAAATTTTGAAGATGCAAAGGGAAATGACTAATAGGCAATTAACACTCAAGATAAATAACAAGGAAGTTAGAGGATACCTCACGGCCCTCGATAAATTCAAGTCACCTGGCCTTGAATTCAGGTTAACTTTGGGTCCTGCAAGAAGTCATCGATATGATTACTGAACCACGGTCAATGATATTTGAAAGATCATGGAAAATGGAAGAGGTGCCACAAGTTTGGAGAAGGGCATATATCCTTATAGGAAATGAGCATGGTCTACTTATTATAGGCCAATGAGCTTGACTTGGATTCCTGGGAAAATTCTAGAAAGGACCACTAAAGAGATGGTTGACTAATATCTAGAATGGAAAGCAGCAAAGACAACGAGCCAAGATGCCTTTATCCAGAGTAGGTAATGCCAGATTAACCTAATTTCCTTTTTTTTGACAAGATTTGTTACTAAGCTCATAGATAAGAGGATGCTGTGTTTATGAAATACCCAGATTTTAGCAAAGGGTTTGACAAAATATCTCTATCTATTCTTGTGGAGAAGATGGAGAGACATGAATTAGATGATAATATGTTTAGGATGATTCAAAATTAGTTGGATGGACAGACTCAAAGAGTAGTTGTTAATGGTTCAATGTCAATCAAGAAGTCTTCAGTAGAGTAGCCTAGGGATCTGTGCTTGGCCCTGGGCTGTTTACCATTTTATCAATGACTTATATAAAGGTACAGATCAGATGGATGCTTAGCAAATTTTGCAGATGATAACAAACTGGGAGGGAGAGTTGACACACTGGATGACAACGTCAGTATCATTAAAAGGATCTTGACAGCGAGAGCATGGGGTCCAATCAAATAAGATGAAATTAAATAGGGATAAATGTAAGGCCTTGCACTTGAGTGCAATCATCGTCACAAGTAGAAGATGTAGGAAGGCATGGATAGACGATGGTTGTTCTGAAAATGGTGGTGGGGTGGGGTTTAATGAACTGTAAGTCATAAAGGAGTCAGCAATAAGATGTAGCAGCTAAGAACACTAATGGTATGAATGAATTAATTAATGAACAAGCATTTATTAAGCACATGCCAAGCACTATACTAAGCTCTCAGGATATGAGATAATTCAAGCTCTTCAGGGGGTCGTGCTTTAATTGGCAGTGCCAATGCATTCAAAAGAGTTCAGCTACAGGGCAGATAGAAAATTCTGAAAGGCTGAAGGGCAAAGAGATAGATTGAAGAGCAAGTCTGAGGGGTCCTTAGAGCATGTCAGCAGTCCAGATCTCACTGCCTGGGGGTCTGGGAAGGAAGAGAACACCATAAGGCTTGGAGGATGTTAGGAAGCAATGACAAGACAGATGATAAGGTCTGGTGGTCCTCCATCTCACCCAACTGATTAGAATGGATGAATCCCAGCTTATTCAAGCAGTATCAAGAGCCATGTTGGTTTTTTTGCTAGGTAGCCCTATATGTTACAGACTACTGCCCAGGGTCAGGGCAAGAGAGAAGGGTAGGCAAAGGGGAAAAGCTGGATCAAGAGGGAAATCATTTCTGGAATTAGGGAGGAGATAGTCCCTTTGTACTAATGCACTCATCTATCATGTCTCTTGGGTACCACAGTTTAAGAAGGATATAATTAATAAGCTAGAGCATGTCCAGAGGAGGACAAGGGCCCAGGTAAGAGAAGGGCCTTGAGTCCATGTCTTATGAGACAGTCAATAGATATTTATGAGGATCAGCTGAGTGAATTGGGAATGTTTAACCTGAAGAAGTTGAGACTTGGGAGGATGTTGTTGCTGTTGTTCAGTAGAATACAACTCTTTGTGACCCTATTTGGGGTTTTCTTGCTAAAAACATTGGAATGGTTTGCCATTTCCTTCTCTAACTCATTTTACAGATGAGGAAACTGAGGCAAACAGGGCTAAGTGATTGGCCCAGGGTCACACATAGGAAGTGTCTGAAGCCAGATTTGAACTCAGGAAGATGTCTTCCTGACTATAGGCTGGCGCTCTATCCATTGTGACAACTATTATAATAGTTGTCTTCAAGCATTTAAAAGTTTGTCATATGGAAGACACATTAGACTACTCTGCTTGATGTCTAGATCAAAACTAGGAGCAATGGGTAGGAACTGCAAAGAGATAAATGTAAGCCTGATGTGAGGAAACACTTCCTAACAATGTGAGCTGACTAAGAGGGAGCTGGGCAGTATCAAGAGGTAAAGGGTTCCATTTCTTTGGAAGTCTTCCGGCAGAGGCTAGTCAAGCCCGTGTTGCCATGTGTAATAGTGGGGATTCCTTTTGAATATGAGTTGAACCAATGACAGCTGAGGTCCCTCCTAAAGCATACTTCTGGCCATGTCACTGCTGGCCTGACTTAAACAGCTCCAGGGCCTTTCTATCACCTCCAAGATCAAATATAAAATCCTGTTTGCCATTCAAAGCCCTCCAAAACCTGAGCCTCCCCCACCTTTCCAGTCTTCACATCTTACTCACCCCCACACACTCTGTGATTCAGTGACACTGGCCTCCTTGAACAAAACCTCCCATCTCCTTCTCCCACCATTTTCATTTCATCTCATTTCATTTCATTTCATTTCCAGACTGGCTCTCCCCCATGGCTGAAATTCTCTTCCTCCTCATTGGAATCTCTTGACTTCCCCAGCTTCCTTCAAGTTCCAACTAAAATCCCATCTGTAAGAAGTCTTTGTCAGTTCTCTTTTAATACTAGTACCTTTCCTCTAAGATTATCACAAATTCATCCTGTATATATTTTGTTTGTACGTAGTTGTTTGAACATTGTCTCAATTATTAGACTGTGAGCTCCTTTGAAATAAAGTTTGTCTTTTACCTTTCTACCCCTAGTGCTTACATAGTGCGAGGTACATAGTAAGCACTTAATACATGTTTATTGACTTGAAGATGGAAAGCAACCCATGCTACTGCTGTTCACTAAGTGTGCAGAGCTCCTTGGGAGATGGAAGAAGAGAAGAAAGCAGCCCCTGCTAGGAGTGGACCCTCACCTCTGGATAATCCCCTATGGCCAATTCTCCCACCACCTGTACCACATCTGTCAATCACCATGTACTATAATTATTATGGATTAAAATTGTGACTGTGTATGACACTTATTAAGCATATTAAATTTAAATGTATTAAATTATGTATTATGATTTATGTATTAAAATTAAGTGATTAAAAACTGAGTTTCTTTTAATTGATTCAGAAGATATATTTTTCTTACAGTAATGAAATGCTTTGGATACTTGAGTCAGTCTAATTCTTCCAGAATTTTTCACCTTAGGGTTCATGGACTTAAAAAAAACACTTGATAAATGTATTTCAATATTATTGGCTTCCTTGGTAATCTGTATTTTATATTATACATTTAAAAACATGATTTATATTTATATATAGTTGTATATTTATGCTTACATATATATATGTATATATGAGTATATATATTTGTAAACATGAATTGGAAAAAATCAAATACTATTAAGTAGCAAAAATATAATTGGGGGGAAAAGAAAATATATTTTAAAATAAGCAATTAAAAAAACATGAAGGGGTCCATGGGCTTCACCAGACTACCAAAGGGGCCCATGATACAAAAAAGATTAGGAACCCCTGCCTTAGATATTGAAATCAGCTAATTCCTTAGGAAAATTATTCCTATCATCTTCCTATGATCCTTCAAAGTATCATAGAATCAGAATACCAGACTGCCAGAGCTAGTGGACACCTCAGAGGCCATAGAGTCCAGCCCGAACCTGAACAAAAGTCCCCTCTGCATATATACAACAAGAGGTCATTCGACCTCTGCTTGAAGGGGGAGCTCACTACCCTCTGAAGCAGCCCAGTGAGATAGCTCTCATTGCTAGGAACATTGTCTTTATTTCGAGCCTAAACCTGCCTCTTTGTAACTTCCACTCATTGCTCCTAGTTCTGGCCTCTGGAGCCAAGCAGAACAAATCAAAATGACCAAATTTTAGAGTTGGAAGGACCCTCAGTGGTCCTCATGCAATCCATACACAAAAGGATTCTCCACTATGATATACCAGACAAATAGTTATCCAGCCCCATCTTGAAGTCCTCCAAGGAGGGGGAACCGGCTACCCCCCAGCAACCTATTTCACCTTTGAATAGCTCTAATTGTTAAGGAAGGTTTTCCTAACATCGAGTCTAAATGTAGCCTCTTTACAACTTCCACCCCTGGCCCCTGGTTCTGCTTTCTGGAGCCTCAGATCCCAACACCTTTCCCTCTTTCACGTGACAGGCCTTGAAATAATTGAAGACACTATGGTATTACCCCGAAGGTTTCTCTTTTTCAGACTAAACCTTTCTAGTTCCTTCAACTGATCTCAAGTTCCTTCAGCATTCTGATTGTCCTTCTCTGAATACCATTGTTTGTCAATGTCCTCCCTAAAATGTGGTATCCACTTTTTACAGTATCAAAAAACTGGAAACAAAGTAGATGCTTAGAAATTGAGTAATGGCTAGACCTAGTATGGTAAATGAAAGTGATAGAATTTAGGAAAACATGAGAAGACTTATGGAACCTGCCTTTTGAGCACCACCAAATTAAAAGAGATCTGTCTTTTGGAGGGCAGCCTTTCTCCCAGCATTTCCTAAGGTTTCAGATTTAACCTGTGGTCAGACTAAGCAGAGTGCCGCTGAGCCTGACCTTGGGGGAGGCAGTTGTATATAATAAGAATCCAGAAGCCAAGCAAGGTGGAGCAATGAGGAAGGAAAGTGAATAGGATGAAGGAGGAAGCCATCACAAGTGGCTCACCAGCCACAATTAAGAGTAACTACCTGGTGAAAGACAAATCATAGGGACCTGTTTAGAGGCGAGACTGATCTGGTACAGTGGATACCTCTATAAAGAGGAAGGAAGATTTCCTTCATTTTCCAGGGATGCCCTCACTACTAATACATCAATAGGAGCAGAGCAGGGAGAGATGTGACAATGCTGATCCTGTGCACCCTTTCACCTCCTGGTAAAGCTGCTTGTTGTTTTTCTGGTTATCTTTGTGAACTTGTTTGCTCCTTACCTGGTTTTTTTAAAAGAATTTTTTTTAAATTCTCTTTTAACCCTTTTGGCTGCAGAAATACCAAGCTGAGTATATTTTATTTAATGTTTGCAAACAGAGAGACAATAAGAGAGAGAATTTTCTGTTTTACAGACACAAAATAGTTGGTCCAGACATGTGGATGGCTGAATTTGGGAGTGGAAACATTAGGGCGAAATGGGGTGACAGTACTGAATTGTTATAAGCCTGGCAAGGAATCCCAAAGCCCAGATACTTTAAGAACATGTGCTGATAGTAACTCCCGGAGGTAACGAAAATGCAGTCATTTTCCTTCCTCTTTTTTCCCCTTAGAGTTTAGCCATGTGGCACAAAGAAAGATGTGTCCCCTCAAGGAGATAGGGCATAAACTGCTTGGAACGGGAAAGCCAGCCCTCTGAAAGATGTTCCTGAAAGAAAACCCCACCCACTAGAAGGAGGTAGGAGAGCAAATTATCTGAGCATGGGTCCTATGATCAGGTGATGACTGACAGCTCAGCCTGTCTTGTTCACCAGTGCCACCTGGTGGTTAATGCTTTTATGAACTGATGCAGAATGAAGTGAGCAGAACCAGGAAAATGATATATACAATCATAACAGCATTGTAAATGGAAAAAAAGAAACACCCAGAAGTGAATGTTATGTGATGATAGTGATAAATCTGGTCCCAAAGAAGAGATGAGGATATGTGCTTACCTGGCCCCTCCCTTCTTTGTTGAAGTGGGAAACTATGGGTGTGGAATGAATTTGTTCATATACTATCAGACCCAGTTGATCTGCTGGTTAGTTTTGCTGAACTGCCCTTTTCCTTCTTTTTTTTATTCTTTGTTATAAGGATTATGTGCATAGGGATGGGTTGGGGAATATATTTAGAAATTAAGATGACATAAAACCAAATAACAATACAGTTTTAAAATTTATTTATTTTAAAATTAAATACTAGAACTCAAATACACAATAAGAAAACATAGACTTAAATATTAAAACTTAAATACAAAATAAAGAAAGAAAAAAAGCATTGTCATGTGCACAGCAGAACATAAGAGAGGATTCAAAATATATAGCAACAAATTTCCATTTCAAGAAAGCCAACATAATGAATATTACACATTGTGTTCAGAGCTGTTCATCTTTTATTTGTTTCCTTGTAATTTTTTTTGTTCTCTGCTGTGAACTTTTTACTTTGTTCTTTTTTCTCCCTTTCTCCCCCTCTCCTCCAAGAAGGCTACAATTAAGCACGGTTACACATACATGCATACATATATATACATATATGCATACACTTACGTATATATACTTAGATATCTATAATCATACTCATATATAGGTATAGCAATAAAATGTGGTACCCAGAACTGATCACAATATTCCACATGTGGTCTGAAGGGAACTTAGCTTTTTGTTGCCGTTATTGACATGCCAAGTTATAGGGCATCACTGGAAAATGTAGGAAATCTTCTTTCCTCTTTATAGAGTCATCTACTGTTTGCTGGTGAACTCATCAGATCTCACACCAGATCTGTTGAAAACTTAGCCATTAACAAAAGTTTTTAAGCAGAAACTATATGACTGGAGACTTTTGTTCAGGTATAGATAGAAGCAGATGGCTTCTGAGGCCCATCCAACCCTGAGATTCTGTGTTCTGTGATTTTGTCTCTCCTGCTTCCTACCTTCCATTAACTTGATAGGGCTTTTAACAACAAATCATTTCTATGAATCATTGAATCCCAGAATGCAAGAGAGGGAAGTGACCTTAGAAGATAGAATGTTAGAACTAAAATGGACCTTGCACCATAGCATGTCTGAGCTGGGAGGGATTGTAGAACATGGAATGTCAGAGCTATAAAAGGCTTTAGAACATGGAATGTCTCAGCTGGGAACGACCTTAGGATCTAGAACACCAGAACTGGAAGAGATCTTAAGACACAGAACACCAGGGCTAGAACTCCCACATTGGGGTACAGTGATCTCTCTAAGGTACCTTCCAGTTCTATGTCTGTGATCTTATGGGGGAGGGTACTGTACATATCATCAAACCTATTTCATATATTGAAATGAAAAGCAGCCTGAGTCTCAAAGAGGGTTAATAACTTGCCTCTGATCATATAACTACTGAGTGGAAGTCAGAATTTGAATTCCGGCCTCCTGAATCCATGTTCTTTCCATGCACCACACTAACAATCTTTGTACCCTTAGAGACCATCTATTCCAAACCCCTCATTTAAATGGGGCCTGAGCTTCCAAAGGCCCTGAGATCTCACCCCTGGAAGAAGTTCCAGTCTCTGGATATTATTAAAAGGAAACAAGGCCCCACCTATGGGTTCTCCCACTCTCAAAGCCTTGGGGCTTAGAGGAATAATAGAATGGGGTAAGGGGGACACACGATCTCAGCACTGCACAATTCCTTGATAAAGCTCTTCCTCAGAGTCTCTCATCACTCTCAGGGACTTCACTTGTTGTCTGCTTGGCTGTGGTCCAGTCCATTTTCTAGGACCTTTTACCACACTGTCTTGTAAGTGGATGACACCCACAGTCCCACTGCGTTTTCTTCCCTCCCAGTCACTCGTCAGAGGGATTTTGGCCCTATCACTCACTACCTGTCCAAACCCATTCCATGCCTTGGGAAACAGGCAAACTGGAGCCCAGATTTCACCAAATGATAGAATAGCTGAACTCAAAGAACCCAAGAAAGCATCTAGTCCAACAATTCTTAACCTTTTGGGGGTCATGAACTCTTTGGGCTGTCAGACAAAGCCTTTGGACCCCCTTCTCAGAATTATATTTTAAATTTTTAAAATTTAAATTTAAATTCATAAGATACAATACATAAGATTACAAAGAAAATCAAAGATTAGTGACAATAAAATGTATTTTTTCCTATCCAAGTTCACAGACTCCCTGAAATCTATCCATAAGTTCCCTGACAGTCTGTAGATCCTAGGGTAAGAACCTCCAATCTTGAATAACACCACCATTCCACAGAGGAGGAAGCTGAGGCCCAGTTTCTTATGAGATCATTCCTATTAATTAATTCCTATTCATCCTATGAGATTTTCCTATAAGATTGCCAGAATCCAGTAAGAGAAGGTTATAGGATTCATCTTAGGAAGAGACTTGGAAGGTCAAGCAGTCCAGCCCTGCCCCCCCTTACTTTATATTTGAGTAGACTGAGGCCCAGGGAGTGGAAGCGCATTGCTTGAGATGACCTGGTTAATAAGCGGCAAAACTGTTGGACAAGCTCTATGGGATTATCTGTTCAAATGCATGTTTAAAAACCTGGGCAATAGACATTCCTCATCCATTTGGTCTTTTCTGTGAGGATGGATGGGCCAGACTCCTGTGAGTGATTACTGATCTCTTCTCGGAGGTTCTGTGCTTGAGGCAATCAGTACAATGTCATTCCCAAATAAGAACATGGATGACCTGACCTGACCTTTGAGCTGGATCTCCTCAATCACAGTAATGACTCTTTGGTAAATTAATATCTCCTTGTTTTATATCTCTTCCCAAACCCCCCATGTTTATTACTAAAAGGTCATCGAATAAGGTGATTTCTTGAATATCTTCGATGTATGAATGGGAGACATCTTATTGTAAAAGAGCCTAAAATCTATTTTTTTCCATACTACTATCCAGTTTTCCAAGAAGTTTTGTCAAGTAGTGAGTTCTTATCCCAGTGGCTAGGATATTTATTAAACATATTGTATTTATTAAATAATAGGATATTAGACACATTTTTTCTGTATGTAGATACCTTATCTGTTTTACTGATCAATCTCGCAAATTTTTAACTACTACCAAATTGTGTTTAATAATAACCGTTTTACAGTAAAGTTTGAAATCTGGCACTAGTAGAGTCTCTTTATTTTCATTTCTTTTCATTACTTCTCTCGTGATAATCATTTAATATGATTTGAACCTCAATAAGGGCCAGAGCCTGAACTAATCAACCAGAAGAAACCCCGCGGCCTGACAGATATCCCTTCTTTGCTCTCTGAGTAAACTCAGAGAATGTCTCTTCCTGTGTCAACAAGGCCAGATGAAGCTCGTCAGAGCATTCTTCTGTTAATGACTACCCAGGAGAAGGTGCCTTAACCCGAGCCATTACCTTGTATAGTGGGACTTTTCTTATCTTACTGTTTTATGGACATATACTATGTTATATCATGTTAACGATAAAGAAAACATTGGTATCCTAGGTCATAATTTCAATTGACACTTCGTCAACTCTCTTATCTTATTGTATTTACCACCTACTCAATTGAGAATATTCCTTTCTCATATTGTGGTTAAACATACACAGAGATCATAGATTTGAGTCCTGAGCTGGGAGTGTTCTAAAATGTGTTGAAGGCTTCTCATTCCTTTTATCAAAGAGTCAGAATTCACATTCTGGCTCTATGTACGTACATGTTTGCTAGCTTTGGTTAGTTTTAAAGGAATAAGCAATATGAATTTATATGCCACCTAGCCTGTTTGCCTCTTTTAACCAAACTTTCAGGTCAACACTTGAGATTCTTGACCTTTCTTTCTCCATATAAATTTTGTTGTTTTTTTTTAGTTTTATAAAGTAAACTTTTAGTAACATGATTGATATGCATTGAATAAGCATATTAATTTATGTAGCATTATAATTTTAACTATATTGGCTAATATTTCAACCCCTCACACATTATACAGAGGTAAGATCCAAATGGGTACATGTCCTCTGTATAAAAGGTGACATTATAAACAAATTAGAGAAATGTAAAGATCTACAAATAGGAGAAAAATTCATAGCCAAGCAAGAAATATACAAAATATCAGTAACAACATATATTTATATGGTGTGCCTAAGCTTTACAAAATGTTTTTCCCCAGCAAAATTGAAAGTTAGGTAATATGCTATGATTATTGACCCCATCTCACAGATGAAGTAACTGAGGCTCAGAGAGGGGAAATAATTTCCTAGTCCACAGTATTGGGCAAGTCTGAACTTGAACTTCATGCTTCCAGCTGAAGGTCTAGCGTTTTTTCAGACTAGTCCCTTTACAACGCTTTAAATTTTACAAAGCACTTTATGTGCATTCTTTCATTTGTTCCTTCCAACAGCCTGAGAAATAGATATGACAATTTTCCTCATTTTGCAGATGAGAAAACTGAGGTTCAGAGAAGTCAGGTGACTTGACCTGGGTCACACAGAGAGTAAATGTCTTTGGGATGTTTTGAACTTGGGTCTTCCTGACTCTAATCCAGGTATGTCATTGACAGGGTCCCCTAGCTGCTACTGCCTTCGCTGGCTCATCCCTGCCCCAGCCCCTGTGTTTGGGTAGTCTCTGCAGTCTGAAACGTCCTCTCCAGCTCTCATTCTAGCCCCTCCTTTCTTCTCCTTCCAATCCAGCTCACTCCAACTAACAGATTTCTCTTTCTTTTTCATCCCTCCTCAGGGAAAACCAATTTGACCAGAATGCCCCACATTCCTGCCCCTCATTCCTCACTCCTTAATAGACAATTTAGAAAATAAGTAATAGTTTGTTAACTACTATCCATATGGCTTGGTTGCTCTCCATCCAAACACTATATAAAGCTCGATGGCTATATGAGACTTGAAATCAGAAAGACCTGAGTTCAAATCTTGCCTCTGCTACTAGTTGTGGCACCATGGGCTAGTTAACCTCTCTGAAACTCAATTTCCTCATCTGTGAAATGGGGATAATAATAATGTTCAGGTAGTTTGTCCCAGAGGATAGAGAACTGGCCTTGGAGGCAGGAAGACAGGGGGCTCATCTCTCAACTCTGACGCATACTGGCTGAGCGATGCTGCTCAAACACTTGATCTCTTGGGGTCACAGGCAATTCTTCAATACTATGAGTTGCAGAATAGGTGCTAATCTACACTGGTAAGTGGGGTTTCCTCACTGTTAATTCTCTAGACCAATGAAATGATGGACTTGGTCCAATAATAATAATTACAACTACAGTAACTACCATTGTATGTGCTTCAAAGGATTGTTGTGAAGATCAAATGATGCAATATTTGTAAAGCATGTTAGAAATTTTAAGTGCAATATAAGAGCTAATAAAAGCGAGCATTCATATAGTGCTTCAAAGTTTGCAAAGCACTTTAAAAATCTCTCATTTGATTCTTACAACAACCATGGGAGGTAGACGCTAGTATTATCTGTGTTTTATAGATGAGGAAACTGAAGCAGATGGTGAGGAAGTGACATGCCCAGGGTCACCCAGCTAGTCAGTGTCTAAGCCTGTATTTGATTTTAGGTCTTAACTCAAGGTCCAGCATTGTACTCATTACACCACCAAGCTGTGAACTTAGTTGAAATTCAAAACCCTGTGAGTAGGCATGCCTGTATTATTTTCTTTATTTTACAGGTAGGAAAACTTAGGTAGATAGAAGTTGAATGCCTCATTTGAGGTCACATAATCAGTAAATGGCAGGACTAGAACTCAGATCTTCTGATTCCAAATACAGTGCTCTCTCCAGTATACCAGGCTGCACCATCACCTGTCAACCTCCAGAGCATTCTCCTTCTGTAATGCCAGCACTGGACTCTTCTTCACCATCCTTTTGAGGTGCCAGTTGGGAGAGCTGGTTCAGATGTGAAAGAATTCACTTAGACGATTTTCTCCTAACCAAGGGGAGCTTTGTTGAAGCAAAAGCAGCGGGACTGAAGGAAGAAGGAATGACAATTTACAGAAGGCTTGTTTTTATAAGGACAGGATAAGGGAGACAGGGGAAAATTTATGACCCAGGATGAGGGAGACAAGGAATTTTGTGGTCCAGGATAAAGAGGAAGTTTTATGATATTCCAAGATAAGGAGAAGAGACTTTAGGATGCCCTCAGGTTCAGGAGAGACCTCACAAGGTACTGAAAAAGCAACCCTTAAAATTAACCCTTTGGGCACATTTGTATCCATATCCATCCCCTTCCCCATCTCCCATCTTTGGAGACTGCAGTATCCACAGTAATGACTCTTCCAGTTCCCTGAGTTTTTTATTCACACCCTTCCCTTTATCCATTTACTCATGACATTTATTAAGTGTGTTGTATACACAACCCTGCAGCTCTGTATTGGAAGAGACATAAAGTTTGGGTAAGACAAACTCACAGCATACCTAGCAGAAAAGGGACAAACATGGGTAGTGCTAATATACAACATTACACAATAAATCCATTAAGGAATAAGAAAAATAAAGTGTTACAAGAGACCCAAGAAGGCAATTTTACCCACAGAGTGGGTATATACCAAATGTTCATAATATTTAGAGCTGGATTAGAGATTATCTAGTCCGACCTCTTTAATTTACAAGTGAAGAAACTGAGGCCAAGAGAAGTGAGTTACCCAGTCAAACAGCAAAGCCAGGAATCTGACTCAGCTCCTAAGGCTTCCTGGAGAATGTGGCATTTGAATTGCTCTTTCAAGAATGGATAGGAATTTGATTGACAGAAAGCGGGAAGGAGGGAGGACATTCCAAGCAGGGGGAACATCTCCATCAAAAGCTCTGAGGCAGGAAACTACAGGGCATGAATAAGGGACAGAACTGCCCGGTTTGACTGAATTATAGGGTGAATTTAGGGGACTGATATAAGAAAAGTTTGGAAGGTTAGGGTGGTACTTGATTGTCAAGAGCTTTGAATGCCAAATAAAGAAGTTACAGGAGAGGCAAAAGGGCGACCCCAAAGATTTTTGAGGAGAGGAGTAAGTTCCAATGACCTTCATCCCCACTCTAATTATCCAGAAACACATGGACCTTGAGGATTCCAAACTCTGGAATTTCTCTCTTGGGTCACAAACTCTCAACCTTCTATCTCTCTCATGCCCTCACTCCTTACATAACCTGTTGTTCCACTTTTTTATTTTCTCTTAGGCCATCAGTGCCCACCTTGGTGATTCCAAACTTTTCCCATTCTCTGCAATCCTCAATCCACACCTTAGTTCCCCTTGTTCTGCAAATGACCTCATCACCAAACACTGTCTCAGTGTTTGGTGTCTCAGATAACCACGGCAGGGTCAAATTATCATAGATTGGAAACTCCTTGAGGACCCACTTTATGTCTAAATGCATCTGTGTATCACTGGTGCCAGCATTAGGCTTTCTAATTAGGCCCATAGTAAGATTTTTAAAAAAAAGTTACTTTTGGAATACTGGACTTGAAGTCAAAAGACTTGACTTTAATAATAATAGTTAGCATTTATGTAGCACTATAAGGTTTTCAAAGCACTGTATGTATGTTATCTATGAGGTAGATGCTATTATTATCCCCACTTTACGAATGGGGAACCTGAGGCTTCAAAACTTCTTGACTCCAAATCCAGGATTCTTACCTACTCCAGCTATTTATAAGTCCCAGCTCCATACCTAAACTTCAAGTCAGGCTCTCTGAGCCTTAGTTTCCTCATCTGAAAAGTTGAAATGATAATATTTGAACTAATATCCAATGAGATAATGAATGCACCATGATTTGTAAATTGTAAAGTGTTGTGTGCGTCAGTTATTATTTCATTTTCAGTTTTTCAATGTAGTTCAGATAGAAATGTCCTGGAACAAACCACTATTGTGTTATTCCTCGTTTATATCTAATATTCTATAGACAGTCACATAGGTGGATACAATAACTACTTTATGTAGTTGAATAAAAATGTTAGGGAGTACATAGGTCTTTCAAAGACTCCCTGAAAGTATCCCCATGCAATTCTGGTAGCAGACTGGACAACAGGGGGAACACGCACCTCCTCCTGGTCACACATGATTTCGACCTCCTGTGCTAGGTCTCTATGTCTTGAAAGCTTTTCATTCCAAGTAGCTTGGAGATTATGAATACCTGGTTTGGCAAAATCTATTTTTTAAAAGTTGTTCTTAAGTTTTTATGGATCAATACTGTGTTCAGATGATTGCAGGCAACAGTTAAGTTGTAACACAGGTCCAGTTTCAATACAGTCGATTGGATGGGTTCAAGATATTTTGAGGTCTGTATTTGTAATACACAGATTTATCATGTCTTCTAATCACTCTTCAAGATATTATCTAGGTCTTGACAAAAAAGAATCACAGAATTTGAGAGTTGGAGGGCACCTCAAGGGCCATCTATTCCAACCCATACACAAAAGGAACTCCCATTGTAAGATACCGGTCAAGTATGTGGTCATTCAACCTCTGCTTGAGCACCTCCAAAGAGGGGGAACTACCTCTATAAATGAGGCAGCTCATTCTAATTGTGAGGAAACTTTTCCTGACATTAAGATTAAGCTGGTCTCATTGCCAATTTAGACAAAATTCAGGGAAAAAAACTCTCAGGTTCTATATAAGTATTCAAACTAACAATATGATAGATAAAGGGCAAGGCTTTTTTCACTTACTAGAAAAGGAATGGCCCCACTCCAAGGCAAGAAGCAGTCAAATGAACTCTCCCTCTTTGATGGACCCCACTCTCTAAAGATAGACCTTCACATGCTACAAAACTATGATCATGTCCTCCAGTATCCCCACAAGTCTTCCTTTCTCCAGAGTAACCCAGACTTCATATGTTTAAATTCTTACCATGTTTCAAGGCCCATATTAGGCAGTACCTGCTCCCTGAAAAATTCCTTGATTCATTCCAGTCAAAAGGAATCTCTCCCTTTTCCAGAACCATTCCCTATATGCCTTTCATATTGTATTTATTGCATTCTGCTTTGCATTACTTATTTACTCCATAGAACGTGTGCCTTCTTTATAAAATATTAACCTCTTAATAAGGTTAATGCTTTAACAAGGTTAACTTTTTAAAGGATGACATTGATAATGTCCCTTTGATAAAGTATGAACTCATTTTTCCTGGATATTTCTACTCAGTCTATTAGAGGTAATTGATTCCAGGCAAGTGTCATACTGCTAAGCTATGACAACAGAATTGGCCTTTAAAAAGTAAAAAAGATACAGAAAAGGCAGAAACACAGGTGCAATGACAAGGAGTTCCTGGCCTACTTGAGGGTGGCAAGGACATGACTTTTCAGCAGTGAAACTGTGGTAGCAGAGCCAAGGCAGAGGAATCCCTGGACCAAATCTCCTGAACCAAGTAGGGAAGGCAAAGAACAGAGACAGGATGTAAAATAATAAGCCGTAACCTTGCCCTTCAAGGATCTTCTGAGTTATGTGGCCCATGAAGACCTGGGAAAAGGATCAAGTGTCTATCAACCTCAAGTTCTTTTCCCTTTCAAGGGTGGTGGACCTCAACCCTAGGGTAGTAACACAATTTGGAGGATTTCATAGGACCCTAGGGGAGGTGAGGATCAATGGAGGAAAGGGATTACTTGACTCTGAAGTACTTTGTATGTGTGTGTGTGTGTGTGTGTGTGTGTGTGTGTGTGTGTGTGTGTTTGGGTGTAGGGAAAAGTCAACTCTAAAGTAGGACCACAAGTCTTGGGAGTTGTATTGTTCCCTGAAGGAAGCAGATGCCACCAAAGAGAGGACAGGACTTTTTACTGTTCATGGGCTCAGGTGCAAATCCTTTCTTTTTTCAGTTTTCTGGGAATGAAATAAATCTGGTCCTGAACTTGATGCATTGTTAGCCTGAGTGCTCACAATGGACCTGAGAGTCCTTTCCCTGTTTTAGCGAATACTTGGACATGAGTTATTTTCTGAAGTTCCCAGAGGAAACCTTGGTTTGGAGTCATAAGATGAAAACAGATTATGATATGTGAGAAGTCCCCCAAATTAGACCTGCTCTGTGTAAGCACAGAGCCTCCCTGAGGGCAGAGGCAATATCTTATATATCTCTATACCTCCTTAAGGGTTTAGCACAGGGCGCCTGACAGAAGAGATGCTGAATAAATATTTGTTGAATGAATGTTATCTGCATTAGCCTGAGAACAGGGTTTATCTCATCTTGTATGCTCTGCAATGTTTAGCACGGGGCTGTTTGTAGAGTGCTTGCTCAAAACAGACTTTAATTTAGACTCATAGAACACAGACAATCAAAGCTAGAAGAGACTTTAGGATATAAAAATTCAGTTCAAATTAACTGTTTGTTAAGCATTTACCATATGCAAGGCACTATGCCAAGTACTAGGGATACAAGTGACAAAAATGGAATTGTCTCTGCTCTCAAGGACTAACATTCTACGAAAGGGAAAATCTGTCTACAAATAAGAAAATATAAAGCACTTACAATGTAAATACTAAATAATTATTTGGCAGGGTGAAGAACCCAAACAACTAAGGGGGTCAAATCAGTCACCAAGCATTTGCTCTGTGCCAGGCACTGTACCAAGTGCTGGGGATACAAAGAATCAAAATAAATACAAAAAAACCAGTTCTTGTTCTCAAGGGTCAGTCTAGTCTGCAGTCTAATCTATAGGCAATTAGGTGGTTGAATGGTTATAGAAATGGACCTGGAATCAGGAAGATCAGAGTTCAATTCCTGCTTCAGATACTTACCAGTTACATGATCCTGGGCAAGTTATTCAGTTTGCTCATCTGTAAAATGGTGATAATAATAGTATTTATTTGCCAGAGTTGTCGTGATGATAAAATGAAATATTTATGAAACCGAAAGTTTTACATTGATGCTAGATTCTCTTATTGGTCTAACAGAAGTTGTAACATATAAGCAATTGTGTACAAATAAGATAGATCTATAGGATAAATTGGGCAGAATTTCAGAGGGAAAGCACTAAGATTGAG
>CM053622.1:714150337-714200337 GCA_028646595.1 Phalanger gymnotis
TGGTGATAATAATAGTATTTATTTGCCAGAGTTGTCGTGATGATAAAATGAAATATTTATGAAACCGAAAGTTTTACATTGATGCTAGATTCTCTTATTGGTCTAACAGAAGTTGTAACATATAAGCAATTGTGTACAAATAAGATAGATCTATAGGATAAATTGGGCAGAATTTCAGAGGGAAAGCACTAAGATTGAGAAAGATCAAGGAAGATCTTGTGCAGAAGCTGGTGCTTGAGCTAAATCTTGAAGGACACAAGAAATTCCAAGAGGCAGATGAGGGAGTAGGGAGGGTGGGGGTTAGAAGGGAGAGTATTCCAGTCCTAGGGGCCAGACTGTACAAAGGTGTAGAGGGGGAAAAGGGAACTCATATACAAAGAACATCAAATAGGGTCCATTTGTCTAGAATATAGAGTGCATGAGGGAATAATTTGGAATCAGTGTGGAAAAATAGACAAGGAAGATTATGGAGTGCTGTGAATGCCAAGTAATATTTGAATTTTATTCAAGAGGTCACAGAAAGCCATGGAAACTTGTACAGCAGAGGAGCAGCAGTCATACCTATGCTCTAAAAATATCAATTTGATAGCTATGTGGGGAATAGTTTGGAGAGGAAAGAGGCAGAAAGCAGGGGAAGCAATGAAGAAGTCTAGAGTCCAGAGGAGAGGCAATGAGAGCCTAAAGACGGGCGGCTGTGGGAATAGAAGAGGCTAAGGGATTTGGAGGTCAAATCCATAAGGCTTGGCTTATGGTTTAATGGAGGTAGGAGGTACAGGGAGGGAGAGTGAAGAGTTGAAGATCACTTTGTGATTTTAAAGCTGGGTGACTAGGAGAACAATAGTGCCAATAAGGAGATATCCACAAGATGGGGTGGAAGAGACTTTAGAACATTGAACAGAGTGTTAGAGCTGGAAGGGCCTGTAGAACATAGCACATGGAATATTGGGGCTGGAAGAACTCTTTAGTCCTTACCTACTCCAACCTCCGCATTTCATAGATGAGAAAACTGAGACCTGGAAGGAGGAAATACCTTTTCTATAGTCACATAGTGACTTAGTGGCATAATTAGGACTTGAACCCAAGCTTCACTGCTTTCCCACCAGGATCCTTTCTGCTATAGAACACCCATGGCCATTTCCTGGAAGGGTACGGAATTCAAGGTCATACATTGACAAAGATTTAAGAATATGGATCCTATAGACGTCCCTAAGAGAATGTGGGGACCCAGCAACCCCTGGAGGATCCAGGCTCCTACTGTTCTTGCGGAGAAGGGCTTGGCTCAACTCACAGAAAGCAGATCAGCTGGTAGCCTCGTAGAGGGAAAGGAGCCTCAAAAGATAACCCGAAGAAGGGTTTTGGAAATGGGCAAGTGGACCTTGTCAGGCAGCCAGTCTTGGTCTTACCCACCCCTACTGCCATGGCAGCAGAGATAGCTGGAATGTTTGTATGGTAATTGCATGTTTATGGGCTACGAGCCATTTTTTTAAGCATCATTTCCTGCTCCTTAGTCAGTTGCTGGGTTTCCAAGACAGGCTGGGGTCTCTTAAGGATATTATTCCATATCCTAGAAACAGTTCCAGGCTTAGGACAACTGTATCCAATCCAATCCAATTTAATTGAAATCTCAATTCAACAAACACAAATCAAGTAAGTGAATTGCTGTGTTACAGCTAGAAAGCAAGCTTGGTCTTGGTCCCTGGTCTCAAACCACGCTGAAGTGTCTGAGTCAGGATTTGAACTCAAGTCTTCCTGACTCCAGGCTAAGTGATTTCTGGAAACATAACTCTGATAAACCAGGCTTAGTAAAACCCACTGGGATTCAAAAGGAGCTACTTGACTATGCCTTTGAACCCAAATCACTCTCAAACTCATGGATTGGCCAATAATAGGTCCCAGTCCAAGCCTAACTTGGTCGTTGTTTGGGTTTTGATGGCTCAGAGTGAGTGTAAATAACAGTCATTTCTGTTCTGTCCAGGAATTCTGAGGGTCTTCTCCTCTCAGACTGGTTGTTTTGGGAAGCCAACCAAGCCATCTTTTGCCTCAGTTCTTGCCTAGCCTTTAATCACTTAATGGGTGTTGCCTCACACAAACTGAGAGCTAGGAAATACCTTAGCTTAAAAGGCCAAAGTCTCCCATTGCACCTGGAGTTATCTCCAGTCATTCTGACCTATGTCTTGCCAATGAAATCTGATGACCCTGGAGGAGAGAGTGAGGCTGATGACTTTGCATATGTCTGCCTCATTGAAATCCAATTCACTTGCAAATCAAGACATCACTCTGCTGATGTCATTGGTCCTCTTCAAGAATGAAGGATGAACAACAGCAAACCATGCTGCTTCCACTGAGGCCATCATCATCACCTCCACATAGGAACTTCGGACTTCCTTCCTGGAGCCACTTTGGTCTCTTACAGATGAGTTTTCACCTTATCTTGTCCCAAACCAGACCTGCACCTTATTTCTGGTCACAAGCTCCAAACTATGTCAACTCCACTCCAGCCATGTCATCCTCATCTCCTTCACCCTTTCCTCCTCCCAACTTCAGACTTTGCCCCTTGGATACTGGACTCTGATAGGTAAGCTTTGACTTATCTTGCCCAGAACCAGATCTTTACTCTATTTCCCAGTCATCTCCACACCATACCCTCTCCGCTAAATCCCTTTCCAGCTCTTTCTTTATATGTTGCCTTCCCCCATAAGCTACTTGATGGCAAGAGCTATCTTGCTTGCTTGTGTCTGTATCTCCAACACTTAGTATAATGCCTAGCACATAATCAGTGTTTCAACTGTCTGTCTATCTATCCGTCTATCCTTCTATTCATCCATCCATCCATCCATCTATCTACCCCTGCCATGAAGGAGTTCACAATCCAATATAGAGGTATGAAATATGTAGATAACAATTATACAATAATTATCCACTCCTTACCCTCCAGACATTTCTATCTTCTTCACAGTAGCCATGGCTCTCACCCCGCCCCCACCCCCACTTTCTAGCTCCTTTTTATCTGTTGTCTCCCCTCATCAGAACAGTAAGCTCCTTGAGGATAGGAACTTTCTCTTTTGCTTGTGGCCATATGGAAAAATGTATGTGGGACAGATTTTTAAGTTTAATCTCCATTATTAATATTTTCTCCATCACTTTATTAAGTCTAGACAACAAATAAAACAATAAATCAAGCCCTGATTTGCAATGTTTACTGATATCTGAGGCATAAATTCTCATACTGAAAATTTAACAGTCTTGGAGACTGAATTGGTTCCAATATATCCTTGAACACAAAGGGATTTTATTGTGCCATATAAAATGAATAAGAAGCCTGGAAAGATCGGGAGGATTAAGAGAGCACTTTAAACAATAACAACATTATAAAGAAAAGCTACTTTGAATGATTTGAAAACTCAAATCAATGCAGTAACCAACCATGATTGCAGAGAATGGAAGATGAAGCACACTACCCACCTCCTGACGGAGAGCTGATAGGCTGAGTGCAAAGTGAGACATACATGTGTATGGATGTGGTCAATGTGGAAATTTGTTTTGCTGGATAACATATACTTGTTTGGGGGGATTTCTTTTCCTTGTCTTTTTTTTCTCCCAACCAGGAGAGGGAAAGTAAAGGAGGGGGGAAATTAATGCCTGTTAACTTTTTAAAAATCAAATTAATTTTTTGTTAGTGATACCAAAAAATAAAATTAAAAGAAGAATAAGGTTAGAAGGAGGTAAAGCATAGGGAGATATGGAATGATGTGGGGTTTTTATCCTATAGATGAATAGCAGAATGTTTGATTGTGGAAGGTCTTGAGAGCGGCTATCCCTGTGTACGGTTGAGGTAGAAGAGAGGAGATCATGGAATTTGAGAAGATTGAGGAATTGAAGGATCATCAAACTAAATATGGAGGTCTTCTTGTATAAGGGCAGGAACTGGGGAGGAAAGGAAGACAGTGAGTTAGGTACTGAACTCTTTGAGAAAGCAGCGTTTACAAATTGGTAGCTGGCAAACGACAGACACTGTGATCTGCACCAGATGGTAGATTTTGATGGAGTGAACTTCGAAGGAAGAGAGTTGGTGGCAAAGGGAAAGTGTGGAAGGAACTGTGGGAAGCTCCACCAGAAGCAGTATGTGTATGTGGGAAAGTGAGTGAAGGTATGGAGAGGATAGCCAAGTATGCAAAGTTGTCTAGGAAAAGCCAGATTTTAGTGAATGCTAATGAGAGGATGGGACTCGTTGGAAAAGACTCTGATGTTGGGAAAGATTGAAGACAAAAGGAAAAGGGGATGGCAGAGGATGAGACGAATGGTGTCATGGAAACAATGAATAGGAACTTGGACAGACTTTGAGAGATAGCGGAGGTGAAAATGTCCTGGTGTTCTATAGTCCATGGGGATCACGAAGAGTTGGACACGACTGAACGACTGAGCAACAACCACAATGAATGTTAGTAAGTGAAGAGTATGAGGTCCAAAATGAAGTGGTTTGTTAGTTATTGATTGGCAATTCTAAAGGGCAGAGTGGAAAGGACAGCAGAATTGGAGCAGAACAAAGGAGTGGTAGAGTTGAGCAGGATAGAGATGAGAGAATGGCAGATGGGAGTTGGGAGTATTTTGCTCTTAGGAAGACTGAGATTATATGAACCAGAAAGAGAAAGTTACCAGGTCGAAGGAATTTGCCTGCCAGGAAGGTCATAGTGGGTGGCAAATAATTAGAATGCTCCCAGTCACATAGTAGGCACTAAATATCCCAATCTCCCAATCTCCCATACTCTCTTCTCAGGTCTTTCATGGCACTCCTCCTCCTACCAGATCAACTGAGGACTTGCCTCATGCTTCACCAGAAAAAATTGAAGCCAATTGCTGAAAGCTTCTTCTCCCTGCCTCCACATCTCACATCATTAAAAGTCTTCCCTCACTCTTATCTTAGACAAAGAGGTGGCCCTTCTCCTTACCAAGGCCAATCCCTCAACATGGAACCTTGATCTTATCCCTTCCCAGAAGATAACCCAATAATCATACCCACCCTCTCTGCTATCTTTAAACTCTTCCTATCTACTGGTTCCTGCCAGGCTGCCTACAAACACACCCATCTTTTCCCTATCCTTAAAAAAAAAAATTGCCTAGCATACCCATTCATGGCTAATGTCTTTAAGAAAGCCATCTACACTTCCACCTCCACTTTCTTTTCTCTCGCTGTCTTCTAACCCTCTGTAATATAGCTTCAGACACCATCAGTCACCAGAAACTGCCTTCTCCAACATTACCAATAAAACAATTTTTTCTTAATCCACATCCTTCTTGACTCTTTTGCAACATTTGACACTGATGACCACCTTGCCTCTTAAATACTCACTCTACTTTCTTAGATTTCCCAATACTGTTCTCTCCTAGTTCTCTTTCTATTTAAACACTTTGAAGTCTCATTTTTCTAGATCTTTATTTCACACCCATCAACTGCGCATGAAAGTCAAAACTCTGTCCTGCTTGAACCAGGAGAACATTGAACACAACTACAGGCACATTGTGTCTGTGATGACTAACTTTGATAGACTTGGCTCTTCTCAGCAATAAAAGGTTCTAAGACAACTCCAAAAGACTCATGATGGAAAAAGCTATCCACATTCAGAAAAAGAATTGTTGAGTCTGAATGCAGATTGAAGCAAACTATTTGCTCCCTCTTTTTAAAAATTTTGTGTCATTTTGTTTCTTCTTTCTCGTGGTTCATTCCATTGGTTATAATTCTTCTTTACAATTTGACTATTTTGAAAATATGTTTAATGTGAAGGTATATGTAGAACCCATATCGGATTGCATGCTGTCTTGGGTGGAGAGGGGGGAAGAGGAGGGGGAGAAAATTTGGAACTCAAAAACTTGTAGAACTGAATGTTGTAAACTAAAAGTAAATAAATGTAAAAGAAAGAAAACAAACAAAAAAAACCCTCTGTCCTGCTCCCTCTTTTTATGCTCTAGACTTTGTCACTTAGTGATTTCATCAGCTCCCATTGATTGAATTGTCACCTCTAGGCAGTCAGTTCCCAGATCTATATCTCCAACTCTAACCTTTCTCATGATCCATAGTTATGTACCACCAACCCGCCTTTTGGACATCTCAAACTGCATGTCCCATAGACATTTCAAACTTAACAGGTCTAAAACTGAATTCATTATACCCACTGTGTTCCCCACTACCTTCCACCACCTCCCAGCCCTTCCTTCTTCCAACTTCCCTGTCACTGTCAAGTGCATTACTATCCTCCCAGTTACCCAGGCCTTCAACCTCACTGTCATCCCCTACTCTTCAGTCTCCCTTGTCCTACATATCTAATCCATTTTCAAATGTCATTTCTACCTTCATATCTTCTCTCATATAGGTTCCTTTCTCTCCAATCACACAACCATAACCCTAGCTCAGGCCCTCATCACTCAGACATTAGCAATAACCTTCTTTAGTGACTTCCCTGACTCAAATCTCTCCCCAGTCTAGCCCATCCTTTGCTCAGCTTCCAATATGATTTTTCTAAGGTGTTGGATGGACCATCCCTCCTCTCTCCTTACTCCATCCCCAGTACCTCCCCACAACATACATATAGTGAACTCCTGTGCCTACCTATTATTACCTCCAGGATCAAATAGATATTCTTCTCTTTGGAAGGTACAGTTCTTCCTAAGCCGGACCCTTTTTAGCTTTCCAGTCTTTTATACTTAGATATAAATATATATTTTTACATACATACATACATGCATATATGCATACAGATGTGTGTATATACTACATACACTCTACAATCTAGCTGCCCTGGCCTATTTGCTATTCCTTGAGCAAAATGATCCCTTTCACACGTCCATGCCTTCGTGTTGGCTTTCTCCCATGCCCAGCATTCTCTACCCTCTCACTTCTTATTTTCCTTGACTTTTCTTCAAGACTCAGCTTAAATCTTATCCTCTATAGAAGGTTTCTTTCCAGCTCCCTCCAGCTGCTAATGCTCTTTCCTTTCAGATTCCTTTCCATCTAATCTGTTTATATCTTGCATTTACCTATTTATTTACATCTTACCTGCTAGAATGTAAGCTCCTTGAAGGTACGGCATTTTTTTTTTTGGCCTTTCTTTGTAGTTTGCTTTGCACAGTGTCTAGCACATAATAAGCACTTAACAGGTACTTACTGATTTAGAAATAAATACTTATTCATTGATTTTGTATAAGATATACCCCTCTAGTTAATAATATCATCTGTGGAAGAAACTGAATCCCATTTTAATTTCAGATTAAAAGCAAAGTCTTCTTTATTGATTAAGTGCAAGTAATTGCTCCCAGACCAAATAGAGGTATACAGCGTCTTCCCCTGAGCCAAGAGCTTTGGATTGATATTTTTAGCATCCAGGCTTTCTAATATCAAAGTAAGAGCTTCCTGACAGATGTTAGATGAAAATTATGAATACAATCCACATTTCATAAGAGATATTGAGGAATTAGCTCAGAAAACTGAAATTTCTCAAGACATAGTTTAGCCTTAGTTAATCAGAACATAGCTTAGAAACATCTAATACTGAGGCTGAGTGCTAGGGAGAAGTTCCTCTCAGAACTGTTGCTCAAGGCTAGATATTTTAATACTCTTTGAAGAAATAAAACCTTAAACAAGATTAGTAGTTAAGATAAATGTTGAAGCATATCACAGTGGGTAATTTGTGGAGCTATGCAAAATAGACGAGGTAATGAAGGTCTACAAGGTAGAATTGCTGAGACTCAGCAAAATCACAGAAAATGAGAATTTGGAAGGAACCTCAGCGGCCATCTAGTTGACCCCATACATGAAAAGAAATCCCAACTGTAACACACCTGAGAAGTGGTCATTCAGCCTCTTCTTGAATATCTCAAGGAGGTGAGGTAAGGAGGAGGAGCACATAACATTTTTTTAATCAATAGTGTTTTATTTTTTCTGATTACACATAATGACAATTTTTAACATTCAATTTTTAAAATTTTGAGTTCCAAATTTTTCTCTTTCCTCCCTCCCTAAAATGGTAAGCAATTTGATACAGGTTACATATGTGCAATCATGTAAAACATATTTCCATATTAGTCATGTTGTAAGAGAAGAAACAGACCAAAAGGGAAAAAACCATGAAAAAAAAAGTGAAAATGTTATGCTTCAATCTGTATTCAGACTATGTCAGCTCTTTCTCTGAATGTGGATAGCGTTTTCCATCTCGAGTCCTTTGGAATTGTCTTGGATCATTGTATTGCTGAGAAGAGCTTATTCATAGCTGATCGTTGCAGAATGTTACTGTTACTGTGCACAATATTCTCCTGGTTCTGCTCACTTCAATCAGTATCAGTTCATGCAAGTCTTTCCAGCTTTTTCTGAAATCCATCTGCTCATCATTTCTTATAACACAGTAGTATTCCATTATATTCATAAACCACATCTTGTTCAGTCACTCCCCAATTGATGGGCATCCCCTCAATTTCCAATTCGTTGCCACCACAAAAAGAGTTGCTATAAATATTTTTGTACAAATAAGTCCTTTCCCCTTTTTTATGATCTCTTTGTGATACAGACCTAGTAAGATATTTAGCTGGATCAAAGAGTATGCACAGTTTGATTGCCCTTTGGACATAGTTCCAAATTGCTCTCCAGAATGTTTGGATCAGTTCACAACTCCAACAACAATGCATTAGTGTTCCAATTTTCCCACATTCTCTTTAACATTTATCATTTTCCTCTTCTGTCATATTAGCCAATCTGATAGGTGTGAGGTTGTACCTCAGAGTTGTTTTAATTTGCATTTCTCTAATTAGTAGTGACTTAGATATTTTTCTCATATGACTATAAATAGCTTTGATTTCTTCGTCTGTAAACTGCCCATTCACATCCTTTGACAATGACTTGTATTCTGATCTCGGTTCTCTATATATTTGATAAATGAGGCCTTTATTAGAGATATTTGCTGCAAAATTCTGCCCCCCCCCAACTTTCTGTTTTCCTTCTAATCTTGGTTGCATTGTTTTTTATTGGTGCTAAAACATTTTAATATAATCAAAATAATCTATTTTATTTCCAGTAATGCTCTCTGTCTCTTTTTTGGACAAAGATTCTTTCAAGCAGCAATAAGACCTGGAAATGATGCCTGTGAAGCAACTTATAAAGTAGATTATATACTCAGGAAAAAAGGGAAGCCATTCAATGATGTAGAAATTGGAAAAGAATGCATTGTCAAATTTGTAGGATGCTTAGACACCGATAACATTTCAAAGCACAAACAACTGCCTCTTTCAAGGAGAACCATAACTGATCAGCAGCATGAATTAGCCTTCAACTTAACAGAACAACTCCATGCAATACTTCAAGAGCAAAATATATATTATTCAATCACTTTGGATGAATCAACTGATACTACTCACTCAGAGTGGGTTTTGTACATCATTCAGGTCATAATAGAAGATTTTCTGTGCTGTGTAGACACTCGTGTGAACAGAACATGGGGAATAGAGATCTTCAACAACTGTCCTGAAGTTGGACTGAATTGGGTAAATTTAGTGAGTGCATGTATAGATGGTGCACCTTCCATGACAGGAAAACATGAAGGGTTTATTGCACAGATTAAAAAAAAAAGTATTAACAGATCCACATGCTCTTATTTCTTTTCTTTGTATCTTGCACCAGCAAAATCTCTGTGCTAAAGCCACTATTTTAAGTGACACTTTGCAACAAGTTATAAGTCTTGTTAATTATATTTGTGCAAATGCAACATAGCGTCATCAGTTTCCTAACATGCTAAAGTTGAACAATGAGGTATTCCATGCAGATTTGCCGTGTTATTCTAAAATGTGTCGGCTATTGCAGGGTGTTAGTCAAAATTTTATCTCTGTGAGAACAGATAGTTAAATTTTATGAAGAATAGAATCAGCAATGTGAGTTCTTGTAAGAAGGTTTCTATAGAAATGCTGGATTTCTGTGTGGTATCGTGTCAAATCAAAACAACTTAAATAGTTCTTTGCAAGGTAAAACTAAGTCTACATATGATATGCAGCCAAAAAAAAAAAAAACAAACCAAATATCCAAGCATTTTGGGAAAAGCTACCTTTTTTCAAAACACTTCTTCAAAAGGAAATTTCGGACAAACATTTTCCCCAGTTAGCAAAGGTCGTTGATGAGCTGGACGACATATGCAAATCATTTGAAGAATACACAGCTATTATAGACCTATTAATTGGAGAATACAATGAAAGGTTCACTGACTTTGAGGATCATGACATCACACTGAAATGAGCATTTCAGCCTCACGTAGTTGATATCACCAAGGCACTGACTGAGCTCTCAGTAGATGACATTTTAAAGTCATTGATGCTTAGAAAGATCCAATTAAAATATGGAAAAATGTGATAGAATACCCATGCCTTCAGCAACATGCCCCAAAAAATGCTTTCTTGCTTTTCAACCACTAATTGCTATGAATTTATATTCTCCTACCTAACCCAAATCAAGATGCCCTTAAGGTCACAAATGACTGATACCCATCTAGAGGATCAACTGAAACTGTGGACCTCCATGCTGCAGCCAAATATTCGAATGCTTTCTAACAAAAAGCAGATACAGTAAAGCCATTAAAAGGTATTAACTTTAAAATTAATAAAGATTTTTCATTTTTTGAAATCATTAAGTACATGATAGATTTTTACAAAATAATGTACATTTTTAAGTATATCTGATTGAAGTTTCTTGAATGTGGCCTTATTTGGTTGTAGCTAAATATTAATGCAGGCTTCCAACATAAAAAGGTTCCCCACCCTTGTTTTTGATCTTTTGTTCTTCCAAATGAACTTTATTATTTTTTTCTAGCTTAATAAAATAATTTTTTGGTAATTTAATTGGGATGGCATTGAATAAGTAGGTTAGGTAGAATTGTCATTTTTATTATATTGGCTCTGCCCATCCATGAATAATTAATATTTCTCCAATTAATTAAACTTGACTTTATTTGTATAAAAAGTGTTTGGGGGGCAGCTAGGTAGCACAGTAGACAGCACTAGCCCTGGAATCAAGAGGAACTGAGTTCAAATCTAGCCTTAGACTTTTGACTTACTAGCTCTGTGACCCTGGGCAAGTCACTTAACCCCAATTGCCTCACCAAAAAAAAAAGTGTCTTTACACACACACACACACACACGGTTTTAGATAGATTTTTATTTTCATTTTAAGGAAAAATGCATTTATACCTATGCTTTCAAGTGTCTTGAATGAGTGTTGTTTCTGTCAAAAGCTTTTTCTGAATCTATTGATATAATCATAAGATTTTTTTTTACTTTCGTTATTGACATAATGAATTATGTTTATAGTTTTCTTTATGTTAAACCATCCCTTCATTCCTGATACAAATCACACTTGGGCACAACATATAATCTTTGTGATAGATTGTTTTAGTCTCCTATTTAGTATTTTATTTAGGATTCTTTCATCTGTATTCACTAGTGAAATTGGTCTATAATTTTCTTTCTCTGTTTTTGGTCTTCCTGGTTTAAGTAGGAGCACCATATGTGTTTTATAAGAGAAGTTTGGCAGGACTCGTTCTTTGCCTTTATTCCAAATAATTTATTTTATGTTGGAATTAGTTGATCTTTAAATGATTGGGAGAATTTGCTTGTAAATCCACCTAATCCTGATGCTTTTTTCTTTTTCTAAAATAGGTTTATTTAGATGTTCTATTTCCTCTTCTGTTAATCTAGGTAGTTTATATTTTCATAAGTATTCTTCCATTTCACTTAAGTTATTAAATTTATTGGCATATTACTAGGCAAAATAACTCCTAATAACTGCTTTGATTTCATCTTCATTAGCGGTATATTGGCTTTTTTAATTTTGGATATAGTGATTTGGTTTTCTTCTCTCCTTTTAAAAGTCATATTAACCAATGATTTATCTATTTTATTGCTTTTAAATAAAACCAACTCCTAGTTTTATTTATTAATTTAATGGTTTTCTTACATTCGATTTTATTAATCTCACCTTTAATTTTTAGGATTTCCAATTTGATCTTTAATTCGGGATTTTAAATTTGTTCTTTTTCTAGTTTTTAAAAATCATATACCTATTCATTGGTTTGCTTTTTCCTCTATTTTATTGATGTAAGCATTTAAAATTATTTATTGTTTCTATGACTTATTTTTTTAACTCACTCATTCTTTAAGATTAGGTTATTTATTCTCCAATTAATTTTTAATCTGTGTTTCCATGATCCCTTTTTTCAGCTCTAAAACAGGAGTTAAATCTGGGGTCTAGTTTTTTAAAATATCTATTTTGATACTTTTATTTCAATATAATTGGTTACCTTTGTAATCCTATGTATTTTATTATATGAATTTAAAAACATGATCCCAAGAAGGGGTCGATAGACTCCAGACTGCCAAAGGACTCCAGGACACAAAAAAGGAAGAATTCCAGTTCTTGATGACTCCTGACCGAGCTTGCAAAATGTTCCAGTGACTGGACAAGAACAAATGGAGGAAGAGAGTAATAAGAAATAAGACTGGAAAGATAGGGTGGTGCCAGATTGTGAAAGGACTTTAATGCTGGTCAGAGGTGTTTGAACTTTACTCAGTGAATGATATGAAGTCACTGGAAGTCTCTGAGCAAAGGAATCACATTAAAGTGGCTTGCAGGGGGATGAAGAGTGGGCTGGAGAATTGAAGGTCCCTGCATACCATTTATGCTAGATTTCCTATAGAAGCAGCTTGAGTTATGCCTTAGTTAACTAACAGAAAGACACTTACCATTAAAGCCTGATAAGGAAAATCAGCAATAGCTCATGACAAAGCTTAGAATATCAAAGGGCAGCTCTTGATAAGCTTCTTACATTTTTCTGATAGAGATAAAACTGGAGTCAAACATACCTTCCCTGTCTCTCATTTCCCCTATCATGGACCCTTGTGATCTAAGGCAAGTTACTTAATCCAGAAGTGTCGAATACATTGGCCCAACCAAATTAAATCATAATTGGTCAATGTTTAACAAAATTTAAAAAAAAACACAATATGCCATAAATAATGTTAATATGTGGATTCCTAAGTCAATATGTGGCTGCAGGGGTCCTTGTGTAGGGTTCAGTGAGACCTGTTTGTGTTAGAGTTTGACCCCATGATCTCGACCTCAGTTTCTCATATGTAAAAGGAGAGGGTTGGACTCAACAGTGTAAAGTCCAGTGATTATGTGTGTGTTAGAAAGACTTTTGGCTTTAGCTTAGGTTCTAATTCTGAGGCTCCCACTAGCACTATGTAACTTTAAACTATTTATTTCCCCTCTGAGCCTCAGTTTCCTCATCTGTAAAAGACTAGATTAGGTCAGGTCCCTTATCTAAGGGGATACTAAGATCCCTTCTAAGAGACATATTAGTAAGCTCCATGACTGCATCTATACCTATAACCCCTCTTTCAAGGAATCCTTCTATTCAAGTGTACTCAGCTCTATATCTCCCTCAGTGCTCATGGACTCTATTTGCATAGAAGCAGTCTGTCCCACCATCTCACCTCACTGGGATCTCTTAAAAAGAATTGGTCTATCTGGAAAGAATCAACATTAGTTATTCTCTCTGCTACATTTGCACAAATACACACACGCAAACACACACACAACAATAGTGCAATAGGTAACTACTCATCTAACCACATAAAAATTCTGAGTATTCTTATCCCAATTCCCACTCTCATAGACAAATATTGGCTACCAGAGTAAAGCTGCATCTCCTCTTCAGGGATCTAGAGGTGTCCTTGAAGAGTCAGCATTGTCGTAAGCTCGAGCCCCCACTAGTGTGTCTCTCCCCAAGATTATCAGGTGAGAATCTTTCTAGTTAACCGGTCTTAAGTAGCTTTTGGGAAGGGGTATTCACTGCCCCTTTCAAAAAGTACATGTGGCAGTTCCTAGTTGCTGGAAGTCCTTTCCCTCCATTTAAAAGGTGCTCAAGAAGTTCCCTTTAGGCATAGCGTAATGTCTTTCCTGGGCGCCTTGTGGAAATAAATCTACCACTCAGCCATGGTTCCCAACACAAACACCGATTCTGGGATGCTGCTAGGTCACTAATGGGAAGTTGGGACTTCCAACTTCCCAAACCCTCAAAGATCTTCAAAGCCCTCAAGATCCTCCTCCAGCCAATTGGGGCAAGGCATCAGGGTGGAGACCTAGCCCAAAGCTGAATTTAACACCTTTCTTTTCTCAGCCCTGGATATTTCTCCTAGCATTTTTACTGGAACGCCATTATTATTTCTCCCTCTCAAATAACTCCAGCTCTACCTAACTTGATAATGTATAGGTGACTCCTGGGGCGTGACCAGGTTTCCTTAGCCCACCCAAATTCCTGTGAAATATTACTCTAGTACCAAGGACTTTTGAAAGTAGTCTAAAGCCTATGATTATTGATTCATTTCACCTGGTTAAGCTATCAGACCATCTTATTCCTTACTTTAAGTAGAGTGGGATGGTGTGATTAAGTCAAAGTTCTAGAGGGTCACTACTCCTGGTGGTGAGTCAGGATGTGGGGTAACTCGTTGGAGTTAGCAATTAGTTAGGAGGCTATTAGAAGGATGGTAGTTGAAATGGAGAAGAAGCAATAGCTGTGATAAATGATGGGGAGGCAGAATCAATGAGATTCAGCCCCATGTTCCAGGCTACAATGCCTTCCTTGGAGTCAGTTGGACCCCTATAAGGAGGCCAGGCCATGAAAGTGACTGAATAGCTCAAGCCACCACAGATCTCTCTATCCCATGAACAAGGGAGAGGAAGTTGTTAGAGATTCCCCCATAACTTACATACACACATAAATACGTACAGGAATAATATTTCTCTGTAGATAGAACTTGGACTAGGAATCACTTGACTAGGAAGACTTGAGTTCAAATCCTGACTCGGATACTTTCTAGCTTTGTGACCTGGGTCAAGTCACTTAACTTCTTTCCATATTCGTTTCCTCTTCTGTAAAATGGGAATAATGATAGCACTTACCTCACAGGGTTGTTGTAAGGATCAAATGACGTAACATGTGAAGTGAACTGAAAGCAATGTAGAAATGCCTTATCATCATCTTCATCATCATCATCATTGTCATCCATCACTTCGCAATGGCCCCCAGAAAGAGATAAGGAAGCCTAGGGCCTGGAAAGGGCACATAGTGACCAAGCCAACCTGATTCCCATTCTGAAACTTTGTCTACTGTTCTATGTCGGGTCCCTGAGCTTTGGAATCTATAGGCTGAGGCCTCTCAGACAAACAACCCCCCCGCCCCCACACACACACGTGCAAATGTAAATAATTGCATTCACAGAGGCCAATGTGTTCAGCAATATTTCTGTCTGTCTTTACTGGGAAGGAAAAAGGCATTTGCTTGTTTTCTCCCCCAGACCCACTCATATCTCCTCCAAGTTGGAAAGGTGGTCCCAGTGTCAAGGATTTGAGGAGGCCTGGGTCTCCACCTTTACCCTCTTTCTGTCTTTGATCCCCCAGAGGAGAGAGATTTATTATCGGGCAACAGATATGATTGGGCCCTCTGAAAATAGTAGCGAAGGGATGTGGACATTTATGAGAGGAGGGGATGAGGGCAATAGATTGAGAACATAGGAATATAATGATGAAGAAACAAAAGTTAAGGAGCTTGGGGCATAGGGTTAATAGCTAACATTTATTTAATGTTTACTGTGTGCCAGGCACTGTGCTAAATGCTTTATAATTATCTCATTTGATGTTCACAGCAACCCTGAGAGATAGGTGCTATTATTATCCCCATTTTACAGATGAGGAAACTGAGACAAAGAGAGATTAAGTGACTTGTTTAGGTTCACACAATTCGTAAGTATCTGAAGTTAGAATTGAACTCAGGGCTTCCTAACTCTAGGCCCTACTGTACCATCTAGCTGCCACTAAGAGGACAAGGGCAAAAAAAACAGAATTATGTGGAGTTGATAGGATAGAGAATGAGGAGATAGGGTATACAGTTTTGAGGAGAGTGAAGCTAAATATATTACGGTGGAAGGGCTGAGAGGTTGGGGACTAAGAAAATGGGAGGATGGATGGGGATGGAAGGACAGGGGCCAAGATGATTGAACATGGGAATGAGAGAGTAGAGGCTGAGGTGATTGCAGTGTGGGGTTCAGAATACAGTGTCTTGGGATACAGAGCTATGGAGTTGACAGGACAAGAGGATGAGATGGGGATGTGGGCTTAAGAAGAAGAAGGAGAGTAGATGGGATGAAAGAATGGGAAGGGATGGGGCAGCTAGGTGGCGCAGTGAGTAGAGCACTGGCTCTGCAGTCAGGAGGACCTGAGTTCAAATCTGGCCTCAGATACTTGACACATTTACTAGCTGTGTGACCTAGGCCAAGTCTCTTAACCCCAATTGCCTTGCCTTCCCCCCTCCAAAAAGAAAAAAAGCCCAAAAACAAGAATGGGAAGGGATGAAAGGACAGGGGCTGAGGAGATGGGTTGAGAAAATGAGATGGTGTGGAAAAGAGGATGATAACTGTGCCTATGGATTCCTCCCTCCCCATCCTACCCCATTCATCCAGGTGGAGGTCCCCCATCAGACAAGAGATGTCTTCCCCAACCTTCAAGAGGATCCCAACATGCAGCTTCTTCTTCCTCCAGTTTTAATCCCAATCCTTTCCACGTAGACTGTGGCTTAGTGCCGGCTTTCCACATGCACCTGATAATCTGGCCCTACTCACAACCCACTTCTACAACTTCATCGCTGCTGTCTACCAATCAATCAATCAAACAGCATTTATCAAGCCCTTCCTATGTGCTAGGGACAGAGCTTAGATACCCAAAAAAGGCAAAAATTGTCCCTATATTCAATGAGCTTACATTCTAATGGGATAAATAACATATAAATCATAATACAGATAATTAACATGGAGTAAATAGTAAGAAAGGACCGGTAAAGGCCTCCTGGAAGATCTGATGTTTTAGTAGAGCAGTCTCTCTATATATACTGTAACCACACATATATGCAATATATAATTTATATACACATGCAACATATATATTACACTCTATATATATGAATGTGTTTATATTATATATGATATGTATATATACCTACACATATTTTGTGTATAATGTATGTAACACCTGTTTCAAAAGACTTCCTCACAAAGGTGATAGTTACTATTACTATAGCTTTAAGAGTCAAATGGATTCTCATGGAATCAGCGTTGCAGCTGACAGTCTTTGAGAAGCGAAGAGAAAGATAATAAAAATGATTTGACAGAAACTGGAGAAGACAGAGAAAGAAGATGAGGACAAATTTCGTTCAACTATTGTTTTATGAAAAAAACAGAATTTTAGTGGTGAGTCTAGAGAGAGAATGTTAAGGGTTACAGCCTGAAAGAAATTACAGAAGACAGAAGGAAAGAAAATAAATGTGCATTCACCATGGAATTATTTTAACTTTCATTTTGTGAATAGAATGAAGAGACTACTTGCTACCTTGAATAAACCCTATGATGGAACTTTTTCTAGAAGTAAGATGTCATACACAGTTACATTGATAACTCTTACTGTGATCTTTCTCATAGCTAAAGTCTTATAAATAATTACTTATGCCTTTGTATTATTGCTGATTGTGCTGTTAACAAATTGTACAGTGAGTACATTTCAAATTGATTTATCCTAGAAGATTAGGGGTTTTGACAATTAGAGAAGCATGATCACACCCTTTCAAGGAAAAGTGGTTTCTTTAGTTTATTAAAAAAAAAACAATTAATAAACTGGGTCAGGGGCTCTAAGATAAATTAATTAATTAATTTTCCAAGGTTAGTATTTAATGAGGAAATATTCAGACAGAGCCCTGGATTACCCCTAGAACTCAGAAATGATGTGAATGAGCATGGTAACAAGATTGAAGAAAAACCTACAAGCACTGTCAATATCTCCCTGAAACCTTGTTACGCTTATCTGTAGATGTCTTTCCGATAGAATGAATTTCTTAAAGGTAGGGACTGTTTTATTATGTCTTTGTATCAACAGCTTCTAGCACAGTGCCTGGTAAGTAACAGGCGCAATAAATGATTGGAGGCAGCTAAGTGGTACAGTGAATAGAGTACCAGGCCTGAACTCAGAAAGACTCATCTTCCTGAGTTCAAATCTGGCATCAGACACTGATTAGCTATGTGACCCTGAACAAGTCACTTAATCCTGTATACCTAACCTGTTCATCTGCAAAATGAGCTGGGAATGGGGGGCAGAGCCAAGATAGCAGCAGGAAAACAGGGATTTGCTTAAGCTCTCCCCCAAATCCCTCCAAACACCTGCAGAAAACGGCTCTGAACAAATTCTAGAGCTACAGAACCCACAAAATAACAGAGGCAAGCAAGTGTCCAGCCCAAGATGGCCTGGATGGTTGCTGGGAAGTGTCTATCTCACTGTGCTGGGAGTGGAGTGCAGACCAGCAGGAAGCTCCTGCAGCTGCTTCCAGAGCTCCAGCTGTGTTGCTTCTGGCCCCAGGCCCACCCAGTGGGAGGAATCAAGTGGTAGATCAGAGCAGGAGTGCAGAGAGTACTTTGCTGGTGCAGACACAGGGTTCCCTTGCTTTGCCCTGCTTGGATCTGGGTTGCAGTCCTGGTTGGCAGTTCTTGGGGGAGGAGGAGTGCTGCTGTGGCAGAGCTTGCTGTGTAGAAGTAGCTCTGAAAACAGCAACACAAGTCCACTAAAGCTTAGGATAAAGCACCATTCATTCTGAAGGCAGTCATAACCTGACAAAAAAGCTCAAGGGTCAAGCAGCCAAAGACTCAGACTATTGCATCTTTTTTTTGGTGACAAAGAAGATCAAAACATACAGCCAGAAGAAGTCAATAAAGTCAAAGATCCTACATCAAAAGCCTCCAAGAAACGCATGAACTGGTCTCAAGCCATGGAAGAGCTCAAAAAGGATTTGGAAAGGCAAGTAAGAGAAGTAAAGGAAAAACTGGGAAGAGAAATGAGAGTGATGCAAGAAAATTATGAACAACAAGTCAATGACTTGCTAAAGGAGACCCAAAAAATTACTGAAGAAAATAACACGTTAAAAATAGACTAACCTAAATGGCAAAAGAGCTCCAAAAAGCCAACGAGAAGAATGCCTTAAAAGGCAGAAATAGACAAATGGAAAGGGAGGTCCAAAAGACAACTGAAGAAAATACTACCTTAAAAATTAGAATGGAGTAAGTGGAAGCTAGCGACTTTATGAGAAATTGGGAAATTATAAAACAGAACCAAAAGAATGAAAAAATGGAAGACAATGTGAAATATCTCATTGGAAAAACCACTGACCTGGAAAATAGATCCAGGAGAGATAACTTAAAAATTATTGGACTACCTGAAAGCCATGATCAAAAAAAAGAGCCTAGACATCATCTTTCAAGAAATTATCAAGGAAAACTGCCCTGGTATTCTAGAGCCAGAGGGTAAAATAGAAATTGAAAGAATCTATTGATTGCCTCTTGAAAAAAATCCCCAAAAGAAAACTCCTAAGACTATTATAGCCAAATTCCAGAATCTCCAAGTCAAGGAGAAAGTATTGCAAGCAGCCAGAAAGAAATAATTCAAGTATTGTGGAAACACAATCAGGATAACACAAGATCTAGCATCTTCTATATTAAGGGATCAAAGGGCTTGGAATATGATATTCTGGAGGTCAAAGGAGCTAGGATTAAAACTAAGAATCACCTACCCAGCAAAACTGAGTATAATACTCCAGGACAAAATGTGGATTTTCCATAAAATAGAGGACTTTCAAGCATTCTTGAAAAAGAAAAGACCAGATCTAAAGAGAAAATTAGACTTTCAAATACAAGAATCAAGAAAAGCATGAAAAGGAAAACAGAAAAGAGAAATTGTAAGGGACTTACTAAAGTTGAACTGTTTTGGTTACATTCTTACATGGAAAGATGATATTTGTAACTCATGAAACCTTTCTAAGTATTAAAGTAGTTGAAGGAAATATATATAGACAGACAAAGGGCACAGGATGAGTTGACTATGAAGGGATGATATCCAAAAATAAATAGATAAATACAATTAAGGGGTGAGAGAGGAATATATTGTGAGAAGGAGAAAGGGAGAGATAGAATGGGGTAAATTACCTCATATAAAAGTGGCAAGAAAAAGCAGTTCTATTGGAAGGGAAGAGGGAACAGGTGAAAGGGAATGAATGAATCTTGCTCTCATCAGACTTGACTTAAGGAAGGAATAACATACACTCAATTGGGTATCTTACCCTACAGAAAAGTAGGGGGAAAGGGGATAAGAGAGAAGGGATGATAGAAGGAAGGGCAGAGTGGAGGAAGAGGTAAACAAAATCGAACACTTTTGAAAAGGGCCAGGGTCAAGAGGATAAAAATGAATAAAGGGGGACAGGATAGGATGGAGGAAAACATAGTTAATCTTTCACAGCATGACTACTATGGAAGTGTTTTGCATGATGATACCTGTGTGGCCTATGTCGAATTGCTTGCCTTCTCAAGGAGGGTCAGTAGGGAGGGAAGAAGTGAGAAAATTTGGAACTCAAAGCTCTAAAAACAAATGCTCAAAAAATAAGTTATATAAGCAATGGGGTATAGAAATCTGTCTTTCCCTATAAGAAAGTAAGGGGAAAGAGGATAAGGCAGGGGGGAGGTGACAGAAGGGAGGGCAAACTGGGGAAAGGGGCAATCAGAATATATGCTATCTTGGGGTGGGGTGAGGGTAGAAATGGGGAGAATATTTATAACTCAAAATCTTGTGGAAATCAATGTTGAAAACTAAAAATATTAAATAAAGAAAATGTTGTCTACAAAATGAGCTGGGAAAGGAAGTGGCAAATTACTCCATTATCTTTGCCAAGAAAATCCCAAGTGAGATTACAAAGAGTGGGACACAATTGAAATAAGTGAACAGAAATGACAGCATGTTGTCTTCCCCACTAGATTATAAGCTCCTTGAGGGTCAGGACAGTCCCTTGCCTCTTTTTGTATCCTCAGTGCTCAGCCCAGTGCCTGGCACATAGTAAGTGCTTAATAAATATTTCTTGATTGATAGGACATACCAAGAACTGCTATCAAGCTTCCTGCACACAAATGCTGTCATCTTGGAGCAGTAAAATCTGTTATGTGGTAGCTCCAGAGTTCTCCTCTGGCTTAAATATCCAAAATCCAAGCTATGGAAGAGGCTGTCACAGTAAAGAAACTATGAACAAGATGAATTCAGAGAAACAGAAAGACCTATATGGACAGATGAGGTAAGCAGAGCCAGGAAAATGACACACAATCACTACAATGGAGAGAGGAAATGCACAAACAACTGAAACCGAATACTGTGAAATTATAATGACCAAAGTTGGCCCCAAAGAGGAGATATGAGAAGATAGCCCCACTCAGTCCTTTGAAGGGGTAGGACAGTATGGGTATACAACGCTATAGATAATGTCAGACTTTTGTGATATGTTGGCCAATGTTGGTGAA
The DNA here is from genome assembly GCA_028646595.1 of Phalanger gymnotis. NCBI lineage: Eukaryota > Metazoa > Chordata > Mammalia > Diprotodontia > Phalangeridae > Phalanger > Phalanger gymnotis. Next base: position 714,171,788 of record CM053622.1, read on the forward strand.
CTAATTTTTTTCTTTCTTTTTCATTCTTCGCTCTAAGAGATTATCCCTGGAGGAGGATATGGAGGGAAACATTGGTAAATGTAGGTGATGTAAAAATTAAAGCAATCAGCGATAGTTTATTACTGAAATTAATTTAATTTAAAAGCACTTCAGAAGCTGTTGACATAAGATGGAGTGCTTTTATTGATGTTTGTTAAGTTTTTAATAATCTAGGGGATAGAGATTAGATCTCAGGTTTTATTGGTATAGGAAGCTCCCAACAACAAGCTTTGTCTGCCAGTGTAGGTTAGCCCCTTCTCTTCAACTTACAGTCTCAGAGAGTTGCCTGGATCATAGAGAGATTAGGTGACTTGTCTAGGGTCACAGGGACAAAAGAGGTCAGAGGTGAAACTTGAACCCATGTTTTGCTGACTCCAAGGCCAGCTCTCTTTTCACTACCACACTTTACTTCTTAAGTTTGTGATTTTTTAAAAGGAAAATTTTGAAAAGCCTTCCTTCTTGTACTTGATTTGTGTTGGATAAATTACGAGCCAGGGAAGCCTTACATTGCGCACCTTTACCTTCTTCCAACCTCTCAACCATAAGTGTCAAACTCAAATAGAAATGGATCCCTGAAGGCACACATTGACTTAGAAAACCACAAATTAGCACTATCATCTTTTTTACTTGCAAATTAATGTTTAATGTTTACAAAGCCAAAGGGACTGGGATGCTGAGTGCCTTTTATAAAAATTTCTATATAGCTCAAGAAAGACAGCAAGGTGTCCTAAGACACACCACTATGCATAAATAACTAACACATGAACTTTCCCTCCCCTCTAGGAGAAAGACAGGGAAGAGAGGAAGTCAAAGTTGCTATTCCAAGTTTTTTCTTGTTTCTCTGATTTTTGGGGGGGGTGGGGGTGGGATGGAGACAAGCTCCATCCAGGCCAGGCAAGGACATATTAAAAAGGAGTCATTCACAAAGCCCAAGAACTTAGGTCTGAATTTCCTCAGTTTCCTCATCTGTAAAATGAGCCAGAGAAGGAAGTGGGAAACCTCTCTAATATGTTTGCCAAGAAAAACCCAAATGTAGTCATGAAAAGTTGGACACAACTAAAAAATGACTAAACAAAAACTCAAATGAATACATGACGATAGCCACATATAACCAATGAGTTCATACTGATGAAGATGATGATGATGAAAATGATGGTGATTATGAAAATAAAGAAAACAAAGAGGAGGGAAATTTTTTTCTTATTAATTTTGTTAAACATTTCCCAATTATATATTGGTCTAGTTTTACCCAGTTGGAAGTTTTGAGGACCACTTGGCCCTTGACATTTCTGCTTTACAGTACTAAATGTAAGTCCTCATGTCATGCTGCTTTTGGGGGGCCTTATATTAATTCTTGTAGTCCTTAGTCCTTCACCTGCACTAGTTACCATTCACTCAAGGACAACCACATGTAGGGATTTTTTAAACTGTCCAGTCTACAAGAAAAACCACTGAGGCAGAGCTCTGAGACAATGGAACTTTATTAAAGGGTCCATGGTCCCCTCTAATGAAATGGACCTCAGGTCTTCCTCATGATCTGAGATGTCCCCTTCCACTGGGGCCTTAGTTTTATAGGGCTTGATACCTGGACAATACAGGTGAAGCAGACCAAAGATATAGAATCTCATTGGTTGATAGACCTTGCCCTTGGTCCTCTAGGAGGGTCTACATAAAATACAGAATCCTATTGGGTGACAAACGGGCTAGTGAGCAGAACTTAACAGACCTATCATGACCTACCAAAGTCAATGAGCAGGATCATGGGATTGGACTGATGAGCGGATGTCAAAACATCTACATGGGCCAATGGGCTGGTAGAAGGGCAGGATGGCAACCAGAGTCTCTCATTGGCTATGTGCTCATAGTCCCCTCTTCATGTTGGGCAATAGAGGGATGACAAGAGACAGTGGAGCAGCAAAAATAGCTGGGGTGCTTTCCATGTCATTGAGTCACCTCAGCTACACTGGGCTTGGTCACCATAATAAGGAAAAACAAGGGTGGAGGTCCTCTAGTTAGCTTCCTGTGATTAAGCAAGGGAACTTACAATCTGTAGTTCACAGCTCTGAACTTATAATCACTACCCATATGGAATCATATCAAACCAATTAATACTAACTGGAATAAAGAAGCAGTCCAATAAATCATCTACCACACAAGTCAAGAATAATAAGCATTTATTAAACACCTACTGTGTGCCAAGCACTGTGCTAAACACTGGGGATACAAATGAAAGGAAAAAGAAAGACAGTCCTGTCCTCAAGGAGATTGTATTCTAATGGAAGAAGATAACACATGAAAAGGAGGTAGAAAGCGTGTGGTGAGGTGGGGGTGGTGGTGCGAAATTCCCCTACAGGATTATGGTAGAGAAGTCTGGATTGTCAGGAATTAAGCAAGGAAAGGGCTGAAGAAGTGAGCAAGGCTGGCTTGGGCATTTCCTCAATATGTAGGTTCTGAGGGGAACTCACCTGTTGGAGGGATCTACAGAAGCTGAGGAATCTTTGGGCAAAGAAGGTGATTGAAGCATAGTGGATTCAGGAGCAGTTAGGAGAGGATAACAGCCAGAGCAGTGAGAATTGGCCCAATGCTGCAATGTGGCATACTTTCCAGAGGAAGTCCCAGTATCTCAGTTATGGTTTCCTGTGTTAGAGACCTACTTCCCTTTTATGTAATAAATTATCTTCATTTCTTCTGTGGATATCTTAATAAATATAGACATACAAGGTCTATAGGATAAGGCATCTGCATCCATTTTGTTCTTTTCTAGTTGGTAGTGCAGAATGAACTCATAATTAGCCAGTACTGTCATCTATACCTTGCTTAGCCCTTGTTAAAAAAAAAAATGTTAGTGGGTGTCAAAATTTATCCCTGACACAAAAATCAATGACATTTCTATATAGTAATAACAAAATCTAGAAGTGAGTATTAGAAATGAAGTCCCTTTCAAAATAACTACAAAATGAATAAATATCTGGAAATCAATCTACCTAAGCACATTTAAAGCCTTTATAAATACAAGTACAAAATATTTTTTAAAGAAATAAAGAATTTAAATAATTGAAGAGGCATTTAGTGCTTGTGGTTGGGCTGAGACAATAAAATTAAAATAACAATACTCTTAAATTTATTACAGTGCTATTGCAATCAAGCTATCATCAGGATACGTTATAGAGCTAGGAAAAAAAATAATCAAATTCATATGAAGGAATAAAAGATATGAATATCAAAGGGGGAATGAAGGAGGAATAGCACTTTCAGATCACAAACTATATCATAAACCAGTAATCATAAAATTACTTGGTAAGAAAAAATAGAAAAATAGCTCAACAAAATTCACTACATAGAAAGAATAAGAAGTAATGGAATTCAACAATCTAGTGTTTGACAAACTTAAAAATATAAATTACCTATAGAAAAACTCAGTTTGACAAGAATTTCTGGGAAAACTAAAGATTAGACTGTTGGAAATTGGTCTATATTTTAAACTCTGGATCGACATCTTACACTATATGTTACAATAAACTCAAGCTATTTACATGAACTAAACATTAAAGATTATAAAATTTAAAGAAAGAGAAAGAGAGAGAAGCAGATCAGGTACATTTCACATCTTTGGCTACGGGTTGAATTCTTAACCAAATAAGAATTAGGAGTGGTTAAAAATAATAAAATAGACAATTCAAATTCATAAAATTGAAAGCTTTTACATGAATGAAATAAATACAATTGGGATAAGAGTAGAAGTGGTTGAATGGGAAAGTACCTATACATCAAATATCTCTGATAAGAAACTAATGAGGCAAATAACAGAAATGTATAAAACCAAAAACCATTTCTAAACAGATGAGTAGACAAAGGATATGAACAATTTTTAAAAAATTTTAATTATCAGTTCCAAATTCTCTGCCTCCCTCAACCTCCTCCCCCACCCATTGAGAAGACAAGCAATATGATATCCATTATACATATGAAGTCATTCTATAGATGTCCTTGGTCTTTTTAGAGAATAGTCTACATCACATCTCCCATGATGGGCAAAACCATTTCTTTGCTATCTCTTCATGTCTAGTCTTCACAACTCATCTGAGTCAAAGCTACTTTCCTGCTACTTACTTTCAGGTTGCTGACAAACTCTTTAAGCACATAGCCACCTTTTACAGGGTGCTGAGAAAGTTTTATGCTCTTTTAGTGACAATAAGTTACCTTAAGCCAGAGAATTGCCAAGCTCCTCAGATCTCTGAGGCTCAAAGGAGGTTTTGTCTCTTTCGAGCTATAAGTATCAAGTTCCTCTAGCAAACTCTTCTAATGGCAAGTAGTTCTTTGTCCACTCAGAGGAAAGTCAATGCAAAGGTTATCTTCTCCTGCCTCTCTTTCTCATTCTCAAACATGAGAAGTCAACAGAAGTCAGCATAGGCTCTCCCAAGAGGATTCTTCTCTCCCATTCTGTAAGATGGCACTGGAGCAGAGTTTGGTGAACTTTTTCTGTAAAGGGCCAGATAGTTAATAGATCAAGTTTTGAGGGGAGAAAAAAAAATCAAGGATATCATGTAAAAATAGGTAGGTATTTATATAATAAGAAAGAAAACAAATTGTCACAAATTTTTATTGATGAAATTCAAAATATACTAATATTAATTAAATACTTTTTTATAATACAGGTCTACTAATGAAAAGAATGGAATTCTTTCTAGGGGAACATATTTCACTGAATTGGGGTTCAAGGTTAATATTCTCTATCACGAGAAGCAATTGCAAATATTTATCAGCTAATACTGATCTATAATGAAATTTGACTCATTTCACCTTTGAAGATGGCTTTTCACATAGATAGGTACTGCCAAACGCTGATATTGATCCACGAGCATATGATTTTAGTTGAGCGTATTCATCACGTGGGAGGCATTTATAGAATCCTATTAGACTTTTGTCTTGATGTTTGCTTTTTAGGAAGTCACTACATTACACATTAATCACTTCCAATCGAAGGTTCAGTGGAGCCTCCTCAATTGCACAATTAAACAGATTTTGAAATATGGAAATTTCTTTTGCACTTTCATTGAGGTCCAAAAACCACTATGGAACTGTAGTTTGCGCTCTGAAAGTATATTTCTGCAAAACTGTGTAGAAATGGAGCTCTTACTTTTTGTTTTAACTTTTGAAAGCATGGAACACGTATAAAGCAGCTTGAAATTACTTGTGATTCAAAAATTGTTATTCTTCATCAAATTGATTTTATTGCAATATAAGTTTCACATATTATTTCACATATTGTTTTGCCTTGTAATTGTAAAATAATTTCATGAAGAAGCATTATAAAGTCTGCAGCAAAAGCTAATTTCCAAAGCCATTCAGCGTTTGATAATAGTGCTTGAGGGCAATTCTTATTTAGAAAATTTTCCATCTCAGCCTTGAGCTTAAAAAATCTTTAAAAATCTCAATAAAACCTTTTCCTGCTCTTCTTTTCTTGTTTTGACATGATGAACAGGTGCTGGTACTTTTTTTAAAAAAATGAGACATCTGAAACACCATCAAGTTGAAAGTGTGTCACTGCGATTGGGTGTGCACTAAACGACAGTACAAAGTGATGAGCCTCCCATATAGTCTCTGTTCTGTTGCAACTTTTCAAGTATGCTGTTGATAATACAGCTGTAGATAATACATAAATGAACAATCATAGTTGCGCTCCAATAAAACTTTATTTAAATCCAAAAAAGCTTGTAAGCCATACAAAGACAGGCCACAAACTAAAGGCTGTCATTTGCCAACAGGAAGCAATAAGCCACTTGCACAACATCAGGATTGAGCTCTCTTCCAGTGACCTTCCAGCAGCTACAGACCCCATTAGGCTTCAGTGCAGCTTTTCTTGCACTTTCTCAGCCCCGTCTCTGACTGCCTTGCACTCAGCTTCTCATCTTTCTTTTCTTTTACTCCTGTTGGCTTCTTCCTAGAGCATCTCCTCTGGCTTCTCATGCTTCAAATCAGTGTCTAATCGGTGGTTAATAAATGCTAGTTATTGCCACTTTTTAAAAATTAATGAGAGAGACCTCTAGTCACCCATTTCTAACGGGATGTGAAAGTCAAAATTGCCAATTTTCTATCAGTTATGATTCCCACATAGCTACTTGATGTACTATTTCTCATTTATAACCTTTAAAACTCTAAAAACAGTCACATGTAAATGAGCTAATAAAACACAATGCCCTGCCACCATCATTATATCACTGCAGACATGGCTCTGCCTTTGAACAGGTTTGTTGTTGTTCATTCATTTTAGCCGTGTCTATCTCTTTGTGACCCCCATTTGGGGTTTTCTTAGCAAAGACACTAGAGTGGTTTAGTGGTTTGCCATTTCCTTCTCTAGCTCATTTTACAGATGAAGAAACTGAGGCGAACAGGGTTAAGTGACTTGCCCAGGGTCGCACAGCTAGTACATGTCTGAGGCCAGACACTTAAACAGGAATTTTCAGTTAATTCATCTGAGGCTAGCTCTCTATGTCATCCTGAGAACAGTTTATGACTCTACTTCACATTTTGTCTGAGAGGCTGTGTTTATTCTCAAGATGATTTTATCAGTTTTCCTTATATGTGTGTTATTTCCCATCCTCTTCCAGCAACTATAATGTCCACATACAATATAAGTAGTACTTTCTGTGTGGATTATGGGACTCCATGATGATGACGTCAACTAGCTGTTCTTCTAGGTGACTTCTGAGATCCTAAATCTTAGAGAAGGTACTTTTCCAAGACTGTTCTTTAAAAAAAGCCAGGAATCACTCAGATAGATTTTATATGTTTCTCCATGGGCACCTCCTACTCAACCAGTGAGAATCCTCCAGTTCTCACCCCAAGTTTCTCCTTGAGATAATGCTTCCATCCACCAGGCACTAGAACATCTCAGAGGTAAACTTGTCTGGATCTACTCTTGAGCTATCAGGTTCTGACTGGGTTTCCCCAGTGTTTGGAATATATTCCCCACCTACCAGCTTCTTTCAAAGCTGGAGTGTAATCTCCTCCATGAAGCCTGTCTCCATTTCCCTCCCCTTCTCCCAGCTGCTAGACTCCCCTGAAAAGGCTTGGTTATTTATGGGTATTAATCTCTAGTTCATATAAAGAACTTTGGAAACCTTAAAGCACTTTACAAACGTTATCTGTTATTATGATGGTTTCTATTACAGCATCTAGGTGCCATAGTGGATAGAATGCTAGCCCTGGAGTCAGAAAGACCTCAATTCAAATCCAAGTCACTTAAGCTCTGCCTGTCTCAGTTTCCTCAACCATAAAATGGGGATAATAAAAGCACCCACCTCTCAGGGTTGTCGTGAGGATAAAATGAGAAAATATTTGTAAAGAGCCTTGAAAACCCTAAAGTATTCTACAAATGCTAATTATTGACACATTTTAAAAATTAATTATTACTAGAAATAGTGGATAGAATGCTGGACCTGGAATCAGGAAGACCTGAGTTCGAATCCACTCTTAGACACTAACTAGCTCTGCGATCCTGGACAAGTCACTTACCTTTTTTCTACTTCAGTTTTCTCTTCTGTAAAATTGGGATAATGATGGCACTTACCTTCCAAGGCTGTTGTAAGGATAAAATAAGAAGATATTTGTAAAGGACTTTGAAAACCTTAAAGCGCTATATAAATGTTAGACAGTATTACTTAGGACAGGCTAGATTTGGTTCCAATCAATGCTGCCCCTGCAGAGATATTTGCCAGGTCTATACATACCAAAAGTTTGGTCTCCATGTTCTCACCATGCCTGTGAATTTCCTAGTGGGTACTATGGCAGGCAGCTCGATGGTCCAGAGCAGGGGCAGGGAAACCTGTGGCCTCAAGGTCACCTGTGGCCTTCTAGGTCCTCAGGTTCAGCCTTTTGACTGAATCCAAGTTTTACAGAATTTTATTAATGAGATTTGTTCTGTGAAGTTTGGATTCAGTCAAAGGGCCATACTTGAGGACCTAGAGGGCCACAGGTGACCTTGAGGCCGCAGGTTCCTCACCCCTGGTCCAGAGGATAGAGTGCCAGGTCTGGAAGTAGGAAGAGCTGAGTTCAAATCAGGCTTCAGACACTTAGTAGTTGTGTGACCCTGGGCAAGTAATTTATCCTCTTTTTGTCTCAGTTTCCTCAGCTATCAAGTGGAGATTATATAGCACTCACCTCCCAGGTTTTATGAGGATCCAATGGAAATAATATTTGTAAAGCTCTTAGCCTAGTGTTTGACACATAGTAGGCACTACATAAATGCTTATTACAGTCCCCCATCCCATGATATAAAACAAATACAGATAGCCCTTCTCACTCAGTCTCTACAGACCAGCCTCAACATAGTTTGTACATACACATTCTGCTAAAGACAATTGACAAATAGATATTAAGCTCCCACTATATGCCAGACACTAGGGATGTAAGTACAAAGAATGAAACAGCTCCTAGTTTCAAAGAGCTTATTTGAGACAATAAGTACCCATATAGAGGTATATAGATGTATATAGAATAAATACAAAGGAAATACATATAAAGTAGTTAGATACAAGGTAATATAGTAAAGAGGGCCTTTGCAGTTGATGGGGAGGAAGGGCGGTACTTGACCTGTCTCAAAGAAAGAGAAGGCCTCTCTGAGGCAGAAGTAAGGAGGATATTTTTCCATTCCACTTGGGAAGGTCAGTGTAAAGTCACAGAGAAAGGAGCTGGACAGTTGTATAGGAAGAACAGAGAGAAGACCAGTTGCGCTGGATTGCAGAGTATAGGGGGAGAATGGTGTCTAATGAGGCTGGAAGGATAGGTTGAGGTCGAGGAATATAACATTTTAAAAGGTAAACAGGAGTTTCTCGTAGAGAATAAACGGTGGCAGCTGGTGGTACAGTAGATAGAGAACTGGGCCTGGAGTCAGGGAGACCTGAGTTCAAATCTAGCCTCAGATACTTACTAGCTGTGTGACCCTAGACAAGTCATTTAGTCTCAATTTTCTCACCTGTAAAATGGGATGCTAATAGCACCTACCTTCCATGGTTGTTATGAGAATCAAATGAAATAATAATTGTAAGGTGTGCCTAGCACATAGTAACCACTCTATAAATATTAGCTATTAATTATTAAAGGCAATAGGAAATCACTTGGATTTAAGTAGGGGAGTCAGATCTGCCCTTAAGGAAAATTACTTTGGCAGTGTGCTAGGATAAACAGGAAATGCAGAGTGATTTGAGGCATGAACAATAATTAGGAGGCTATTGCTCTGATCTAAGTAAAAAGTGATGACGGCTTGAACAAAGGTGGTAATGATGAGTGGAGAGTAGGTTGCAGCTGTGAGAGAAGTTGGGAGGTAGAAACAGCAATATTTGGCAACTGATTGGATATGTGGAGGGAGAGAGGGTGAGGATCTGGGATAACGCTGAATGTACCAACCTGGGACACTGAAATGAATGGTAGTGCCTTCAACAGAAATAGTTAAATTTGGAAGGGAGCAGAATTTAGGGCATGGCTGGGCTGGTAAAATGTTTAACATTTAACACTGGGGTCGGATATGTATGTGTGATGCACTTTTAAGTTGAATCTGTGTGGTTAATGTTTTCTCCATCACTTTTTAAAGTCTAAGTGATCAAGCCCTGGTTTGTAGCATTTGCTAATTTCTGAGTTGTAAATGCTCACCCTGATGAACAATCTGCTACCTCCTAACTGGTTCCAGCATGCCTCCAGCTTAGGGGAAAAGATGTTGAATTTGAAATGTCTCTGGAATATCAAATTTGACACGTCCAAGAGGCATCTGGTGATGTAGGACTAAATTCAGAGACAAGCTGAGCGTATGGATCTGAGTGATCTGTGTAGAGATGAGAGTTAAAGTCATGGGAGCTTCTGGAGTTATCTAGACAGTGTAGAAAGAGAAGAGAGTACAGGATAGAACCTTGTGGGACACCCAGAGGTAAGGGGCTTGATGTGGATGATAAACCAACAGAGGCTGAGAAGGAGTGACAGTCACTTTGGAGGAGAGCTAGAACAGATGTTAGGAAGTATCCAGAAAGAGAGGTATCAAATACAGTGTTTGAATGCAGTGTCAAATCCCAAAGATGGGTTGAAAGAGATAAGGACTGAGAAAAGATCAGACTGAGATCTCTGGCAACTTTGGAGAGAGCACTTTCAGATGAAGGTCAGAAGCCAGATTGCAAAGGGTTGAGAAATGAATGAGAGGAGAGAAAGTAAAAAGCAAAAAGTGAAACAAAGAGAAACTTTCAAATATGAAAAACTGACAGATGATAGGGAAGACACGAGTCTAAGAAGCAAAAAGGAACTGACGTTGTCCAGACTTCAAAAGGAGTTTGGCTCAGAAAATGAGGAGAGAAAAGACTCATGATGGAAAATGCTAACCACATCCAGAGAAAGAACTATGCAGTCTGAATATAGATTGAAGCATACTATTTTCTCTTTATTTTTTCTTCCCTGTGGTTTTTCCCTTTTATTCTGATTTTTCTTTCACCACATGACTAATGTGGAAATATTTTTAACGTGATTGCACATGTATAGCCTATATCAGATTGTACACTGTCTTGGGAAGGGGAAAAGGGAGGGAGGGTGGGAAATATGGAACTAAGAATTTTATAAAATTGAATGTTGAAAACTAAAAATTAATTAATTAATTAATTTTTACAAAAGAGTAAGGAGAGATATATGATAGCCAGAGAGAATGGTAAGATCTACAGAGGCTTTTTTAAGGGTGGGGAGACTTGGGCATGTTTGAAGATGACCAATCGACCCACAAGTTTTTATTAAGTATCTATTGTGTGCCAAACACAAAGAAAAAAATTGATGATGATGAAGATTAGAGCAGGAATGATTAAGGATGAATTTGCTAGAGAAGACAGGAGGGCATGGAATCAAGTGCACATGTAGAGGGGCTGGCCTTGACAATGAGAAGGGCAGCTTCTTCATCAGAGCCTGGGGGAAAGGAGGAAAGAGTGGGAGATGGTACCAAAAGGTTTTGAGATGAAGAGAATAGGAGAAGAGGCAGCTTGTCATGTGGATGCAATATTCACAGCAAAGTAAGAGGCAAGGTCCTCATCTGGGGTAGGAATGGTGGGGAGGGGGAGGTAGATTGAGAAGGAGGAGTGAAAGGTTAGAGGAGAAAAGAGAAAGGTGGAATAATTAGGGAGGAATAAAAGGACCGCCTTGCTGCAATGAGGGCCCTCTTACCGTTGGCTAACATTATTTTGCGATGTATTCACTTGGGAGATTTCATCTAGTTTCATTCAGCGGCTAGCGAGTATGAGCACAGGAGGCAGATGTTGCTAGGAATCCAAGGCTGAGGTTGGGTTTGGGATTGAAGAGTGAGAAAAGTGAAATCATAGCGGGGTAAGTAACCCTGCAGAAATCCGGAGGAGTAGAGAGATTCGAGGTTTCCAGGAAGGGGAAGAATAGGTTTAAGAGGCGTGAGACATAGGGACTGGTGGAATGATACAAGGTTATGGTCATCTGCCAGCTTTGCTAAATAAGGAAGTGGAGCACTTACCAGCACTGATGAGATTTTAATGGTCACTTGGGGTCTTTTGTCCAGTAGAACATGCTACGTCTTATTTCACGTAATAAGACTCACAATAAGACTTACACAGCAGCGTGTGTGAGATCCCTAAAGTTCTGATGGAAAGGACCCAGGAAAAGTTGGTGAGGCAGAATTTAAAGCAGCGGTGGGGAACCTGAGGCCTTGAGGCCACATGTGGCATTCTAGGTCCTTGGGTATGGCCCCAGTCAAAAGACTGAGTTCAAGTTTTACAGAACAAATCCTTTTGTCAAGGGGATTTATTCTGTGACGTTTGGATTCAGTCAAACGGCTACATTTGAGGACCTAGAGGGCCACATGTGGCCTTGAGGTCGCAGTTTCCCCACCCCTGGTTTAAAGTCATAGAGGGCCTGAGAAGCCCCATCCCTGATTTCATCTGAGAGGGGCCGCTCATGTCAGCACAGTGGACTTTGGCTCCTTACAAACTAATATTGGCTCCATCCCTTGAGTGTCCACAGTGTGCATGTGCTCATCTTGCCCACAGCTGTAGGAAAATAGAGCTCAGCTTCTCTGACAGTTTTCTACCGTTGATTTTTTTAGACCACCAAGCCCTTTGGTCCTGACCAACTTTGCCCTTAGGAGGCATGGCTTTGCTCAGTGACCCGTCTTCCAGTAGTGTTGACCCAAGCTTCTGAATGAGACTGGTCAAACTGTTTTGGTGTTTGTGGCAGACTACAGTGACATGCAGGGCAAAGACAGAGCCAGGTCTAAAGCTCTAAGCATTTCCTGGATATGAATGTAAACAGGAAGAATCACAGTTCCCAGAAGCCCCCAAAGCAGGTGTAGGGCCAGGAAAACTTCTCCTGATTCCTGGGGCAGGTAGAGAGCTGCAGCTCAACAGTCCATGGGACAGTGAGAGCCAGGTCTACATCTCTTAGGAGATGTAGCGGGGTAAAGATGTGAAGAAAAAGCCAGAACTACAACTTCCAGCAGGCTCAAGGAAAAGGATAGTCAATGAAAATGTAGAAAGACAATGAAATGAAACATTGATTTAACCTAGAAATCTAGCTAGAAAGCAATAAATAGAAGACAATTTCATGCTGACTAAAAATCTGGAAATCTAGCAACATAAGATGAAAATTGACTGTGAAAATGAGAAATTCAACAAGAAAGTTTCCAATCAGCTAGAAGGGTAGAAGCCACTAGAAAGTGACACATGCATCTAGGAAGCAACAAGTGGAAAAAACTTGAGGAGGTGCCCAGGTGCCATGTAGCACTGATTTTTTTTTCACTTTCAATCATTATCTTAATCAATCACTATTTATTAAATTCCTACTATGCGCCATGCACAGATCATCTCTATTTGTCATCTTTATCTCTATTTCCCTGGCCTGGTATAAATCTAAGTAACGGGGAGCTGTTCTTGCCACTCACTCATTGAGACATATAACCAAACCCTAGATCATTTGGGTCTCAAAATCTGCAGCACAGATTTTGCCCCTTTGATAACTGACTCTAAAGCTGCTTCTTTAAGCAAAACACACCATCGGAAGCCTTTTTTGCCTCCTGTTGAAGGATATCAGATGATTTGGAAGACAGCCAGGTGGAAGAAAATGGCCTCGGCTGTTTGTTTACTACCATTACCAGAAGAAGTAGCCAGCTGCACTTGGAATAGCTATCTAATCAGGACCATTAATGAGTATCTGGAAATGTGCTTCTTTTGTTTTTCTATCAAAAAAATTGTCATCTTGAACATTTCCATAATAACTAACGATCTAACGGATTGACACAACTAAATTGATAAATAAATAACTGGGCGATCTAAGTCTCTGATGCTTTTTTCCCTTTGAATCACTAAACTATGTGACGTCAGCACCACCAAACTTGACTATTCCTCATCTATCCATTTGCAAACTTTATGTTCAGCAAATCTAGCTACTCAATGATCCTTGAATTTGGTGTTCAGTCCCCCACCCCTGCAAAAAAAAAAGAAGAAAGAAAAAAGAAAAAAAAACTGGGAGGGGAAGACCCTGAGGGTTGCTGGCCTAAGGACAAACAGTTACTATCTACATTTACTCTGAACCAGGAGGGCCCAAAAAATAACCATTAAGTAGTGCTTGGGCAGGGGCCTATTGTCCAGTCAATGAGATCCAGAGTGAATTGGGTTTAAGAAAGAAATCTTTGGTCTTTGAGAAGGAAATCTAGCCAGTAAACCCCAAAGGCTCAGAGTGAATGTAAATAGTAACTGTTTCTCTTTTGGACAGAAATTCTAAGGGTCTTCCCCTCCCAGTTCCTTTTTTTTTTTTTTTTAATTAAAGGGACCATCCCTTGACTCACTTCTTAAAGAGGCCTTTTCACTGAATAGGCGTTTGCCTCACTCAAAGTGAGAACTTAAAAAGACTTTAACTTAAAAGGGCCAAGGTCTCCCACTGCATCGTGGGGCATCTCCAGTTATCCTGATTGATACCTGGCCACTGGACCCAGATGGCTCTAGAGGAGAAAGTGAGGCTGGTGACTTTGCACAGCCCTCCCTCATTTGAATAAATCAATTGCAAGTCATGTCATCATCTCCCAGATGTGATGGTCCTCTTAGAGAATGAAGGAAAAACCTATGAGTAGTCTGAGCTGAATGGGGACACAGCTGGGTAGTTTCAGTTAGGCAACTCAGTCTCTCCTCTCTCCTGTCTTCTCCCCTCTCTTCCCCTCCCCTCCCCTCCTTCCCTCCCCTCCCCTCTCCTCTGCCTCTTACCTGAGGGTGTTCTGCCCAGAGGAAAATAAATCTAGTGGAATATGAGTTCCTTAAAGACTGAAACCGTTTTATCTCTGTATCCCCAGCACATGACAACAACAGGGGCTTAATAATGCTTGTTGAACTGAATTGATAATGAGACTGAGAAACTGGAATTTGAGGGGAACAAACTGGGGCAAAAGAATGGGACTGAGGAGAGTGGGTAGTCAGTTTAAGGGACAGATACTGAAGAGGTAGGGTATGGGAACAAGAAGATGGGGGCGGGGTTCTAGTTCAGCCCTCACTACCTTTTGCCTAGATTACTGTGCTGGGGCTTCCTAATTGATCTCTCTATCTTCTTGGCAAAGATACCGGAGTGGTTTGCCATTTCCTTCTCCAGATCATCTTTCAGATGAGGAAACTGAGGTAAATAGGGTCAAGTGATTTGCCCAGGATCACACAGCTATTAAGTGTTTGAGGCCAGATTTGAACTCTTCAAGATGCATCTTCCTGACTCCAGGAAGACACTCTGTCCACTGTGACACCTAGCTGCCCACTGCTATAAAGCCTCCTAAATGGATTTCCCACCTCCTGTCTTTTCCCTCTTCAGTCCATCCCATAAACTGTTAGAAGAGCAGATTTTTTAAAATTCCCAATTGCATATAAAAATAATTTTTAATATTTAAAATTTTTTTTGAATTCCAAATTCTCTTTCTCTTTTGCTGAGACAGTAAACAATTTGACATTACACATTTCCATGTTATTTATGTTGTGAAAGAAAACAGACAAAAAAAACCATTAAAAATAAAGAAAGTGAAAAATAGTACACTTTGATCTGCATTCAGACTTCACCAGTTCTTTTTCTGGAGGTGATTATAGCATTTGTCATCATTAGTCCTTTGGAACTGTCTTGGATCATTGTACTGCTGAGAATAGCTGAGTCATCCATCACAGTTGGTTAGTTTACAATATTGCTGTTACAGTATACAATGCTCTCCTGGTTCTGCTCACTTCACTTTGTATCAGATCCTGTAAGTCTTTCCAGGTTTTCTGAAATGATCCAGCTTATCATTTCTTATAGCACAATAGTATTCCATTACAATCATATGGCAAAACTTGTTCCATTCCCAAATTAATGGACATCCCTTCAATTTCCAATTCTTTGCCACCACAAAAAGAGCTGCTACGAATATTTTTGTACAAATATGTCTTCTCCTCTCCCCCCCCCACTTTTTTTAATCTCTTTGGGATACAGACTTAGTAGTGGTATTGCTGGATCAAAAGGTATGCACAATTTGATTGCCCTTTGGGCATAGTTCCAAATTGTTTTCCAGAATGGTTGGATCAGTTCACAACTCCACCATTAATGTCTCAATTCTCCCACATCTCCTCTAACGTCTATCATTTTCCTTTTTCTGTCATATTAGCCAATCTGATAGGTGTGAGATGGTACCTCAGAGTTGTTTTAATGTGCATTTGTCTAATCAGTAGTGATTTAGAGCATTTTTTCATATGATTATAGGTAGCTCTGATTTCTGTCTGAAAACTGCCTGCTCGTATCCTTTGACCGTTTATCAATTGGGTAATCAGAGCGGTCTTTTCAATATACTGCTGTAATCTTATTACTTGTCTAAAAAAATGCAGTGGGGGGACCTCACTGTCTGAAAAAAAGTATAAATTCTTATCGCTGTGACTCCTTAGTCACTCTCCCTTTCACTTTTCATTTTCCAACAAGCTGGCCCTCAAACACACCGTTCTGAGGCTAACTTGCTGGGTGACCTTAGGTAAATCACTTCCCTTCTCTGAGACTGACAAACAGCCTCTGAATGTTCAGGGAGGTCTTTTCACCTTCTCTCCCGTGGTTTGAGTGACAACCGAAAGAAGCATGGGGGGCGGGGCAGGAGCGCAGCCCAAAGCAAAGGTTGACCAGCTCAGCCCCTGAAGAGCCAAAGTCCCGCCCCCAGAAATGAGCTCCTGGCTGGGCGAGGCGGAATTGCAGGAGTCTTCCAGCCTCCGAGGTTGCTCCGGGAGTGCTGAGTCCCGGCCAGAGAGCCCAAGGGAGCCACGTCCTTCCCCTTCCCTCCCCGGACAGCTTGCTTCCCCGGGAAGGCTTGCAGAGACAACCAGGTCGCTGGGGCCAAGATGATTTCCTTCGCGCCCCTTTCGGTGCCGCTGGAGCGGCGGCTGCAGACTCTAGCTGCGGTCCACTGGATTTTCAGTTTCCTGGCTTTGGGTAAGGAAAGAAGGTAGTTCTTCACGTGCCTGTCCTTCCATGGGGATGTTCCAAGCTCCCCATGTCCTTTCCTTTTTCAGGGCCCCTCGGGAGAAGAAAGGGAATGGAGAGGGAGGAGGAGGAGCCAAGAAGGGACCAATACTGGCTAGCAATCTGAGGGTCCTTCAGCCTAGCGCCTCTCTCCCCCATCCCTCCCCCGGGGTCCTGGTGATGGATGGGAATGGAGGGAGAAGAAGAAAGCCTAGGGGGTGAAAGGCTCCATTCGGACAGAGTTCCAGGATTTGGGTTCTAATCCTAGCGCTGTCATTTACTACCTATGTGATCTTGGGCAAAGCTCCTAATCCCTCGGGACTTCCGTTTCTTCATCTGCAAAATCAAGTGGTTGGTCTATGAAAGGCGATCTGGGAATGGGAGGGAGTTGGAGGGGAGAGAGATCGTGGAAGATAGAAGGGAAGGACAGTCTAGGAAGGCAGCCTGGGAGATCCTCAGCCCCATCTGCTTTTCCACGAGGATGTGCTGGTGATGAAGGGGAGACGGACGGAAAGGACAGGTAGAAGATAAAAGGTAAGTCTGTTTAGCACAGTGCCTCAGGGGTGTGTTCTGGACCCCTGTGGGCTTCACTATTTTTATCAGTGCCTTGGATAGAGGCAGAAGTGGTGTGCTTGTCCAATGTCTGGAGAGCAGAAAGCTAGAAGATCACATGTTGGCTGACAGCCTCTAAAAGAGTGCACTGGATCTTTTAAAGGTCCTTTCCAACTCTACTATTTACTGGCCACGAAACCTGAAGCAAATAAAACAGAACAGACATAGGGTTGCCTAAAAATCACCGTGCCATTTTCAGATTTGTAGGCTTAGAAGGGCACTATACCTCTGAGACATCCTGTATTTCCCCAGTGTTCCTCACAGGCACGTTCTGTGAGGCTAAAGGAGAAAGTGTATATAGTACTTTGTAGGCTCAATCCATACCTTCAAAGTGAACAAAATTCGACAAACATTTATTAAGCACCTATTGTGTACTGAGCATTCTGCTGAATGATAAGATTTACCATCTACTATGAACCAAGCCCTGCCATTACATCATACGTTCTGTGTTACAATTTTTGTACAATGCAACCTCTGTTGGCTTTGAGTAATGTAATCTCAAAGAGTTGACTTCCTGAGTGGGGATAGCATCCACACGGGAGAGCATTATGTAAAGTAGAGGAAGTGTTGGGGGCAAAGGCAATATCCAAAGACTGTATTCTAGTGCAAGCTGAGAAGGGAGGGTGCACTTTCTGCAGGAGGGATCTGAGGGTTTATACACATAATAAGCCTGGGCACCTACCCTCTAGCAAGAAAGGAAGGCTTCTCAGTACCGGGGAGGAAGGAGGAAGGACTGCCTTCCAGGCTTTGGGGATGGCTGGGCCTCAATACAGCCTACTTCAGACAGGAAAGGGTTGCATGATTTGGCGGTGCTCAAGCAACTGGTAGATTCAATTAAATTCCACTAACATTAATTATGTGCCTAATTAACATGAGCAAAACACTATGCAGTACTGGGGATATGAAGACAGGAGGGAAAAACCATCAATGTCCCTTTAAAGCTTATATTCTATTAGGGGAGACACAGAAGTAAACAAATAAATAAATACACTGCAGTTTCCTTGGGGAGAGAGCTCTGACCACTCTGGGAATCAGGAATGGCTTCCTGGTAGGTGTGGCACATAATCTATGTCCTCAAGGAACAAGATCTTAACAGGTAGAAGTGAATAGGAAAGATGTGAGCAATGGCGGGACACCTGAGCCCAGGCTAGTTGGAATGGTGATTTCAGAGCTGACATTCAAATGCACTTCACCTGACTCCAAGTCTATTGTTCTTTCTTTGGCTGTCCTAGATAAGGAGGTCCTAGATTTAGAGCTATGACCCTACAGAATCAACCTGAAAGACCACCAAGTCCGACTCCCTTATTGTTTGGATAAAGAAACTGAGGCACAATACTGTTATGTGACTTTCCAAGAGACACTGTTATTAAATGTCTGAGGAGGGATTCGAACCAAAGTTCTAAAATAGTGGTGTTCAACTCAAATAGAACCATGAACTACTTAGGGATCCCTACTGGCTACACCTTAATTTAGGCCAATAAGCTGCATTTTTAATACTTCTGCTTTAGAATTCAAGTTAAGCAGATGTTTTCTCTGCTAGAAATATTCCAGGATTGCCTGTGTCCTGGAGGACTTAGACATTAGGCTGCCTGGTGTAGAGGACAGAGCACCTGATTTTGAATCTGAAGACTCGGGTTCAAATGTTGGCCCTGTTAATGTTTACCTGTGTGACCTTGGACAATACATTAAACATTTCTCGTTTGTAAAAATAAAAGCCTTCCAGGTCTAACCGTATGAGTTCGTGAGTCTGTAAGGTGAGGAATGAATGAAGGGTGAGAAAATGGAAGCCCTGAGGAAGGATAAGAGATGACAGGTTAAAGGAAGTATTGTTTAAGGATAGGGAGAACCTGAACATATTTCTAGTCAGTGGGGAAGAAGCCAATAGAAAGGGAGAGACTGAAGATTAGAGAGAAGGGATCATGGAAGCAAGTAGAGAAATAGGTTAGTGTTAGAAAAAAAGGGGGAGATAGTTAAAGAGGTCAAGAGGTTTTGAGATGTGGAGAAGATGAAATGAGGGATCTCCTATCAGAAAGGAAGGAAGGATGGAAGGAAGAAAGAAAGGAAGAAAGGAAATTAAGCTTCTGCTACATGCCAGGCAGTGTGTTAAGTGCTTTACAAATACTATCTCATTTGATCTTGGTGTCAGCCCCGAGAATAGGTGCTATTATTATCCCTCTTTTGCAGATGAGGAAACCAAGGTAGAGTTTGTTCTGAGTAAAATAGGAGTAGTTAAATGCTGAATGGGGTGGAAAGAGGAAGGGCGGGAAGCAGTGGGAGTCTGAAAGGACAGGAGAAGATTGTGACCAGACGTTATGGAGGCATTGGTTGAGAGTGTAGAAATAAGGGCTTAGTCGAGGTCAGAAAACGTGAATGTGCAATGGACCCAGTCTTCATGACCACACGATTTCATCAAGTGTCATTCAAAGGTTTAGGATCAGGAATGGAAAAGACAGGGGTTAGGGGTGGCTCAGGTTGTGGATTAGCAGGGCTTAAGTGGATGGTCAAGAAAGTCAAGGGTGAAGGATAAGGAATTCTAAGGCAAAGGTAAGTACTTTGTTGAACTGGCTAATTATATAGACTCAAAAAAGACTGTGAAGGAAAGAAGTCAATTATAATCAATAACAAGTATAAAGAATAAAACAATCCCTACTCTACGAGGCAGCTCAGTGGAGCTCTGTGTAGAGTGCTAGGCCCAGAGGTAGGAAGATCTGAGTTCAAATCCAGCCTCAGACATTTACTAGCTGTGTGGCTCTGGCAGGTCATTTAACTTCTATTTGCCTCAGTTTCCTCAACTGTATAATAATAGCTCATATCTCCCAGGGTTGTTGTGAGGATCAGCGGAGAGAATATTTGTAAAGTGCTTAGCACAGTGCCCAGCACATAGTAGGCAACTGTATAAATGCTTATTCCCTTTCCTTCCCCCAACTCACAAACAGCTTACATTCTAATAGGGAAGAGAGTAGATGCACATAAACATATGTAAGGCACAAATATAAAATTAATAAATACAAAGCTGTTAAATGCAAGGTGATTTGGGAAGAAAGGCATTAACAATTGGGAGAATCAAGAGGGGTCTCATGCAAAAAACGTTGCTTGAGATATGGTAGTTTTTTTAACTTAAAAATGTTTATAAAAAAGTTTTTATTGATGTCTTTTGTTTTTTACATCATCATAGTTTTCCCCAGTATTCTTCCCTCTCCCTTACTCAAAGAGCCATCCTATCTGACAAAGAGCATTTTTTAAAGACAAAAAAAAAGAGGAAAAATTCAGCACAACTGACTAACACAATGAAAAAAGTCTGAAAACATGCAATGTGCATTGTGGGTCTCCCACCTCTGGCCAATCTACCCCAAACATCCTTTCATATCTCTTCATTTGGGTCATGCATGAGCTTTATAATTTTGCTACATTCACCTTTGCTTTCTTTGTGTTTGGTTGTTCTTTCTATTTACCTTGTTGTGGTCATTGTGTGTATTTTCTTGGCTCTGTTGACTTCATTTTGTGTTAGTTCACGAAGCTCTCTCTTTCCATGCTTCTCTATATTCATCACATTCAGCATTTTTTACAGCATAACTTTTTTCTTAATTTCTTAAATTAATGAGCATTCATTTTAGAGACTCTGTAAGGTAGAGATAAGGAGGAAGTGAATTCCTGGCTTTGGGAAAGGCCGATGTAGAGGGTCCTGCTATTGCATTCTTAGGGATATTGTTGTGTTATTACAGGTTCTCAGGGAGAGCACAAGATAAAGACCAACAAGTTTTCAGCGCTCTCAAATTGGTTGGCTTCAGGGCAAAGTCTGATCATGTCTCTCTTGGTCTGAGCTCTGCAAGTTCTAGACTTGGACTGGGACTGGGCAACACACCTGTGGGCTTGTCACTGGTTAGAAGTTCCAGTAGACTGCTACTGGACTCAACCACTATTAGCCAGCTGGAAAACTCTCTAGGCTCAGAGTGACCGAACTGCAGGCTTCCCTTCCAGGCAGTCTTCAGATTGTGCTGGAGGCTTGAAGCGAGGCACTTGTCTGCTTCTGGGACAAGCAGCTGCTACTTGCTTCTGGATTTGCACCTTGTTCAATGCACATCCTAGGGCCTCCTTCTGCTCTTCACCCTGCCATCCCTAAGAGGAGGTATCCTTAGTTTGTGCTTGATCTGTGACCTGGAACTAAGTAGTAAATGAGAAAGTTACCAGTTGGCACCTGTTCATACAGCATGGACAGAACCTCATTTTACTCTAGTCCTCTTTCAGTTGCTGTACTGAATGTTCTATGTGTTTATTCCTGGCTATAGCCCATCCCCATTGTCTGTAGACTTCCCTGTCTCTATGCCAACCCGGGCTGGAAAAATGATTCACTAACTTTTTGCCCCTTGTATTTCCCAATCAGGATCCAGGTTAGTGTGTTTTCTAGTTGTGGGGCAGAACTTAGCTGTGCTCTTGCCTGCTATTTTGAAACCTTGGCTTCACCACCATTGATCTCTTAATTGCCTTTTCTTAACCTTCATCTTTTTGTTCCTCTCTGCATGATCTGACACTGTTAATCACCTTTCCTCTTTGACACCCTATCTTACCTAAGTTTTCTTAATGCTGCTCCCTTTCTTCCTGACTGTTCATTTTCAGTTCCCTTTGCTGAATCTTCACCCAGGTCAGACCCATTAATTGTTTTCTAAGGTGTTATTTTCTTCAGTGTTTTTGTGCCTCTGCCTCCCCCAAACTGTTGTCTTTTTTATAATCCTGCATCACTCTCATTTCTTTCCCCAAATTTTCCTCTGCCACTCTGATTTTTTTAAATCATTTTTTATTTCTCCGAGGAATTCTTATCAATAATGTCAAATTCCCATTTTTTTCTTTGAGGCTTTGCTTGTAGCTGTTTTGACCTCATTGTCTTCTTCAAGTCTGTATATATTTTCCCTGTCACCATAGCACCTTCTTATAGTCAGGTTCTTTTTGTTGTTGTTGTTTGATCATTTTTCTGGCCTATTTCTTGACTTTGAGCTTCCTGTTAAAGTTGGGCTCTGTTCCCAGGGTGAGGACGGGGGACAGCTCCCATCCTAAGGATCAGGATTTTTTGCAATGTTGTTTTCAGGCCTAGTTTGGTGGGGGAGGGGGTTGGAAGTTTTTAATCCTTAATGAGGATTAAGAAAAGGCCAATAGATTTGGCAATTAAGAGATCAATGGAGGTGGGACCAAGGTTTCAGAATAGCAGGAAAGAGTACAGCTAAGTTCTACCCCACAACTCATCCACCTAGATCTAGAAAACACACTAATCTGGATCCTCGTTGGGAAATACAAGGGGAAAAGAAGTCACAGTGCTTCCAAGATGGTGATCTGGGGAGAGCTGTGGTCACTGCTCCCTTGCGACCAGAAGTGATACCACTCCTCAGGGCCTCCACTCCCTTGGGACTTCAAGCACTTCTCTCCACCCAGGAACTGTGACCTGGAAGTGGGTATGGGCAATGGAGTTGTCAAATAGCACCTTGTTCTGTGCCCAGCAGTACAGGGGTTCTCCTGTAATCTCTTTCTGACCAGTAGCCTGATCCCCCTACCATCTGTGCTTTGAGAGATCCTAAAGCTGCTGCTGCTACCTCCGAGGCCCATTGCTAGTGTTACTGCCACATGGGATCCAGGCCAGCCCCCACCCCAGACCACTCCTTCTGACCTCCTAAATTGCCTTGGGCTGGTAAAATATCTCACCCCTACCTTTTGTTGGTTCTCCTGTTCCAGAATTGGATTTGAGACATTATTTTAAAGTTGTTTGGAAAGGAATGTTTGGAGAACTCAGCTTCTTCCTCTGTTTATCTTGACTCTGCCCCCAGAAGTCCCCATACCCACTAAACTGCTGATGAAAGCCAAGGCTTTTGAGTCCTAGTCCTTCATCTTTTTTAATTCTATACTATTTTACTTTATGATCTCATCAGCTTCCATGGGTTCAATGATCATATCTATGCAGATGATTTCCAGATCTATATATCGAGCCCTAGCCCAGGGTTCCAGTCTCACATCACTAAATGGCTTTGTTGTCCAGTAGGCATTTGTAAATCAGCCTGTCCAAAGCAGAATTTGTTTTCTTTCCCTCTAAACTCTCCCCTCACTATTAAGAGCATCACAATGTTCCCAGTCACCTAGGCTTACAACCTTGGTGCCACCTCCTGACTTTCACTCCTCTCACTTATTCAATCTCTTGCCAAATCTTGTTTCCACCCTCACAACCTGGTTAGTCCATTCATTCAGTTACCACCCTATTATAGGCCATTTTACCTGGAACAACTGACTTTCCTGCCTCGGTAGTTTCTACTTACTTCCACTGGTCCTCTACTCAACTGCTACAGTGATTTTCCTAAAGCATAGATCTAATGTCACCCCTGCCCCTCAATAAACTCCTTTGGCTCCCTCTTACCTTCAAGATCAAACATTAAGTCCTCTGACATTTAAAGTCCTTCACAATCTTGCCCTTTCCCACCTTTCCAGTCTTTTTACACTTTACCCCACTGCACACACTCTGATCCAGCTAGACTGCCCTTGATGCTCTTCATAGACAACGCTCCGTCTTCTATCTTTGCATTCTCTATTTGCCTTTGCATTGGGTGTGCCCCGTGCCCATAATTCTCTCACTCCTTACATCTACCTCATAGTTTCCATGGTTTCCATTAAGTCTCAGCTCATATCCTACCATCTGTGGGAGGCCTCTCCTGGATTTCCCAGCTGTTAGTATCTTCTTTAAAATTACCTCCCATCCACTCTTTGTATACTGATTAATTGTGTACTCTTTGTACCTAATTAGACATTATCTTCCTCCATTAGAATGTGAACCTTTTGAGGGCAGAGACTGTTTTCTCTTACCTTTTTTTGTATCCCTAATGCTTAGCACAATTCACTGCTTATAGTAAGTGCTTAATAAATGCTTTTTATTTGATTGATTGGTCTTAAAAATATGTCTTCCTCAATTCCTGCAAAAAGTGTTTTGTAGCTGTATTCATATTAAGTCCTGAAGCTATCTTGGTGGGTGGATTCCCAGATAACTTATAATTCTCTAGTTACTTTGATTGGAATTTCTTTTTCTCTCTCATCCTGCTGGGTTTTCTTAGCTATGTATAGAGAGACTATATGCAGGTGATGTCTTCCAAGTCAAGCTTCCCCAAGTTTAATTGATAAGACACCTTTGTGGAGGTCATTGTTTTTGTTTAGTCGTTTTCAGTCGTGTCTGACTCTTCGTGACTCCATTTGGGGTTTTCTTAGCAAAGATGCTTAAGTGGTTTGCTATTTCCTACTCTAGCTCATTTCATAGATGAAGAAACTGAGGCAAACAGAGTGAAGTCACTTGCCCACAGCTAGTAAACATCTGAAGCCAGATTTGAACTTAGGAAGATGAGTCTTCCCGGCTTCAGAATCAGCACTCTATCCACTGTGCCATCTAGCTGCCCCATTATGGGGCTAACAGCCTTTTATATTAGAGGAGTTATACACAAACATGGATAAGTATTTCACACAATATTACCCAATAAGATGCTTAAGAGATGGGTAAGTGAACTTTTATATGAGGTCTTCAACTTTGTACAGAAGGCAGTGATTAGCTCTGCTCTCTATTCATGGCAGAATTTAGATGGAGATAACTGAGGGAAAATCTGGACTGCTGAGGGAGACTATGGGGTCTTGAAGCCCACCGAGGAGGGTAGAATGAATTTCCTGATAGAAAACTATTGTTTTGTAGGGGGCGGTGTGTGGAGTGTGTGCAGCGGATAGAGCACTGACTTTGGGGTCAGGAGGATTTGAGTTCAAATGTGACCTCAGACTCTTGAGTCACTTAATCCTGATTGCTGCCCTCCATTCCTCCTTGCAAAAGAATTTGTCCCTACTCTTTTAGCCCACCATAGTGCCTGATGCAAGGCTTTGCAGAAAGGAGACACTGAATTCTTTCATCTAACCACTCATCCATTCATCTATTCATTCATTTAATTCATTTGGCAAACATTTATTAAGCACCTAGTATAATCATTATACACTGAGGGAGATGAAAAAAACTTTTATATCCACTCATTTAAAAATTTTTCTTTTAAAAATATATATGTATTTATTTATTCTATTTCCCCCCTAATTATATGTTAAAACAATTTTTAAACATTTGTTTCTTCTAAAGTTTTGAGTTCTAAATTCTATCACTTCTCCCTCCCTTTCCCCCTCTCTGAGACAGTAAGCAATCAGATATAGGTTATAGAGGTGCAATCATGTCAAACATTTCCTTATTAGTCATTTTGTACAGGAAGACTCAGATAAAAGAAAAAGAATGAAAGAAAGTAAAAAATAGTATGCTTCAGTCTGTATTCAAACAATATCAGTTTTTTCTCTGGAGGTGGATAGCATGCTTCATCATTAGTCCTTTGGTATTATCTTAGATCATCGTATTGCTGAGAATATCCAAGTCATTCACAGTTCTTCATTTCTTCACTTCACTTCATTTCTTCACATCCACATTTCTTCATTTAATAATACTCTGGTTACTGTGTACAACATTCTCCTGGTTCTGCTCATTTCACTTTGCATCAGTTCATGTAAGTCTTTCAAGGTTTTTCTGAAATCATCCTCCTTGTCATTTCTTATAGTACAATAATATTCCACTAAAATAACATACCACAACTTTTTAGCCATTTCCCAATTGATGGTCATTAGATTAGATTTCCAGTTCTTGGTCACCACAAAAAAAGAGCTGCTATAAATATTTTTTTTAAAAATTTCTTTGGTGCCTACTATTAATAGACAATGCAGATGTGACAGAAAATAAATAAGAAATAGACCTTTGCTCGAGATCATCATCCAGTAGGGAGAGCTAAGAAAGAGACCCTTGCTTGGATGGATCAATGATCTTATAGCTGGGTAGAGAGTCCCTCTACCAGGGTGAATCTCAGCCTGTCTATAGCTTTTTAAAAGCCTCCATTAAAAACTGGGGGGCAGGCTGCCTTCCCCCAGTTCTTTTTAAAATCTTGAAGGTATCCATGGAAGACTTGGGCTACCCATCTCTTAACCTTCACTCTAGCTTCATGACTGGCCCACTTCCTTTGGTGGTCGCACATGCCCTTGATGTTGTACCTTAATCTCTCTGAGCTTCAGTCCCTACTACCACCACCATCATCTGCATGTAACCAAGGACTGGTCAATGAGGGCTTAGTCCTGGGAGCAGTTGTGTTTGGAGTGGAATGCAGTCCTTACTTCCTCACTCGAACAAAGCCAGAAGGGAAGGGAGGAGAAAAGGAGGAAGAGGAGGAGAGGAAAAGAAATGGGGAAGGCAGAGAAAGAGACATGGAGGAGAGAAGGGGAGAAGTGGAGAGGATAGGGAGGCAGAGAGGATAGGAGAGATGGAGGGGAGGCAGAGAGAAAGACACAGAAAGACCAAGAAGAGAGGAGGGGACGGAAGAAAATGTGGTAGAGGGAGGGACAGGAGAGGTTTGGTCAGTTAGTGCCTTTTAAATGCATTCCCAGTCCCCGAATCAGCAGCCAATACAAAGTCTGTTTCTTCACCATGCTCTGAAGGGTAGAGCAGGGTCCCTCCATCCCATGCCATCAGGAACTTCCAGAAGCTGACTTACCAAAGACACGTGTTCTTAGGACTCCCTATAAGGATGAGGGAATAGTCTTCCAGCTGGTCTCCTTCCAGCTCTGAATCCTATGTTTTTATGAATTGACATCAAAGCTGGATTTAAAACTCACTGAATATAGGAAGCCTTCTCTGATGAACCCTACCTGTGTTCCTACCCAATTGATCACCCCAGCTTTTATCTTAGAATTTTTTCATATTTGCTTTGTGTCTGCCAATGCAAGGAGCTTGTATGAGGGCTGCTCTGGGCCCATGCATTCATTCATCAGATATTTTCTGAGTACCTCTGATGAGCCAGACAGCACAGATGCAGCAAAAGAGTAAATATAAAGTCACAATCAAAGGACAGAGGCAGTAATATGAAATCCCAGGAACATGGAATGGGAAATATACTGACAAAATTAACAGATGACCTGGGTTCAAAGCCCAGCCGCATTGGCAAACTCTTTCAAGAATGTGTCCTGGGTGATGGGTGAAATATACTGTCAGACACAATTGTGTAGTTTAGCTTTTCTAAGCTGCTACTCTGTGTGTGTGTGTGTGTGTGTGTGTGTGTGTGTGTGTGTGTATCTCTGTCTGTCTGTCTCTCCCTCTGCCTGTCTCCTTCTCTTTCTCTGTCTCTCTCTCTTTGTCTCTCTCTCTCTTTTTTTCTCTCTCCCTCTCTCCCTCTTTCTCTCTCTCTTCCTCTCTCTCTCTCTCTCTCTCTCTCTCTCTCTCTCTCTCTCTCTCTCCTGTTCTCTTTCTTTCTCTTTTTGCCCCTTCTCTTCCTCCTTCCCTTCTCTCTTCCTCCTTCCCTTCTCTCTTCCTCTCTCTCTCTCTCTTTTTTCTCCCTCTCTCTCCTCTTTGTTCCTACCTCACTTTATCTCTCCACCTCTCCCTTGGCCTCTCTCTCTTCCTATTTTCTTTCCTCCCTGTCTCCTTCCTTCCCTCTCCACTGCCCCCCCCACCCCCCTGCTCATAAGCAATGAGATTCTAGGTACAGAAAGGAGGAGGGACATATTTAGAAACTAAGGTGATATAAAAATAAAAGATACACACAAATTTTTTTTTAAAGGAAAGAGACCCTCGAATTCACCTTGTCTAATGCCCTCATTTCACTGGGGTGGGGCGGGGGGGAGGGATAACAAAGGCCACAGAAGGGTTAATTGATTTGCTCAAGGCCACGCAGCTAATGAGCGGCAAAGCCAGGGACTGGAATCAACGTTCTCTAATTCCAAGCCCAGTGCTCTTTCTACCTCATTATGCTACCTCAGGATTACTTTAGATCATAGAACATGGAATGTCAGTGACCTTAGAACATAGAATGTAGAGTGGCAGAACTGTAAAGAACCTTTAATTATTGACTATAGTCACATTGACTATCAGGATATGTGGCCTCTTCCTTATTCTAGTATACCCTCCTATGTAATGCAAGAGTCCTTTCTAACCTCTCTGATGGAATCATCCAACTTCTGCTTAAAGACCTCCCATGACAGGGAGTTCATTACCAAAAAAGGCAACCTGACTCATGCTCGGACCACCCTGACATAAGCATCTGCTTGTGCCTAGCTGGGCACTTGGGCCTGAGCTGCCATGCTGACTGCATTGCATGTCTTCCTCTCCTAGGCATGGTCTCCACAGTCATCTTCATTGGGCTATTCTTCACCCGCTTTTGGTTGCTTGGCATACTCTATTCAGTCTGGTGGTACCTGGACAGAGACACCCCAAGGAAAGGTGGGAGACAGATCCAGGCCGTAAGACGATGGTGTGTGTGGAAGTACCTGGCAAACTACTTTCCTATCTCAGTAAGTAGGCTCAACAGGGAGTTGAGGGTGGATGAGTTATTGCCTTGGCATGGTGG
>CM053622.1:714205337-714210475 GCA_028646595.1 Phalanger gymnotis
CCTAGAGCTCCCAACTGGAATCCATGGTTACATGAGTGATATTCTCCGCCTCTTCTCCTCCCCATCCTCATCCTATGCTACCTGCCTTTGCCCCATTCTTGACCCCACACCCTTCGCCTCTGTATCTCTTTTCTCCATTTGTCTCTGCACTTTCTGCACCATTTGGCCCTCCACCCTGTGCGCCTTATTAAAGTGTGATTTCAGCCTCATTCTCTGCTGCCCTTGCACTCTTTCCCAGGGAGAACCCAAAGAACCAAGTGTGCCTGCCTCATTTCATAATTTCATAAATCAATTATCAATTGACTTGGCTTCCATGGTACTGCTCCTTCCTGCTTTTCCTCCTCCTTGTCTAACAGCTCATTTTCAATCTCCTTTCTTCTTTCCCTTCTTCCTTGTTTCCTTCCTTCCCTTCTTCCTTTCTTCATGGTATTTTTTTAAGGGAAAGGAACTTGTCTCCCTCCTAAAACCAAATATATAGAAATCATAGCATTTAGAGTTGGAAAGAGCTTCGAAGATCCTCTAGTCAAACCCCCTACACTTTGCAGATGTGTAAACTGAGGCTCCAAGAAGTAACAGGACCTGCCTGTGAAGGTCACACAGGTGTGTCCTTTCTGCTCACTCACTCTCCCTCTCAGAGAATCTGAGGGTAGACCTAGATCTGAGTCTACCCACTTCCATCACAGTGATCTAGCCTGTCCCTTTCTTGTCCCTCATGCTTACGGGTGAGTATGCAATAGAGCTGGGATTTGAACCCAGGTCTTCTGATTCTAAATCCAGCAGGACTCTCTCTTTTAGGTGAGGGACCAGGCCTCTGTCCTCAGACCAGGACAGGAGCCATGCCCGGGAACACTTCTCTGCTAAAGGGTGACTAGAAATAAAGATCAGATGACTTTGAGATGACCCTATAAAGCTTTGGGATCCCTATTTGGATAAATTAAGTTTGCACACCAGGTTCTAGGACATTCTGAGAGCATTCAGATAGCATCCCTCACAAAATTACGACCCTGAGCCTAGTTCAGGGAGCAGTGAGGGCAGTACTAGAGAATGGCCAGCAGAGGGAGGACGTATACTGCATTTAGTTTTGCCTCGGACTCCAGTCTCTGGGAGAACCCTTCAGAGGTTGGTATTTGGGTGCATTTAGGTGCACAAAATCCAGGTTTTTTCAGAGAGGGCTCTGAGTTTGGCTCTTCTTGTGTAGTGAGTTCCCTGACACTGGAGACCTTCAGAGCCTGGGTGACCATTTGTCAGAGATATTGTAGTTAGGTCTCCCCCAGGTGTAAGCTGGACTACGTCTTTTGAGGCTTCGTCAAACTTTTCTAGGCTTCAGTTTTCCTTGTAAAATGAGGGATGTTGGTCCTGTTTCTTTGCAGGTTGTGTGTGTTTGTGTGTGTGTGTGTGGGTATAGGTGTGTGTGTGGGTGGGGGTATGGGTGTGGGGGTAGGGAACGATGGATATATGGAACACTGTGTATAATGTCAGACTTCAGTATGTGGGTTAGTTTATTTAAAGTGGTTATTTTTTTCCTCCTCTTTTAAGGGATTGCTTTCTAGTAGAGGGAGAGGGGATACATTGCAGAATGTAGATACTTTAAAAGTAAAAGACAACAATAATTTTTTTTTAAATGACATGGTAACCAGTTGACCTCTAGGGCCCCTTATAAATCTAGTTTTATAAGCCTAGGACTTGCTAAGATTAAATGCTCACGTACTATGATAGGCCAGAGGAAGTTGTTGGGAACAGGTGCCTGTTAGAGTCACCCCTTACACTTATTTTGCTGAAGCCTAACCCATCAAAAACTCAGCTAAGGAACTTGCTTTCTGCTTGTTATACAAATTTTGAAGGATTTTGCACCCTCCTGTGTAAATAAAAGTCCAAAGTTTCTGGCTCTAGAAAGGTAGATTAGATGGAAGAAATGACCTTTGGCCTCAGAAAAATCACAAGATCAGAGTCCCACCTTTGCCCCCAAGGTTAGACTGGAAGCTGCCAAAGCTGCCACCTCTATTAGGGTTTCCAAGGGTGAGGCACTTTGATGTAATGAGGGGCACTATGTTAGGTGTCAGAAGACCAGGGCTCTAATTGTGACTTCCTACTTACTACCTGCATGACAATAAGCAAGTCATATTATCACTCTGGGCCCCAGGTTCCCCATCTGTAAAATGGAGTTGAACTAAATGATCCTTGAGTTCCTTCCTCAATCTGTGTTCCTATTTCTATGGGGCCATGGCCACAGTCCATTAGTTGTCCTCACAAGAAAGGGCAGGGGTTGGGCCCCTGAACTTCTCTCAGGGTCCTTTAGGGATTCCAGCTTGAGCCCGTGCCTATCTAATAGCCTGGGACCTATCTCAGGGGATGAATATTCTACATATGGTCAAAGGAACTCTGATTTAGTGGGAGGAGCATGGGACTTGGACTCAGGAGTCTTGGGTTCAAATCCTAGCTCTGATAGTTACTAACTATGATTCGGGGCAAATCACCTCCCCGCTGTGGGTTTTTTCCTATTTCTGCAAAATAGGTGGGACATCAGCACGAGCATCAATCATCCTAATAGCTATATAGTGCTTTAAGGTTTTCAAAGTGCTTTCCATATATTATTTTGCCTAATATACAGTAAGCCCAAATGGATACATGGCCAAGATATAAGAGGTCATCTCATAAACCAATCAGAGGAGAATTTCACAGGTATGGATAAGGGAAGGGTTCTTGACCTAACAAAGGATAGACATGATCACAGGAGGTAAGATGAACAATTTTGATTACATGAAGTTAAAGTTTTTTGCACAAATAAAAACAGGAATTAGAACAGAAAGTTAACAGAGGCAGCCAGGGACCCTTTGCAGCAAATTTCTCTGGTAAAAGTCTAATATCCAAGAAATGTAGGGAATAGATATAACTGAAAGAAAGAATACAGATTCTGGAATCAGAGCAGAGGTGTACTTATTGTATCTGACACACAGAACAGGTCATTTTCTTTTTCAACACCCCATCCATGGCTATATGAACAAATTATTTTCATTAATAATCATGAAATGAAACTAATAATGATAATGTCCAGAAAATAAACACAATGAAAATTTCCTTTGACTAAATATTATAGTCATGCCAATAAAAAAATTAAAAATAAGATAAACATTACAGTACAAAAAAGGAGAAAAAGTAATGAGTTAATACTTTTAGATTAGATTAATATGATGCCCCTGAGTTTCTTCCCCCAACAAAGAAGGTCCTTGTAAGCTATAGGGAGCTGCCCATCATCACATCTCCTTGTACTGATGCTCATCATAACATCTTCCTCCCAATGCCCATGGCTGCCTGTAATAGCAATTTAGATTTGAAGATCTTTCCCTCCCATTAATAGGCCATGTGACCTGCTTACATCACAGGAAGCCTAAGTCACATGTGATGGGAGGAGACTGCTGAGAGGAAAAGGAAATTGTGTCACAGGAAATGCTGAGAGAGAGCTGTTATGGCTGTTAACAGCGGTAGTGATAGTTAGAGCTAAGGTAAAGAAAATCGATCTGTAATAGCTGAGCAGACTGTAATAGCTGTACTGTGAGTTTGTTTTTGGGAAGACCCCAGCAGGGGGTCGGAGAGGTTTTGGGATGGTGAGGCTCCATGTTGTGATGTTGTGTTTTAAGTTCCTTGCTATTATGATAAAGTGGGCTAACTAGTTGTGAGAGCTGAACATTTGGTTATGGGATATGGTTATCTGGTGTCTGAATAATGTTTTGCTTCTTCTACCTTCTATATGGAGAGTCTCTCATATTTTGCAATACAGAATTACATAGGCATATTCATTATTATCGTTGATGTTGTGTTTATTGCCTTACCGATAAACTGCCCTTGCCCCATTCTTGGCAATTCATTCCTGCTGAGAAGGTGGTTCTTTGTCCATATACTCTCCTCTTTCATTGGAGGTGCTGTCCTCAATACAACCCCTAATTGCCTGAAACCAAGGTAGGACACCTCCATTACCTTCCATTAGTACTCCACTGAGTCAGACGATCCCAAGTCAAATTCTGCCCCTGATGGTGGCAGGTTACCGTGGGCAAGTTAACTAACCTTCCTGCGACTCAGTTTCTTCATCTGTAAAATGAAATTAGACTTATTGTCTATGGGGTTCCTTCCTACGCTAGATCAGTGATTCCATGATCCTAAATAAGGCCCAGGTCCTACTGCTGTGGATAATTAATAATAAATGAGGAAATACAATCTGAGCTATACAATTTATTAGCAAAACAGGCATAATAAATGGGTCAATGGACTCCCCAGTCAGTCCATAGATCCAGAATACAGAGTGAAATGAATTTTTATGTATTAAAAACAATCAAATAATATCAATTAATTAAAAGAAAACAATAAGATACAAACTAGAATACAAAATTAGGTAATCTGATTTCTAATTGGAAGAAAGATTAGGGGCTTTCCGGGGGGCGGAGCCAAGATGGCGGCTGGGAAGCAGTGACTGGCGTGAGCTCCCCACCAAGTCCCTCCAAAAACTTATAAAAAAATGGCTCTGAACCAATTCTAGAGCTGCAGAACCCACAAAGTGGCAGAGGGAAGCAAGGCTCCAGCCCAGGACAGCCTGGATGGTCTCTGGGTAAGGTCTGTCCCACACGGAGCTCCCAGCCCCGAGCCGAGGGGAGCGGAGCTGAGCCCAGCGCGCGCGGTGCGAACAGACCAGACACAGACCTACCAGACCAGGAGACAAACGGAGAGTGCCCCGGCATCCTGAATTTCTGAGCTGTGGCATCCACCAGACCTCTCAACCCACAAAGAGCAAAGACATCAGAGAAGGTTAGTGGGAAAAGCTGCGTGACTGAATTTGCAGTTCGGCCACTGCCCCTGGGGCAGAGGAGGTGGGGCAGCTTGAGAACTACAGCTGCAGTTGCTTCTGGCCCCAGGCCCACCTGGTGGGAGGAATTAAGTGGCTGATCAGAGCAGGAGTGAAGAGCCTGCTGAAGATTTAAGCCCAGTCTGGGTAGGGGGTTCTTGGGGAAGGAGGAGTGCTGGTGAAGCAGCGCATCTGCCCAAGCCTGGAACATAGAACTCTTTAGTCTATAAGCAGCCACACCCCGTTGAAAAATTCAAAGGTTAATTAAGTTGGAGGGGAATATGGCCAGGGGTCGAAAACACACCCA
>CM053622.1:714210975-714273361 GCA_028646595.1 Phalanger gymnotis
TAATGATACGCATGTGGCCCATGTTGAATTGCTTGACTTCTTAGAGAGAGTGGATGGGAAGGGAAGAGGGGAGAGAATTTGGAACTCAAGGTTTTAAAAAAAATAGATGTTCAAAAGTAAAAAAAAAAAGATTAGGGGCTTTCCAAGTTAGGAGGGAAGAAGAGTGAGTCTTGGTCAAATTGGACAGGTGGCAAGTAAATTTCAAGATCTTTCTTTTCCCAGAATTGAGAGATGTTGATTAATTGTGTCTACTTGCATTTATGAAACAATAGATGGCTTATACCATCTGGTTTCCCATGGATGGTTTGCAGAAAAACAAGGTGGAGAAGAAAATGTGTGGCAGCACAAGATGGAGTTGGTATTCATGTGATAGAATCCGACTGACTGTCTTGATTCCCTAAACCAACTCCATTTTGTAACTGGCTTTCACTCTGTCTCACAGAAACCAATGTCTAGTAGGAGAGAAGGAGACATACAAAAATGGGCTGTCTCAGAATAAAGTGATGTCCTTCTCATTGGAAGTTTTCAAGCAAAGACAAGATGATCAACCACCTCTGGCAAATGTTGGAGTGGAGATAGAGTGTAAGCTTCTTCAAGGCAGGTAGCATCATGCTTAGTAGGTATTTAAGTGCTTTTGGACTGGTTTATAGCCATTGAAATACATTCTGACTCTGAAATTCTGTGACTCTATATCTGCCTAGCTAGTAAAGCTTTAAGTCCAGGCTTGAGGATGGACTGTATTGGGGCCATCCAAGGACCAGTCTGGAAGGGCAGAGAGGCTCATCCCCAAAGGGGTGGCTAGCAAGGGCAAAATTTTGTGGGGTTTGAGGAAGGGATTGTTATTGTTTTGTCACAGCAGCCAATGAAAACTCATCTGTTAATTCCATTTAGATCAACAAACTTTTAGTAAGCCCCTGCTAGATTCCAGGCCCCACACTAAGGCATAGGCAATTACAGTCTGCATCTGGGGAGGGAAGACCCATCCTCCTGGAATCACAGATAGCTGAAGTATAATGTATATAGAGTTTGAAAGTTGGTAAAGGTTTTTTTATATATTGCCTCATCTGATATAAGTACTTTTGTGACAGGGAAAAAGTCATTTAACCTACCTGGGCCTCAGTTTCCTCATTTGTAAAGTAAGAGGGTTGGACAATCCCTGAGGTCCCTTCTAGCGCTAGAGAAGTGATATAATCTCTCTACCTTCTCTCTGACTGCCACCACAACAAGACTGCTCTCCCTCTTTGCTTCCTTGGCTTCCTTCAAGACTCAGCTGAAATCCTATCTTCTTCAAGAAGCCTTTTCCAATCCCCCTAGTTCATGCTGCCTTCTCCTTACAGATTACCTTCCATCTATTCTGTGTGTGTATCTTATATGTACCTTGATATTTACATATTAACTTCTGCATTACACTGTCAGCTTCATTTTTTAAGTATTTTTTTTAAGTTTTTTTGGAGGGGGGAGAGGCAGGGCAATTGGGGTTAAGTGACTTGTCCAAGTTCACACCGCTTATAAGTGTGTCAGGTGCCTGAGGCCAGATTTGAACTCAGGTCCTTCTGACTCCAAGGTCGGTGCTCTACTCACTGCACCACCTAGCTGCCCCTCACTGTCAACTTCTTGAGAGCAGGGAACTGTTTTCTGCCTTTCTTTCAAGCCCCAGTACTTGGCACAATGTCTGGCACATAGAAAACACTTAACAAATGCTCATTACCTGACTGATACAATATATAGTAATATGAAAAGGTGTATCATTCTTAGAATCCTAGAGTATGAGTTTGAAAGGTCTTGAACTCAAAAGGCATCTAGCCCACCTCCTTCTGGAACAGAATTCCCCTCCAAGATGTTCCCCAGCAAGTGGCCATCCAGCCTCTACTCAAAGACATTCTCCCTCAAAATCACTTTGTATCTGTGGTGTCTATACCAATTTGTACATATGGTCCCTCCAGAGAGAATGTAAGCTCCTTGAGGCTGGGAACTGTTTATTGTTATCTTTGAATTCCCAGATCTTAGCACAACGTCTAATAAATACATTAATAAATGTTGGTTGAATGATTGGCCTGCAATGGAAGAGAACTTGCTGCCTTCTAGGGCAGCCCATTCAACATTTGGACAGTTTTTCTTTATATGGATCAAAAATCAACCTCTCTTTAATTTTCACCAGTTTCTCCTAGTTCTCTCTCCTGGGGAAGTCTAAGCCCTTTTCCATATAGCAACCCCATTTAGGAATAGGAGTACCGGAGGTAAGGGAGCTTAGTCTCATCTGCAATTCTGTTTGGAATGGAATGTTGTATATACTGTTAGATATAGGCAGTTTGTTGATAAATTTTGCTGAACTATTTCTTTGTCTTTCTTTTAATCTTTTTACAAGGCTTCCTGGGAGGTTGAATGGGGGGGGGGGACGGTCAAGTGTGTAGATGTGTAGGGTAGTGGGGATATGAGAGAGAGCTCAGAAATGAAGCCAAAAAATATGTTAAAAAAATGTTCTTCCAGTAATCTGACAACTTGTTGGTCATTGAAAAACTAACACTAAAACTAACATTGAAAGACTAACACTAATAAGATTAACATCTAAATTTCTGTTTGGAGATCATCAAAAACTGAATCTTCATTAGCCCTGTCTGCCTGACAGTTCTGTCTTTCTATTTATTTCATGGATCATGGTGGCCAAAGTCTTTTCCACTATATGATCGGCTTTCTGGTAATGAGGTTGTCTTTGCTCAGCTGGGCTGACCCTTGGATGGCAGGTACAGACTGTTACTGGGAACCTTCTCAAAGCCCTTCTAGTTTGGAGGAGCCCATCACTGCTTAGAGGCTGCAAGCACAATCAACTCAACATGTTCAAAATCAAAACCTTAATCATCAAAAAACACAAACAGTTCGATATACAAAGAAAAATAAGAAAGAGGATTGTAGACTAGATTATGGACTTCCATTATGGACAGTTTTGTTTTTTAAATAAGATTATATTAACTTTGATAAAGTAATTGGAAAATTGCCCTATTTGTGTGTCCTTTTGCTCCTCTTTTTGCTTTCTTATTTGCACGTTAAAAATTATTCTTGATGCTTTTTTATTCCCTAACCCAACAAATCCCCCAAGTAGAAACCCTCCTTTGTTATTTTATATCATCAACAATAAAAACCCATATCTCAATCTATACTTCATTAAGATAGAATTCTTTACCTTTCTTCTTACCCGCTCTGCCAGACTTCCTAGGAGGGCACCCTTATACTTCAGTTCACCTCAGTTTCCAGGCTCTTGTTCCTCTTTGACTCTTCTCCATTCCTCATGACCAGTATTCACTCAAATGTCCCAACCTACTGAATCTCCTCCACAATGTTCCTTTCCTCTCCATTCATACGTGCACCATCCTGATTCAGGACCTCTTTACCTCTCACCTGTACTATCTCACTAGCCCCCCAAGTGGTCTCCCTGTTTTTAAGCTCCCCGTTCTCAACATCATCAATAAATGAAGCAACGAGTCAGGAGAATATATTGAACATCTGCTCTGTGTCAAGCACTGTGCCTAGCACTGGTGATGTGAAGACAAAAACAAAACAATCCCTCCCCTCAAGATGCTTGCATTCCCTTCGGAAAGACAATATGTACATATGTAATAAGCATCTATTAAATAGATACAACATAAATACAAACTAGGGAAGGAGGACACCAGCAGGTGGAGGAGTCAGGAAAGGCATTGATGCTTCAGCAATGTTCTCTACGTGGCTGCCAAAGTGACACATTGAAACCATGGGTCTAACAGTGTCTCTCCCCCTGGTTAAAAATCTTCATTTGCTCCCTATTGTCTGAAAGAAAAGCTACGAGTTCTCAGCTTGGCATTTTACAAAGCTCCCTAGGACGTTGAATGGGGGTCAAGTGTGTAGGTGTGTAGGGTAGTGGAGGTGTGGGAGAGAGATCGGAAATAAAGCCAAAAATATGTTTAAAAAAAAAAAAGAAGAACGTTCTCCCAGTAAGTTGACTTGTTCACATTCTTTCTGCTTTCAACCTATTTTTTTTCTTAATAGTGCTTTATTTTTTCCCAGTTACATGTAAAGGTAGTTTTCAACATTCATTTTTGTAAGATTTTGAGTTCCAAATTTTTCTCCTTCCTCTTCCCCCTCCCCAAGACAGCATGCAATCTGATATAGGCTTTACATGTGCAATCATGGAAACATATTTCCTTATCAGTTTTGAAAGAAGAATAAGAACAAAAGGGAAAGACCACAAGAAAGAAAAAACAAAAAAAAAAGGCGAAAATAGCATGTTGCACTCTGCATTGAGACTCCATATTCTTTCTCTGGATGTGGTTAGCACTTTCCATCATGAGTCTTTTGGAATTTTCTTGGATCATTGTATTGCTGAGAAGAGCTAAGTCTATCATAGTTAATCATCACACAATGTCCAACTTATCTTTCTAGAATTATTTTACATTATTACCTTCTATACATTCTGCATTCTAGCCAAACTGGCCCATTTGTTGTGCCCCATTCCATCTCTCATTTTCATCCCTTTTCACAGGCTGTCCTGTGTGTCTGGAATGCTCTCGCTCCTCACCTTTGCTTCTTAGAATTCTTAGCCTCCTTCACGGCTCAGCTTGTAGGCTACTTCATATATGAAGGTTTCCCTGATTCCCCTAGTTGTTGCTTCTCTCTCCGTCTTTAAATTCATATTTGTCCATCTACTTAAATGTTGTATCCCTCCTTCCAGAAGTGTGTAAACTCCTCAAGGGCAGGAACTGTATTGATTTCCATCTTTGTATCCCCAGGACCTAGCACAGACCCCCACGCATATCAGGTGTCTAATAAAAGCTTCCTGAACCGAACTGAAATAAGATGGATGGAAGACAAGTAAACTGAATTGTCTTCAAGAACCCAAGGTCTCACCTAGATGACTGGCACTTGAGTAGAGCTGTAATGAAAATAGAAACGTACAAAACAATGCCCAACTTGGCATGGTACTCATTTTATAGAGAATCATCTCTTCACAGATGTTTTCCAAGTTTAGATTTTTATTTCTGTCATGTTTTCTTAAGGCAGAATTCACTAACTATTCCTGGGAGATTCTATGCCATAAGGTTTCTAAAGCCACTGAGATGGGGAAGGTTCTTATTGCTCCAATGGTTGGTATCTCCCTAGCTCATCA
Organism: Phalanger gymnotis; assembly: GCA_028646595.1. Taxonomy (NCBI): domain Eukaryota; kingdom Metazoa; phylum Chordata; class Mammalia; order Diprotodontia; family Phalangeridae; genus Phalanger; species Phalanger gymnotis. The sequence goes on from CM053622.1 coordinate 714,216,113, forward strand.
AGACAGCGGAGTTGGACCCAACCCAGAACTATATTGCAGGCTTCCACCCCCATGGTGTTTTGGCTGTTGGAGCCTTTACCAACTTCTGTACTGAAAGCACCGGTTTTTCTTCTGTATTTCCTGGAATCCGCTCCCACCTGATGATGCTGACTTTGTGGTTCCGAGTTCCCTTCTTCAGGGATTATATCATGAGTGGAGGTATGTTTCTTCCCCTACCCATTTCTCCATTGCCAATCCCTACCCATACCTGACTTGGGAAGGAGGATGTCTCTGTACAATGATAGGACCTGGTGCATAAAGACAGAAAGACTCATTAAAAGAGACCAGCTAATAGCGCTTATCCCTCTACCAAGGCAATGGCCTCTGATATGCAGTAAGAGAAATTATGGTTTAATTCTGGTGGGGAGGGGAGATTTCAATAATAAGTGTTGGGAGACATTGAACTAGATTGCCAGAGTCAAGAATATTGATCACTGGATCATAGGATGGAATTAGGGGACCCAGGTTCAAGTCCTGACTCAACCATTTACTAACTATATTTCCTTAGGCAAGTCGGTCATTCAGCTCCCTAGCCTCTGTCTCCTCTGTAGAATAAAGGGTTTGGACTAGTTGACCTCTGATGTAATTTCTAGCTCTAAGTCTATGAAACTATCAGAGGCTTCATTTGTTAAGCATTTACTTCATTCCAGGAACTGTGCTAAGTGCTTGGGATACAAAGAAAAGCAAAAACAGTCCCTACCTTCCAGGAGCTTACAATCTAATGGGAGAGGCAAGAAGCAAGCAACTTTGTACAAACAAGATATATACAGGATAACCTAGGAGTTATTTCTTTTTTTTTTCCTTTGGAGGGGGGAAGGCAGGGCAATTGGGGTTAAGTGACTTGCCCAAGGTCACACAGCTAGTAAGTGTGTCAAGTATCTGAGGCCAGTTTTGAACTCAGGTCCTCCTGACTCCAGGGCCTGTGCTCTACTCACTGCCCCACTTAGCTGCCCCTTGGGAGTCATTTCTAAGGGAAGGTGGGCCCAGATGTGTGCTTATAAATATTTGCCAAGCTTCAGGAGCCAGTTTGATTTGTCTCTGGCATACCCTAGAAGGCACTTACATTAAGCAGATAGTGGGATTTTAGCTGAGCCTGGAAGGAAGTCAGGGAGGCTGGGAGGCTAAGTCAAGAAAAGATAGCATTCCAGGCATGTGGGATAGCCATTGAAAATGCCTGGGTCAGGATATGGCGTGTCTTGTGCAAAGAACAGCAAGGAACTTAGCTTATGTGGAAGCAACTAATGGTAGACAAGGACTGGGTTATGAAGAACTTTGAAAACCAAAGAGGATTTTCCATTTGATCCTGGAGGTAATAGGGAGCCACATGAATACACTGAATAGGGAGAGTGATGTGGCCAGCCCTGCACTTTAGGAAGACCACCGACAGAGGAGGGGAAGATGGGCTGAAGTGGGGAGAGGCTTGAAACATGGAGACCAGCCAGCAGGCTACTGCAGTAATCCAGAAATGAGGTGATAAGGGCCTGCACCAAGGTGGTGGCACTTTCAGGGGAGGGGAGGGGACATATACTAAAGTTGACACAAAGGTGAGGGTAGCAGGATATGCAACAGATTGGTTAAGGGGGTGGGAGGGAGAGTGAAGGGTCAACGGTGACACCTACATTTCTAGCCTGGATGACTAGGGAAGCAAGCTCTTCGCCTCAACATTACATCCCTGTAAGGAAAGTCATACAGGTGTCTCCCTTTTACATAAAAAGAAACTAAGTCTGAGAGAGAGGAGGTGGCTTACCCATAGCTACCCAGCTAAGAAGTTTCAGAGTTGGGATTCGAACCCAGGTCTCCTGACACCAAGTCCACTATTCTTTCCACTACATCTCTATGATCTTTGGAGCATGAAGATATATGATAATATTTGTTCTGGGACACACCATAAACTCTCCCTTTTGGTTGCTTCCCATGTACTGACTGCTGTGTCCCTTCCTGATTTGCACCTCCCTCAAGAGGACAAGGAGGACCATATCCATTCCCATATGGGTGTCACCATCATGCAAGACCTAGGGCTTTGTCTCCCCTCTGTTCCCTAACCCCCACCTCCATCAGGTCTAGTCACATCAGAGAAGGAGTGTGCCTCATACTTGCTGAGCAAGAAGGAAGGTGGAAATTTGCTGGTGGTCATCGTGGGAGGGTCCCAAGAGGCCCTGGATGCTCGGCCTGGAAGCTACACACTACTACTGAGGAACCGGAAAGGATTTATTAAACTGGCTATGCTTCATGGGTAAGGTCCATTCTTAGTTTGTTTAGTCACTCTAAGACCAATATGTTTTATATTACTAGTATTGAAATGCCAAAATAAATTGCATTTTAATGAGGAGAATGCCAATACAGTTATCCCTTCTTTATTAATTTTGGTTATCCCCAGTGCCTAGCACAGTGCCTTAAAAAGTGCTTGTTGTTATTGACTGATTCCTCTTCAGAACTAAGTGGTCTTTGAAGTATCTTCTAACTTTGAGATTCTGTGGTGTTATGGGTTCCTGAGGGGAACTTGGTGGATTAAATAAGGGCTGAGTCCTGCCCTTAAATGGAAAATTCAAGTCAAGGATTGTGGCCTCGGCTTTCCTCACAGGTCCTTTCAATGGCTGTTGACCAGAGCTCCTGGAGAAGGGGCCTTGGTGCCAAACCCAGAACCCTCGTCCTCTTTGCGCTTGAGCCTCCAGGCATGAGCATTTTCTCATATCTTCCCTATCTCCTCTCTGTCTCTCTAGGGCAGCTCTGGTGCCAATATTCTCCTTTGGGGAGAATGAACTCTTTGACCAAGTTGACAATCCCCAGGGGTCCTGGCTTCGCTGGACCCAGGACAAACTGCAAAAGATCATGGGCATCTCCCTCCCACTCTTCCATGGCCGAGGGATCTTCCAGTACAACTTTGGCCTGCTCCCTTACCGGCAGAAAATCAATACTGTGGGTAAGTTACAGGAATGCCAAGGGATGTGGAACTGGCATGGGATGGGCCCCAAGTGTCCCACTCTTCAAGCTCCATTCTTGCCTATGTCCCAACGTGGCCCCAAAGTATAGCCATGTTCCCCTGCTGGTCGCTAAGATCGGTGGTGGGATTCAGCTGGTTCACACCAGTTCGGCAAAACTGGTACCTAATTTGAGGTTGAGTTCATTGACCCGGTTGTTAGAGGGGGTGGGGCCAGTGCCTACCATGTCAGCAGTGGCAGTGCCTTCCATGGAGAACCACTTGTTAATTTATTCGAATCCCACCACTGGCTAAGATCCATCAAAGCCAAAAAACACAGGTGTTCTGTCCTAAGATCATAGGACCTAAATCTGACAGGAAACTTAATCCAGCCTTTTCATTTTGCTGATGAGAAAACTGATGCCCAGAGAGCAAAAATAACTCTTCCCAAATTCACCTAGACAGTAGACATCAAAAGCAAAATGTTCTTTTCATCTGTTTGGGTTGAAGTCAGGTGCCCCTAAGCATGGACGTACTGAACATCTAAGTTAGAAGGAACCTCAAAAGTCGTCCAGCTCAAAGCACAGATCCTCAACAAATGGACGTCTAGCTTCCACTTGAACACCTCCAGTTACGGGCAGCTCACTACTCCACGAGGCAGCCCATTTTACTTTGGGATAGCTCCATTGTTAATCCCTTCTTTCTTGTATGGAACAGAAACAGGTATCTGCAAATTAGACTTATAGTGTCATCAATTGCAGCTTAGAGACCTTAGAAATGAGCTCGTCCAATCCCCTCATTTTACAGATGAGGAGACTGGGGCCTAGAAAGGCAAAGTGATTTTTCCTAGATTATGTAGGAAGTAAGTGCAGAACTAGGGTTCAAACCTGGTCCACTGACTCCAGGCTTTCCATTGTGCCATGTGTTTTCTCCTATGTACTTCCCTCAGCATCCCTAGTTCTGCCCCAGGACAGGACATGTCTTCTTCTTCCACAAGAAAGCACTTTCTAAACCTTAAAGAGGTAGATAATGTCAGTTATTGTTATAGGATCATAATATAATATATTCAAATCTGAGCTTTTATTATTGTTATTATCAATGTGCCAGGGATAAGCACTTTACTAATATTAACTCATTTGATCCTCTCAGGGAGCTAGGAACTATGATTATCCCCATTTTGCAGATGAGGAAACTGAGGCAGAAGGTATAGAACAGACTTGCCCAAGGTCACACAGCTGCTAAGTGTCTGAGGCTGAATTTGAACTCAGGTTTAGAGGCTTAGCATCTAGACCAAGGGAGATGATAATTTCTCTGGACTTTGCTCTGATCAGACACATCTGGAATATTTTATCCAGTTCTGGGGCCACATTGGAAGGAGGATCAGAAAAATGAAATGCATCCAGAAGAGGATAAGAAAGATAGTGAGAGAATGGAAGATGAGATCGTATGAAAATCGGCTGAAGGAATTTGGAGAAGAGAAGATCGGAGGGGAAACATGATTTCTGGCTCAAGGATCAAGAGCTAAAAATGAGGGCCAGCTAGGTGGCGCTGTGGATAGAGTGCTGGCCCTGGAGTCTGGAGGACCCGAATTCAAATTCAGCCTCAGACACTGGACACTCACTAGTTGTGTGTTCTTGGGCAAGTCACTTAACCCCTATTGCCTTGGGGGAAAAAAAAAAAGGATAAGACCTCTTCTCTTTGGCCCACTAGGGCTGAGGAAACAGGTAAAATTTGAAGAAAAACAAATTCAACTTGATATCAAGGAAAACTTTCTACCCAACTCCTCACAAAAGGAACCGAAAGCCAGTGTAGGGAGGGAGAGTTGGAAGGTACCTTTGGAGTCCAGAAAGTCAGGAACAGGAAGGGAGGAGAATGAAGGAAGGTCTTGGCCCCTTCACAAAATGGAGCTTATAGGAGGCACCCACCAGTGGGAGCAGCGGGGCAAGCCTTGAAGAGGGATATTCCAGGGTGAGCAGCTACAAGGATGGCAGTGTGTCCCGAGGTTATGATTTGGCCCCAGATGCGAAAGAAATTCCAGGATGAGATAGCAGGAAGTGTAACTTAGAAGTCCACAAAATCAGAAATAAAGCTGGAAGAGACTTCTGAGATCAGCGACTCAACCCTCTTTTCATAGATCAGTTAAATGAGGTTAAGGCAGTACGTAAGAAATCAGAAAGCCAGGATTACCATCCGAGTCCTTGAACCCCGAATCCAGTGCTACTGTAGCACTCTGATGGTCATCAAGTTTTGTCATCATTATGTGCAAATTAAGAGTAAAGTGGCCCTGAGAGATGGCCCTAAAGCACTGTCCGGTGAGGACAGGACATGCACTTTATGGGCTTTATGGCACTTGTTTTGGCTGTTCAGAGGTTCTGTTTGTTTCACACTTGGTTCTTAGCTGCTGTCTGATGAGGGAAGGTTGCGAGATAACTGATTTCTGGAGGGGAAACATTACTGTATTAAATTACAGAGTAGTTTATTATCGTGACAATGATTACTTTTATCATAATTTAATACCTCAAAAACATTCATGTGGGTCCTCTCTGCACACGTAGAGATTGTGGCTCTTCTATACTTTGGTAGACTGTTTATTTAATGAGTTGTTGTGACTGAAAATCCTGATCCCCTAGTGATAAGGCCCTCCCCATTTCCCTAGGCTGGTCCTTAGCAGTAGACCTATATTCCAAGTCTTTCCAGCATAGTAGAATCTACCAGACTATCATCATCATTTTTGTTGTCACCATCATTAATACTTTTGGCTCCATCATTTACTAGCTAGACCTTGGGAGTCAGTCAACATTACTGAGCCTCAATTTACTTATCTGTAAAGTGGGCATAATAATCTTTGCACTACCAACATCATGCAGAGAGGGGGCATGAAATTAGGTGGCACATGGAGATAAAGTGGATAGAATGCTTGACCTAGAGTCAGGAAGACTTGAGTTCAGTGTAGCTTCAGACACTTGATAGCTGTGTGATCCTGAGCAAGTGATGATCTGTGTATCTCAGTTATCCTCATATGCAAAATGGGTATAATGGTAGCATCTACCTTCCAGGGTTGTTGTGAGGATAAAAATATATAACATAAAAAAACTTTGCAAACTTCAAAGTATTATATAAATTCTAGCTATTATTATTTTATTATTATGCAGAGAGCCAGAGACAGAGAGAGAGGAGTTAGGTAGCACACAGGTGTTAGAGGTTGATAGAGTGCTGGACCTGAAGTCAGGAAGATCTGAGTTTAAAAACTTAATAACTGTGTGAGCCTGGACAAGTGACAACCTCTGTCTGTCTTGATTATCTTCATATGCAAAGTGGGTATAACAGTAGCATCTACCTTCCAAGGTTGTTGTAAGGACAAAAAGATACAACATTCATGAAGTGCTTTGCCAACTTTAGATACGGATAGGGGGATGAAGGGTGATGGAAACAGAGACAAAGGTAGAGACAGAGAGCATTTTTTTTTTGGCAGGGCGATTGGGGTTAAGTGACTTGCCCAAGGTCACACAGCTAGTACATGTGTCAAGTGTCTGAGGCCGGATTTGAACTCAGATCCTCCTGACTCCAGAGCCAGTGCTCTACTCACTGCACCACCTAGCTGCCCCGAGAGCATTTCTCAATCACTTACTAGGCACTATGCTAAGCATTGGGGATACAAATACAAGCAAATGAGACAGCTCTTACCCTCAAGGAGCTTATATTCTAAAGGAGGAAGTAATTTATCTAGGAGAACTAGAAAAGGGAGGGAAGGAAGGACTCATACAGGGGAAGAGGACATGGGAAGTTGCAATGTGGCCTGTGCCCTGGCAAGATGAGGCACAGAAGCTTACCTGTGAGCCAGGGAAGAGCGGTGGGTAGGGTTTTGGACTTAGAATCATGAAGACTTAGGTTCCAATCCTGCCTCAGATACTAGTGACTCTAGGCAAGTTACTTAATCTCTCTGGGCTTTGGTTTCCTCGTCTGTAAAATAAGGGCCTTGGACGCAATGACCTCTAAAGTCCCTTCTATCTTTAAAATATATAATGCTATATGTGGCCTTTATTTCAGCAGGAAGATTGCTTCACTGACTCTGGAGCTACTGGGTTAAATGGTAACAGTGGTGAATTCTCTCTGCTGGACCTTCCCTCTGTTGTTGTTGAGTCATTTTAGTGGTGTCCAACTCTCTGAGGTTGGTGACCCCTTTTGGGGTTTTCTCGGCAAAAATACTGAAGTGGTTTGCATTTCCTTCTTCAGCTCATTTTACAAAAGCCATGGTTAAGTGACTTGCCCAGGGTCACACAGTTAGTATGTGTCTGCGGCAGGATTTGAACTCAGGAAGATGAGTCATTCTGACTCCAAGCCCAGTGCCTGTGCACTGTGGCACCACCTAGCTGCCCCTTCTCTCTATAACCAATGGCCATTCAATCCTTAGGCATCCAGTAACCTTAACCTTGAGAGCCTGCACATCCATGGTGCTTAGAAATGTTTCAAAGACTTAGGATGTCACTGGATGAATCTCATTTGGCACACAGAGAAACTGAGATCCTGTGTCTTATTAGCCGTTCTTAGGGTGTGTAACAGCAAGCGCCCTAGCATATCCAGGATGGCCGGCTAACACAGGTTCTTTGATCTGCTTTTAAAGGAAAAAATAGCTTTTGAACAAGTTAACAATTTTACTTTAATTAAACATCTATGTCATTCACTTAGTTCAGGGGAGAGAGTTCAGCACCCTGAACGCAGAGCAAATACAAGCAGAGAAAAATACAAGCAGAGAAATTAGCACAAAGACCAACAGACAAGGCTTCCAACTGTTTGAGAAATTAATACATACATAGTCACCAGAGAGGAAAGCACCAACATCTGGATTTTCAAAGTTGGGGGGCTCCTTAATGGCTACCCAGAGTCTCGTCTGGCCAAATCACACGAACATTCTTCCCATGAATGAGTCCCCAAAGCAAAATGCTAGCCTCAGACTATATATACAACCAGAATACATCACAACTATCTGTGCTTTAGTGCCTAATTACCAAAAGATGTGAAAGGCTTCCTACAAGCAGGACTCCCCTTAAGCAAACTCCCTGCTAGGCAAGTTCCTCCCCTAATAGGCTCCACATGACTCAGGATGTGTCACAGCTGTGAACTGAACACATGTGGTCACATTAGCCTATTAGTGGACAGGGAAGATCTTCCTATTCCCTTAACATTACAAAGTGTCACATGTGATTGTTGGTATGAATTTCAGTTTAGGGCAAAGAATTTGCCCATTCACTGGATCTCTGTTTGTGGGGGAAGTACATAAGTCCTCTCACCCTCTCCTGCTTTGTGTCTTCCAGTGGGGAAACCCATCAAGGTGGAGAAAAATATCAACCCATCCCAAGAGGAAGTGGATCGTCTGCACCAGCATTACATGACAGAACTGTGCAACCTCTTTGAAGCCCACAAGACCAAATACAATGTACCCCTGGACCAGCACTTGGAATTCCGATGAGTCTACCACCTCCCATGCTCTCCCTCTGCTCTGTTCTTGAGTGACATCACAAGACAATGGAGCCCTGACTAGCAACTGTGGTGCCTATAGCAAGCAAAAGGAACAATTCATATCCAGCTTATTTGTACTCAAAGGATCATAGATTTAGAAGACATAGAATCCAACCCTTTATTTTACAGGTAAGGAAATGGAGGCCCAGAGACATGAAGTGACTCTCCTAAGGTCACACAACTAGTGTCAGAAAGAGGGTTTGAACTTAGGTGTTCTTGACTCCAAAGGCAACACTGTATGCACTGACATACTTAGCTGCTCCACAATTAATGATATGAAAAAATATCAAAAGTAATTAAGAAAGCTTGAATTGAGGGGGTTATAGAAAGGTAGGCACATTAATGCATTGTTAGGGAAGTTACAGATTAGTAAAATTATTTTGGAAAGCAATTTGAAATCATGCAAATAAAGGACTAGAATGTTTATGCCCTCGGTCCTAGAAATTCTGCTGCTAGTCATATATCCTGAGGAGGGCAATGATAAAAAGAAAGGCACCAGATACACCAAAGTATTGATAGCAGCACTTTTTTGGTAGCAAAGAACTGAAAACAAAGTAGCTGCCCATCTACTGGGGAATAGCTAAACAAACTGTGGTCCATGAATGTAATGGAATATTTCTGTGCCGTAAGAAATTATATGTGTGATGAATACAGAGAAGTGTCAACGGATCTACATGAACTGATGCAGAGTGAAGTAAGCAGACCTAAGAAAACAATACTTACAGTAACTGCAACAAGGTAAATGGAAAGAACAACCACAAACCAATCAAAACTGAAAATTGCAGAATTACAAAGAATGAGCTTAAACACAAAGAGCTATGAGAACACCCCTCCCCCAACTCCTTTGTAGGGGAGGGCAATGATGGAGCATGGGTGTGGAATATTTTGTCTGTTGTCAGAGTTTTTCAAAGTATTGGTTTTTCTATTTTTTTCTTCCTCATTTTCTTTTTTCTTTTTAAAGAAATCATTTGTTATATGGGATGGCTCTCTGGGAGGCAGGAAGGGAGAGAAGCATTCAGGGGAAAATTCAGACAACTTGAAGAGAAAAAAATCAATAAAAATTTTGTTGTAAAAATCTTTGGTTGAATGGGAATGGGAATAAAGGATTAAATTACTAATTATAGGGTTGAGTCAGATGCCTGGGCCACACTCACAGTTTCATCACTACAGAAGGGGGATTGTTTCACTAACTCCAAAGCTCTTGCATTGAATGATGAAAGGTGAGTTCTGTACTATAGGGCCTTTTCCCCACTACCATTGGCTACTCTGCCCATAGACAGCTAGGGGCTGAAATAAAGTTGTTGTTGTTGTTGAATCGTGTCCAACTCTTTGTGACCCCATGGACCATAGCACACAAAGCCCTTCAATACTCCACTATCTCTCAAAGTCTGTCCAAACTCATGTTCATTTCTTCCATGACACTATCTATCCATCTCATCCTGTGACATCCCCTTTTCCTTTTGCTTTCAATCTTTCCCAACATCAGGGTCTCTTCCAGTGAGTCCTGTCTTCTCATTATGTGGTCAAAGTATTTGAGCTTCAGCTTCAGCATTTGACCTTCCAGTGAATAGCCTGAAATGATTTCTTTAACTATTAACTGTTTTGATCTCCTTGCTGTCCAACAAGCTCCGAAAAGTTTTCTCTACCACCACAATTCAAAAGCATTGATTCTGCAGCATTCAGCTTTCTTTATAATCCAACTTTCACAGCCACACATTGTTGCTGGAAAAACCATAGCTTTGACCATATGGACCTTTGTTGGCAAAGTGACGTCTCTGCTTTTTAGTATGCTGTCCAGATTTGTCCATAGATTTCCTTTCAAGGAACAAGCATCTTTTAATTTCATGGCTACAATCACTGCCTGCAGTGATCTTTGAGTCCAAGAATATAAAATCTGACACTGCTTCCATTTCTTCTCCCTCTATCTGCCAGGAAGTGATGGAACCAGTTGCCAAGATCTTAGTATTTTTGATGTTAAGCTTCAAGCCAGCTTTGACACTCTCCTCTTTTACTCATCAAGAAGCTTCTTAATTCCTTTTCTTTCTGCCATCTGAGTGTATCATCTGCATATCTGAGATGTTGCTATTTCCCCCAGCAACCTTAATTCTGGCTATTGACTCATCCAGCCTGGCATTTCACATGATATACTCTGCATATCTGTTCCTTCAAAATTTTGCTACCCTGAGGCAAAGTCCCAGTTGCCTGCCCTATCACTCAGCAAAGTAGATCATGGGTTCCCAAGATGTTTTTGCTTCGGTTCCTTTGAAAGGCAATATGGGGTATTGGACTTGGAATCAGAAGACCTGTGTTCAAAACCTATCTCAGACACTTAATATTGTGTGACTCTGGGTAAGTCTCTTGACCTCTCTTGGCCTCAGTTTCCTCATTGTGAAATGAAGGGGATGGACTCAGTAGCCTCTAAGATTTCTTCTTGCTCTAGCTCTATGTTCCTGCATTGCCCCAGGTACTTTCTCCTTAAACTTGTGATCCAGAAATCTTCTCCCTGTTGGAGGTGAGGCAAAAGAGAACCTTGATTACCCAGACCTGGACTAGGAGAGCGAGAAGGGAAGCTGCAGAAAATGCCCAGTGTTGGATGTCAAGTTTGGGATGAGATCTCCAAAGCTCATCCCCTGCCCAGTCACCTTCCTTACTCTGTCTTCAGACTGCAGGACATGAACATCTCCAGTCCCATTGCTACACAAGAGTTCAAGAAACTGTCCTCCCCTTGAAAAGACCTTGACAATGGATAAAATACAAAATTTCATTAATTTACTACCTGTATGGCCATGGACCCTTCCCTTCTCGGACCTCAGTTTCTTATCTGTAAAATGAAAGGGTTAGACTAGATAGGATTCTTAACTTGGGATCTGTAAATCCACCTGTTTCAGGGAACCTGCTGGAGTTCAAACTTTATCCAAGAGGCAGAGAGGAGTCACTGACAATTTGGGGGCAAGGATTATTCAGCATAAGCAAATAGTGATATCTTACCAAGGTCACCTTGGAAGTGGGTGCTGGGTAAATCCAAGGAGGAGACCTGTTAGGAGACTGTTTTGATGGCCAAGGTATCAGTTGATAAGGAAAATGAGGGCCTGGACTGAGGTGGTAACTGTGGGAATTAAGAGAAAGGAATGGATGGAGATAGTTTCAAAGAGGATCTCTGGACTGGTTAGTGATGTCTTGTTATATTTGCTCAGTCATTTCAGTCGTGTGTGACTCTTTGTGACCTCAATTGGGGTTTTCTTGGCAAAGATACTGAAGTGGTTTGCCATGTCCTCCAAATCATTTTTACAGATGAGGAAACTAAGGCAACTGAGGTTAAGTGACTTGCTCAGGGTCACACAGCTAGTTAAGTGTCTGAGGCCAGTTTTGAACTCAGATCTTTCTGATTCCAGGCCTGGCGTTCTATCCTCTGTATGGCCGAGCTGCCCTGGTTAGATATGTAGGATGAGAGAAAGATGCCTAGAATTTGAGCCTAGGTGACTAGAGGTACCATCAAGAAAAATAAGGAAGTTAAGGGGAAGAACACATTTTTTGGTGGGGAAGCTGACAAGTTCTATGTTGGAAATGTTGAGTTTGAGAATGCCAGTGGAGCACCCAGGTGGAGTTACTTAGCAGGGAGTTAGAAATATAGAACTCTAACTCAAGCAAGAAAGAGGTCAGGGCTGGAGATATGGATTTAGGAGTCAACAGCATAAAGTCGATTATTGAGACTATGAAAGCGAATGAGATTGACAGGGAAAAGGGGTTAGAAAGAGAGGAGGGTTGGGCGTAAGGACACCTCCTCCACCCCCAGCCGAATTTGACTTCCAAGGCTACCCTCCACGATCATCTGATCCCCACAGCACCCAATGATTTGTATGTGAGGGCAAGGGCTAGGTCATTTTTCATCTTTGACTCCCCAGTGATATGCACCTTGTAGATGCTTAAACATCTGCTTCATTCGGGGATGAGCTGGAGCCAGCTTGAACTGGTGCTGGAGAGCTAATTGATAAATTTTCAGTATGAGCATTTACACTTTGGAAATCAGAGACAAAATATTTATAAAGCAGATTAAACTATAACTGTGTTGTGCATACATTTTTTTCCTCTGGATTGTTTAATATGTACCAGCACACCTTTGGTTCACTGAACTGAAATGAACTATTTATCAGATATTTGGAACTATCAGATGCTTTCGTGGAAGGAGGGAAGAGGAATAAGCATTTATTAAGCACCAACTATATGCCAAGCTCTGTGCTAAGTGCTAGACAGATATTATTTCGTTTGATCCTCACAACCTTGTGAGGTAAGTGCTATTATGACCTCCATTTTACAGATGAGGAAACTGAGGCAAACAGAAGGTAAGTGACTTGCCCAGAGTCACACAGCTAATAAGTGTCTGAAGCTAGATTTGAACTGGTCTTCCATTGAGCCACTGGCTGTCGCTCTGCTGGCTTGTTTCAATGTAACACTTGTGTCAAAGGCGCCTTCATGACCTGAAAGGCCTGATAGTCTTGGGTGACTTCTCACTTCTGACTACTTGGCCTCCATTCAGATTTTCTGAGAAAGACCCTCCCTAATGGGTACGCGCTACCTCACCCCCATGAGATCATAAGGGGATGTGGATCAAAACATGAAGTCTACTTACAAGTTAGCGGAAACAGGTAAAATTTGCATTGGGCCCATAGAAATCAGTGATACCTCCCACAAACCTACCCTAAGGAACCATGTAACCACTAGGTTTATCAGACCTTGACATTTAACCTCCATTGTACTACTTTGAACTCTCCTGGGCCGATAAATTAATTTATTAATACTGCCACATCATGCGCTAAATATGTAAAAAGCTTCCACCTATAGTTATGGTTGGGTTGCCCCAGCCTCAGGCTGTGGGTGTCTAATAAGATTTAATGGCATCTGAGACCCTGGGTGTGGTTGGGGAGGGGCAGGATGACTACACATGCAGAAATTAATTAACATTGCCACGTGCATCCTTGGTCCATTCAACAGCAGATTCATCCTGTCTTTGGCTCAGCCCAGTATCTGAGAGAGAGAGCCTATCACCATATTTCATTATAGCTGACCCAGCAGACACCTAGCAGGCACAGCCAGGCATTAGCATCCTGTCTCCCTGCAGCCCTACTTTTACTGTGCTTGGATGCTCTCCACAATTCAGCTCCCCTCCAGCAGAGGGCTAGGTAAGATGAAAACACACGTAGTTAGAACTTAATATGACATGAAGTAATTCAGCATATGGAGATTGGAATGCATGAATGAATGGAAAAATCATTTATTAAGCTTTTATTCTGGACCAGGCACCGTGCCAAGTGATGGGGGCATGAAGATTAGAAAAAAAAGATAGTGCCTGTCTTCAAGTAGCTTACACTCTAACTGGGAAGACAGCACAGAGAGCGATGACATAACTATCTATCTCCTCACTAGTCTGTTGTAGACAGTTCAACTGTCCTCCAGCAGAAGGCGTTCATTCTCCCTCCCCACCTCTGCCCCCTTTCAAAGGAGATCTGCTATCTGACCTAGCCTTTACAGGACTAATTAGAAACCCGAAAATGACAATCACGTGCCCTGTAAGTCTTTATCGTTACAGTTTAGCCAGCCATCCAGACACTTCACCTTCTGCCTATCTCCACTGACCTGCTGCTTCCTACTTGGATCAGCACCCTCCACGCTAGACCTGAAAACTGGTCCTCCATACCTGGGTCTTCCTGAATTCAGGCTTACTCATCCTTGGAGCTCTTGACCTAGAGCCCAAGTTAGCTGATTGGTGACTGAGTTTGTGCAAACTAGCCTACTTCTGCTAAAAACCTATGGTCTGCCCATAAGCACCACACCATGTTTCAGCCTCACATCTCATACAGCTCATCCCACCACTTGCCTGCTACCCATCCCCCTTCCCATCACTCCAGAACAAAACTCTCTTCCCTGGTCATCCCTCCCTTCTATGCAATGTCTTTCCCATTAAATGTAAGGTCCTTGAAGACAGAGACAGAGGTTTTTTTGTTTGTTTGGAGCGGGGGAAGGCAAGGCAATTGGGGTTAAGTGACTTGTCCAAGGTCACATAGCTAGTACACCAAGTATCTGAGGTCATATTTGAACTCAGGTCCTCCTGACTCTACTCACTGTGCCATCTATCTGCCCCAAGAGACAGGTTTAAAAAAAAAAAACTTTTATATCTCAACACTTAGCACAGGGTGTGGAACAGAGTAAGTGCTTAATAAAGGGACCTCTCCTTGCTGAGATTCTGTCTCCCCTAGCTCTGATGTTTTGTGTTCTAAGGGCCCTTCCATCTATAACATCCTATATCATAAGGTCACTTCCAGACCTGACATTCTCTCTTCTAAGGTTTCTTCTAGCTCTGACATTCTATACTAGAAAATCTCTTTCGGATCTAAAATTTTATTTGCTTCTGCTCTAAGATGCTCTGATCCTAAACTTGGCTCTTAGAGAACTACTAATTTTGCAAAGGCTTCTCAAAGGTTACAGTAATTACTATTTCAACTGCACAATCTCTAACATTGTTTCCATGGGGAAACTATCTTCCCAGTCCCAACTCAAAAATACAGAAACACATCTCCCCTGGCACTGGTACAACCAGGGCAACCAGGCTGGGGAAGATATATACTCCTGGGCACCCATGGTTTATCTAACATACTGGCTGGCCAGGGACCTCTTGGTTGAAGCCCTAGGAGCTAGCAACCTTTGCCACTCCCTGGCCTTTACCTACCTTTGTGGTTTACCTTGGATTCATTGCTCTAGACAGAGCTTCTTAAACTTTTTCCACTCATGACCCTTTCAGCCCTTCTTAAATTGTGGGTTGCTGTCTAGGGTTGTCTGCCAAGTCAAATCAATAAGCATTTATTTCTTCTCTCTCATGATTCATTCCATTGGTCATAAATCTTTGCAACTTGACTATTGTGTAAATAAGTTTAATGCGAAGGTTTCTGTAGAATCTATATCGGACTGCATGCCTTCTTGGGGGGTAGAGGGGAAGGGAGGGGAGGGAAGAAAATTTGAAACTCGAGAACATGGAAAACTAAGTGTTGTAAACTAAAAATAAAAAATATAATAAAAAAAAGAAACCCCACCCCCACCCCCCACCCCCCAAAAAACAGCTACTAAGTGGGAGGTACTATGCTTGCTGCAGATGTAAAGAAAGTCATAATAGAGTCTTTGCCTCCAAGGAGCTCACAATCTTATGAGGAAGACAATTACATACGAACAAAATACCTACAGGAGAGCTTAGAGTTAATTAAAGACGGAAGGCAGAGGCATTAGGGGGACTGGAGAGGCTTCTTGCAGAACGAAGGATACGAGTTGAAGTTTGAGGAAGCTAGGAGAAGGAGAGGAAGATGAAAAGAATTCCAGTTCTGGAGTTGGCCAGTGAAAATGCACTGAATCAGAAGAAGGAATGTCTTGTTCAAGGAACAGTAAGGCCAGTGTCACTCAGTCACAAATTATGTGGAGGAGTAAGGTCTAAGGCAACTGGAAAGGTAGGAAGGAGCCAAGGGCTTTCTGAAAGGCTGCATAATGCATAATGAAAGGCTTAAAAAAAACACAGAGGATTTTATATTTGATCATGGAGGTAATAGTAAGCCACTAGGGTTTATTGAATAAGGGGTTACATGGTCAGCTTTTCACTTTAGGGAGATCACTTCGATAGCTGAGTGGGTGATGGATTGGAGAAATAAGAGGCCTGAGGCAAGGATCAGGAGGCGGTTTCAATTGTCTAGGTATGTGGCCCTGCCCTACGGTGGTAACAGAGTCAGAGGAGGGAAAGGGAGAAATATGAGAGATGTAGCAAAGGTAGAAGGGAGGATTTGTCAACAGATTACATATGAGGGAGTGGTAGAGAAAGTGAAGATGACACCTAGGTTTTAATCCTGTGTAATGTGAAGTTTAGGGGCGCCCTTGACATTAATAGGCAAGTTAGGAAGAGGGGAGGGCTTCAGAGGAAAGGTAATAAGTTCATTTTGGAACATGTTGAGCTTAAAATATCTATGATACACCCAGTTTGAGGCGTCCAACGAAAAACTAGAGATGTGAGACTGGAGGTCAGGAGAGACTAGGGTTAGATGAACAGATCTGAAAGCCACCTGAAGTAAATAATTGAATCCATGGGAGCTGAAGAGATCACCAAGTGAAGCAGTCGAGGGGGGAAAGAGAAAAGGGTCCAGGACAGAGCCCTGGGGGACACTCGTGGTTAGTGGGTATGACCTGAATAAAATATAGCAAAGGAGATTGAGAAGGAGCAGTCAGAGAAATAGGAGGAATATCAGGAGAAAGTAGAGTCATGAAAACATAGCATGACAGAAGTGTTAAGGAGAAGGTAATCAACAGTATCAAAGGCTATCAAGAAGGATTTATATTACTGTGACTAATATGGTAATATGCTTTACATAATTGCACATATATAACCCATATCAAATTGCTTCTCCTTTTAGGAAGATGGAATGAGAGGAAGAGAGAAAGAAAAATTTTGAATTTCAAGTCTTGTAAAAATGAATGCTAAACATTGTCTTTACATATAATGGAGAAAAATGCTATTTTTAAAATAAACTAAAAAAGAGAAAAAAATCCTTTTTAAGCTCTAAAAAAGACAGATTAGTATTAAGAAGAAATCATTAGATTTAGTAACTAAGAGACTATTGGTAACTTTAAAGTAAGGATGTGATGGAGCATTTCAGTGCAAGCATTTGCAGCTTAGAAATCAACAAAGCAGAATTCGTTTTATTGTTGTGTTGATTGTCTAGATTTAAGAAAATGATAGAGAAATGTTAATGGTGCAGTTAAACTTAAAAATGTGTCATGCTTACTTTTCTTCTTCAGAGATCCAGATGTTAAACATTGTTAAAACAAGCATACTCTTGCTTTGGAAAGAGCAGTTTCAGTTGAGGTCAGGAGACAGACTGTAGGGTTAAGAGAGTGAGATGAAAGGAACTGGAGGTGTAGATTTTAGATAACCTTATCAAGAAGTTTTTCCAGGAAAGAGATGAGAAATACAAGATGATTGTTGGCATGCAGGGAGAGAGGCAGATGGATCAAATGAAGGTTTTTCTTTTGGTTTTGTTTGTTTTTTAGTTTGTAGGATATATGGGTGTGTTTGTAGGCAGTAGGGAAATAGCCAGGAGACAGGAAGAGATGATTAATGAGAGCAGGAATGACAAAGAAAGCAATCTGCTGCAGAAAACAGGATGGAATGAGATAATTTGTGCATATATAGAAAGAAGTTTGCATGGCAAAGAAAGGGAACATCTTTTCCTGTGAGACTCTGAAGGAGGAGATAATGTCAGTTGTCAACTGAGTGATGTAAGGTAAGGAGAGAACAGGGAGCTCTAGGAAAATGACCTCAATTTTTTCAGTGAAATATAAGGCAAGGTTCTCAGCTTAGAAGGCGGGGGAGGGGAAGTCATGGTAGGTTTGTAGAAGGATGAAAAGATTTGTAAAAGCTGTTGTAGCGAGCGACATAGTGAATCAATTACAAAGGTGTAAAAGGATTGCCTTGCCACATTGAGGTCCCAGGTGAGACTACATAACATAGATTTGTAGTCTGTATGGTAATTACCATTCCTTTTTTCTCAGTGGGGGAAAGTAAGCACCACAGTGCTTTAAAACCATCCCCACTTGAGATCACTGAACAATAGGGATAACCTATTTTAGCTCTTTTAATTTTAACTCTAATCTAGATTAGTGGGGGATGGGGAGGAGCAAAGGACTTTATTTCTAGTGTTTTCTCTCTGTCTCTGTCTCTATTTCTGTCTCTCTCCCTCCCTCCTTCCCTCTCTCTCTCCCTCTCTTCCTTTCTCCATCTCCGCCCCCACCCCAGGTGATTCTTTCCTTTGCCATGTCTCTGTCTAAACTGCTATTGTCACCAAAATTGTTCTGGTCACCTCTGCCCTACTGCACGGATGCCTCAGAAGGGGCAATGCCATCTGCCTTTTACTGTCTCACAAGGCCCTGACCCAAAGGAAAGAAGGCATAAATGGAATGCAGCTCCATCTTGGGCATAGGCTTGGACGCCCTCACTGCCCTTTTAAATGTATAGGGCTTTCATAAGCCAGGAGCTCCCCACTCACATGATTTTCTAAAAATGACTGATTTTCCTTTAGAATTTTAGACTGCAATGGCCTACCTGTCCTTTCTCTCAACTCTTTGAAATTCACTCTCCCAGAATAAAGGATGAACATCATATTAACCTGCTTTATTCTCCTTTCACTCGTAAGATTCCTAGAATTTCTATTTCAGCAAGGATCATATTTATAAGGGTGTTGCAACAATCTGCTAGCAGTCGCTGTAAGGGTGTAAGACTCGCCAACAACCAGCACACAGAAAGCTGCCAACATAGGTTCTTTTGATCTGCTTTACTAAGGAAAGTAACATTAAGGGGTTAACAGTCTCAGTTTAATCCAACATACAAATATCATTCACTTAGTTCAGGGGGAAAAGCCAGCGCCCTGAACTTCAGAGCAAATACAAACAAATTACAAACACACATTTATAAACAGACCAAATACAATTCATAGTCACCAAGAAACCACCACCATCTGAGTTCAGCCGGGAGGCCCTTAGAGTGGCTGCTCAGAATCCCCAGCCTCCAGAAGTGAGAGCTTCGAGCAAATGGCTCTGTTCTCTCTTTTTATACGCTCTTTAGCCGTCATCAAACGTCATGAGTGACCAGAACTCAGGCTCCTTCTATTGGCTTTGGTCTTAGCAACTCCCCTTAGGACCCTGAGGGCTTCATGCCCACATAGGCTTAGCACCTAGTAGATAGGGGTTTGGGCCTAGGGCTTTGCACCTAGTAAGGCTCAATTAAAGACACCCAACTTAATTGATATTACAAAGGGATGGTCAAATAATCTCAGAGAAAATTCACTCTTTACTAGAAACAAACTTTAAGTTCCCCCACTTCAACTAGGAGTAGTCCTAGTTTCTCAAAGTTCATTACTTTAGCATTTTACAGCTCATTTTTGCTTCAGGGGTTAATAGGCAATACAGATTGGAAGTTTGCCGTGGTTAACATTTTTGGGGGGTTTTATATTGGGCAACTAGGTGGCATAATGGATAGAGCACTGGGCTTGGAATCCAGAAGACTCATTTTCCTGAGTTCAAATCTGACTTCAGATATTTACTATCTGTGTGACCCTGGACAAGTCACTTAACCCTGTTTGCCTCAGTTCCTCATCTGTAAAATGAGCTGGAGAAGGAAATGGCAAATCACTTCAGTATCTTTGCTGAGAAAACCCCAAATGGGATTGCAAAGAGTTGAACATGATTGAACAATCTGTGTGTGTGAAACTCCAGCATGTGATTATTCTTAATTTGTAAATTAAGGATAAACAGGATGTCATTATAGGTGCTTATCGTTAACTGTTATTGCAACATGAGAAACATAATAATAATATTCTGGTCCTGGGCGGGTGAACAGTAGAAATTTTGTTGTTGCAATACTAAATCTATTCATTAATAGATTAATACTAAGACATCTGAGTTACTATAATGGAATGCAAGTGTGAAAGATCATACTATTTTTAATCTGAATTTTTGGTCAACTCCATATCCCAAGCAATTAAGTAAATGAGTTCTCAGGCTTGGCATCTGCTTACTGATAGTTATGTATTCATGTATAAGATAGTTATGTATTCATGTATAAGATTAGGTTCTTGAAGTATCTCATTCTCTCAGGATGATATGAAGACAAAATATATCCTCAAAAGAGAAGTTTTGGGTGAATTATGGGTTCCTAATTTGATGTTCTACTTACAGACCTCTTGTTAATAGGATTAGATTCACAAGTTCTGAATGAGTATTTACCACATGAACTAATTACTGGAAGGCCAATCTGATTAAATTTGGTCAGATTTACTAAATTATACTAAGTCTCATCACTAGCAGGCTTTAGCAGCATTACCTAGAGAATCTCTACCAGTGACTTGGAAGCTGAAGATGATCAAGGAAATCCCTCTACAATCCTGTTCTGATCCATGTGCAGATGTTTGAAAGATGCATAGGAAGGGCTTGCTAAAGCACTTACTACCCTAAAGCTACAGCTATATTGGATTTCTTTATTCACCCTATTGTGATTTTATTTGTTTTATTAGTTGTCTGTGAGATATAGAGTTGTTACCTATTCTGTATCGCTTATCCCTTCTGCTTGGACTAATCTGGGAACTGAGACTTGTGTACTACAAGTTCTTCAGTCATGGCTTGCCTGTAGTGTTTATGCAGAGGCCCATCCTCTAGCTGCCTTTCTTGTCAACAATTATGTACCTCTGATCCAACATGTCAAACATGCCTTTAATTGGATGAGCTACAGTCATTCCTTCCACATCATGGCTTTCCCCATTATGGCTTTGATCTATCACAGTTCAGCATAAGAAATTAAATGCGAATTTTGGGGGAATTTTGCAGAAGCCACAGATGACATGCGAAGGCCAGTAGATGACACAAAAAAAGTCGAGAAACTCATAAATGCATAAAATGTTTCTATAGTATTGTATAATATCCACATATTTTATCTTTTGATACAATTATAATTCAGACTTCTTCTCTGGTATGAAGGAAGGGCCAAAAAATTTTATGCAAATTTTCTAGATGGCAAGGGCACCACACCTCTAACCCCTGCTATGTGGAAGGGATAGGATATGTGAACATGCCCTTTTGTCCTTGGGGGAAGGGATGCCCCTGGTAGGCATGTGAACAGACATCCAGGATTTGTGTGATTATTTTTTGCAGTCAATAAGGCAATCTTAAATACAGCATCAAATTGTACTGCCATAGGCTAGAAAATTAACCTCCCACTCATTCGCCTTTAATTGAAAAAAGATTATTAACCTTTGACAATTCTTGTCCCCCTGGACCTTGTATTATATTGTCAGGCCTCTGGTATTAGGTATTATCTTTTGAGCAAATGGGACACAAAGTCAGGAAATAGATTGGCAAATGGGATGTAATTATACCTTATCCCTGAAACAAAATGTGACTATTGGGAGGGGGGCATGGCCTGGTCTTAGGCCAGGGGCCCTGGCACACAGTAGGAGATTTGTTTAGGATAGCCCCATGGGGATTTTATTTCCTACATAATAACAGCAACACAAGCATTTTACTGGCTCTCCTCAAATTGGACAGGCAAGTGTGGGTGAGGGCAGGTGCTTTTGGCCTCCAAACCATACCTACTCTGCCTCCTAGCAATGTCTTGTTTGAGGAACAACAAGGAACTCAAGTACAACCTTTTCCTTGAAGCCTTCCTTGTCCACCCCTACCCCCCCATCTCTGTCTCTGTTTTATCGATATATTTTATCTTGTTTTTACATCACAAACATTTTAATCTTTTTTGAATTTTTATTATTTTTCCCAATTACATGTAAAAACAATTTTTAACATTCTCAAACTGATTCTGCATAAGTGGATGACTTTACATAATCTCCTCTTTGGTGCTAACCATACTCATATTGCAGCACCACAATCAGACCTATATAGCCCATCTGTCATCATCTTAATCACTGCTGCTTATAATTTGGGAGTCCCTTGGGAATCAATTTGTTGTATCAAGGGAGACATTGTTAAAACAAGTAACATACAATCCCTAAGAGGGATCACACAAGAGAAATCCACATTCTTCAGCCATGAGGGATTTGGGAGCCCAGACGTTAGCCATTCTCACGGGAATCAGGGTTCTTTCCCATCCTCCTGGAACGTGTTTCAAGCTTTCCAAATCAATGTGAGTATGAATATAACTGAAATTATCAGGAACCTTGGTGCAGCAGTACTCCTGACCTATAGGAAGTGCATACCCCTCCCCTCTCTGCCAGGAGGAAATCCAGAGCCTGCCTATTTTCAAGGCCACTAAGTGTCTAGACTTCAGTATGAAGGTCCTGCACTGTGCCTATGGTTTCATTGACAAATACATGGAAAAAATTTGTTCATGTTATTCAAGAGCACCAAATTGCATCTGGTCCCATACATGGGCAACAGAATGGAAAATGTTCAGTTTCATAGAAGCATTCGGTTTCACTCACTAAAGGGGCAAATGTAGCAGAAATTTGGATGATTGAACCCTAAAAACTTAGAATTCCAAATTCTCTCCCTCTCCTCCCCGCTTCCCTGACACAGTAAGCAATTTGATATAGGTTATATAAGTTGCAAGCATGCAAAACATATTTACGTATTAGTCATGTTGTAAAACATTTATGGATTATTCCTACTTTGGGAGAGGTCTCTTGTAACAAAGTAAAATAGTTACATAAAACTTATAATACAGTGACCTCATCTGAAAGTCCATGCAACAGTTTATATCTGTTTTATTCTCTTTTCCCTTCCATGTTCCAACCTATTAAAAAAAAAGTCATCATATGATTAGTAACTGTTTGAACTAGGACCAAATTTAACAGACTAGCTGTGGTGTAGTGGATAGACAAGTTCAAAATGCTGCCTTAGACATTGTGACACGTGACACTGTCTCAGCCTTACTCTCTTCATCTCTAAAATGGGGATAACAGCATCACCTACATCACAGAGTGGTTGTGAAAATCAATGAGAAAATACATAAAATGCTTTGCAAACCTTAAAGCACTTATATAAAGTTCTAGCAATGATTACTTATTCGGTGTCATTCTATGTGTCAGGCACTATGCTGGGTGTTGGGAATCCAAAGACAAAAACTAAGTAATCCCAGACTTCAAAGACTACATACTCTTAGTGGGGTGGGGGTGGAGGGGAGGAGAAAATACAAAGATAGGTATATACATGTGAGAAGCATGCTTTTGGGGATCACTGGACTTCCCCAAATTGTGAGAAAATGTGGTTTTAGGGATCACTGGACTTCCTAGGCATGGCCAAAGTCCTGAGGAAGAACCCTGTGATAATCCCTAGGGAAGGCTGTACAGACCACAGGACTCCCAGGGGAAGGCCAAGTGGTAGCCACCCCACCTTTAATCTGTGGGGAACACAGGACTTCCTATGGTCAGACCCTAGGAGGACCCAAGTGATGGCCCCTTAGAACAGAGATAAGATCACAAGGCTCCCGAGACAGAAGGTTGTACAGACCCATGTAGCAATCCTAAGACGTGGTTTTGCTGCTCATTGCTTCTCTTCACTTAACCTTAAAAAGATTCATGTGATTTGCCTATTCTTACCCAAAGCTCCACAAGACCAGAACGGATAGAGGAAAGTATTTTAACCACATTCCTCGAGAGAAAGAATATAACATTCACTGCAGCACTCACACTGATACAGCTGCAGGAGCAAGGGTAACCATTCCCTCCACTCCTGCTAGAGTTATGGTTAGTTTACAATATTTTTTTTACATAGTTTTCCTAGGTTATACAGTTTATATAGGTAGGATAATAAGGATACAGAAGCAAAAGTGAAGTTAATTAGATTTTCCTTGTCTTAGTTTAGGATTAAACTACATTCTTTTTCTTCCCCTACCTTCCCTCTTTAACATATGCAAATTATGCAAATCAGCAGGCCTGGATTCTAGACCAAGACCAGACCCTAGATAAGCTTGAACTGGTTCGAGCGGTTTGGCCTAATTCCCCCACCTTCTCAAAAAGCATGGGCATGCCTACAAGCCTCAGACCTCTCACCTGACCGACCCTGAGGCCTGATTTCTGCTAAAGCTGGGATGGGGGAGGGGAGGGAAGTACACCTTTAGTTCTGTGGAAACAAAACTCCTCCTCCCGTTTCTTACAATACAAGATATATATACTAAGGAAATTTGAAAGTAATGGGAGGTGAACACCAAAAAGAGGCTAGCTTAGTAAAGCTTTCTGCAAAAGGTAGCACTAGATTTATGTTTTGGAGCCAAATCTTCTAAATTCAAGTCCAATACTCCAACTATAAAAAATCTTTCCTAAACCCCTATTACATACAAAACATTATGCCTGGCGTTGGGGACACAAAGCTGAAATGAGATCCAAACCAGGTCTTTGGGGAAATTACAATCTAGAATTAAACTGCTACTGATGACTCTCAAAAAAATAGGAAGTGAGGTAATCTGACTGGGGGAAGGGGTCCAGGGTGAACTTGGGGGTTGTGGCGAAACTAGGGAAGGTTTGCAACAGATGAAGTGGATACTGCTGGCCTGGCAGAATAGGGAGAGCTGGAGGAGCTAAGATGAAGAACAGAGTATGGGTGCAGGAGAGCTAAAAGGTTGACAGGTGGTGACTAGAGGGAGGAATTTTGGAGTTCAAGATTCTGGAGATCCAGGTTATAAAAATTATTGCCAAGATTAACTCCTCCGCGTCTCTTACCTCTATCCATTTCCACTCTTTGAGATCCTCACTCCACCCCTACCACTTCCCCGGAATCTTCAGTATATCCTTCCGGAGTGATTTCTTCAATTCAGATTCAATAAACATTACTAGGTGCATATGACGTACCAGACAGACCCCATGCGGGACACTGGGGACACAAAGCTGTCCCTGCCTACAAGGAGCTTACGTTCTATTGAGGATTGCAACATTTACATAGACGAACAATCTTAAAATAATCTTGAGTCAGAATGCCTCAAATTGCCAAGCTGCGGATACCAGAAAGCTTCTCCTAACAAGCGTGGGCACAGAAGCCTTTTGGGAAGCTACGGATTGTAAAATGCAGAAAGGAGGATTTCGGGATGCATTTCAGGAATATTAGTCTGGCAGTGCAAATACGCTCAAGATAAGAGCAGAAATTCGGATTTTAGGGAAGAGCTGGGCGGTAAATTAAAGCATACTTAAAGCATGCAAGGTCAAACCCTCAATTTGGCTTTTAAAGCCTTTCGTTATCTGCACCCCCCCCCTACTTTTTTACATCTTCCCTGTGGCACGAATTCTCGACTCCAGCCATTTTTACTTCAAATTTAGTCTTCCTTACTCGACCCTAATAGATGAGAATCCTATCCCTCACCTCCCTCAGCCCCGCCCCCCAAGGTTAGCCACGTGACTCAGCCCCAGGTGCGCTGTTCCGCCACGCTTCTTTCCCCTCCCCTCACCCAAACACCAGGAGTGGCAAAGCTGGTTCACACGGCCCATCTTCCTCCTGGCTGCCTCAGTCCCACCCCTTCCCGGAGAGGCTCGGTCCTGCCAGCTGCCAGACAGGAGCAGACCCCCCCCCCTTCCTCCCCCCACCCCGTTAGCTACCTCTCTCTGCACCGTGCAAGCCCCGGAACCCCCACTCTGCAACCCTCCCTCTTCGTTCTTCTCCAAGCTGGCGATCCAATTTCTTCTCTCTTCTATGAAGCCCCCGCCCTTGGGTTTCTGTCTTCCCCACCCGTGGGAACGACTCTCTGCAAACCAACCTCTTAATGGCCACCGCCCGGGACCTTTATCACTGGCTCCTCTCCACTTATTTGTTTGTTACGAAAGAGGGCTTTTCTTTTCTTTTCTTTTTTTTGTAGGGGATGAGATAAAGTTAAGGTGGAAGTTGGGGGGTGAGGTAGTGACAGTGATAACCAAAAAGAAAAGCCTTTTCATTGAAATATTTGAAAACACCCAAAAGTGTGGAAGGAAGTTCGGAAGGGAATACAGACATGCAGGACCATGTTGGAACAGCCTTGTGAAATGCAATATATGCTTTTTAAAAAGACAAACTGCTAAAAATAGAAATTTATGGTGTCATATACAATCGTCTTTTTTCCTTTTTTTTGTATAGGAAACATTTGTATTGATGTTTGTCAATTTCATAATTAAAGGAAATTAGAAAAAAAATCAAGCTTCTGACATGTAATTACTGTATCACTCTAGGCAAGTCATTTAACCTCTCTGTCCCTCAATGTGCCCATTTGTAAAATGAAGTTGGACTCAGTGGCTTCTGAGGTCCAAATCTATGACCCTACTATCCTATAAACCAATATTTTTCATCTACCTGCGGGACATCTCCACCTGGATATTCTGTTGGCAGCTGAAATCCAACATGTCCAGAAATGAAATCTGGCATCTTCTCCCTTAAACCTCCATATCTCTGTATCTGTTGGTGGTTCAGTATCCTCCCAGTCTTTGCTTGCTCCCCACTACCTCTAGGATAAATTACAACCTGCTTATCCTGGTATTCCAGGCCCAACGGTATGGATCCAACTCCTTTTCTGCAGCTCTATCTCACATTCCTCCTCAAATGCCCCATGGTGCACCTAAACCAGGCTGCTTCCTCCATTATGGCATTGGCACCTAGTCAATACCCATGACATGCCAGTGATTCATCAAATAGTTATTGAGCAAAATGAAATGCCATGAAGGCACAATACCTGTACAAAAATGTACTTCAGTGGCTTTACAATGTCTTGTCACACACAGGGAGTAGCCTCTTGAGGCATCTGAAAATTTGAATAAATGATCCC
Source organism: Phalanger gymnotis (assembly GCA_028646595.1). Lineage (NCBI taxonomy): Eukaryota > Metazoa > Chordata > Mammalia > Diprotodontia > Phalangeridae > Phalanger > Phalanger gymnotis. Next base: position 714,242,890 of record CM053622.1, read on the forward strand.
CTCTACAGCATATCTTACAAATGACTATTCAGCCTCCACTTGAAGACCTAGCAGTGGTGGGAAACCTGTAGCCCTGAGGCCACAAGTGGCCCTCTAGGTACTAAACTCGGATCTAGTCAAAGGGCTGCACTTGAGGACCTATAGGGCCACATGTGGCCAAAGGTCACATACATACACACACACACACACACATACACACACACACACACACACACACACCACACACACCACACACAGAAGGAGGATTTACTGCTTAACAAGGCAGGCCATTCCAGTTTTGGAAGGAACCAAGGGCTGGGAAGTTTTTCCTCACTAAAAAGCTTAAAATCTGCCTCTCTTCAATTTCTACCCATTGGTCCTAATTCTGCCCTCTGAGAGTGAGCAGTATTATATCCAATGACTTTTCCACATGACAGCCCTTGGAAGACTTGGAAATAGTGAAAATGGTTCTTTTCATTCTCTTAAACTTCTACATATCAAAACACTATGTATCTGTGAAAGCCCAGCTTAGGTACTACCTCCTTCCAGAAGCCTTCCTTGATTATCTCCAGGCAGAAAGGAACAGAACTATTCTTATTAAACATTCTACCCATTGGGATAGGTGGAGTTTTTTGAGTCTCCTTAATGAAATGTTAATGCTTTGACAAGGTTGACACTCTGCTGCTTTACAGGGATGAAGCCCTCTAATTTTGAGGCTCTCTTTGACAAGGTATGACAGGACTAATTACAATGTTTCTATTACCCTGACTTCTTTCACTCCTCCCAATGGGAATGCCCACGACCTTCCTTCTTCCTTAATCCTTAGGGATTAATTCTCCCTAAAAGAAGACAAAGATGTCTCTGGGACAAGATTGGGTGGCTTCCATTATGCAACTTCTTTGTCTTCAAAAGGCATGAAAAGTCCCAGTCATGAACAGGTCATGTCCCTTGCATTAGGTGGGTTTCAGATGAATATGGTAGTTATCATGTCTTTCTCCATATGCTGCCCTGATAATCAGATACATTTCCATATGAAGATTAAGGAACAGCTAATCAATATAGTCACCCACAAGCACATGTGAAGAAATCTTTCAGTTCTTTTTATCTTTTTCTTTATTCTTCTGGGAATTCTTGTTGGGCATGAGTCTAGTTTACAATTTTTTTTTTTAGTCATTGCCTTCTGATTTTGTGTCTTGAGCTTCCCTGTCACCATAGAAGACTTTTATGGTCAGGTTCTTTTTTTTTTTCCTTTTTCCCCCCAGCCTATTTATTGACTCTATGTTGGATTTTATGTTGTGTTGAGCTCTGCTCACCTCTGGGGGGAATGTCTGGCCTGAGCTTATGTCTTTTAAATCCTTATGCTGTTTTCACAGCTTAATTTGGGGGCTTGTAAGTTTTTGGTGCTTCCACAGTGGTAGAATCCAGGGAAAAGTTTGAGTAATAGGCAATAGAGCTCCCAGGTGGTATCTGTTACTTCACCAAGTTCTAGTACAGGGGTCCCCTGGGATCTCTTTCTGTCCAAGTGGTCAGTTCACTTACTTTGTGGATATTGGGCTGCTCCCTGACACTGCCAACACAACTTGCTACCTCTTTTGCCTCTTATGGCACTGCTACTGCTGCTGCTGCACTATACTCCTGGCCAGCTCCCACACTAATGTCCACAGACCTCTCTGTCTTCCTAAAATGCCCTAATCTGGAAAAAAAAAGGGGGGGGAAGACTTACTGTGACTTTTTCTTGGCTTTCCTGATTAGAATTCAGTTTGGCATTTTTTTAGGTTATTGTGTTTAGGTTGGAGTATTTTGGGAGATCTGTGCAAAAAGTGCTGACTCTCATGCCACCATCTTGACTCTATCCAAAGGGATCTCTCTGGATGGGAGTGGAGACTGAGAAGTCCAAAGCCAAATATCAACACTGAGGCCTCTGACCCAGAGATACCAATTTTTGCTGAGATCCTAGTCATGAGACAAGAGAAGAAGAGCAGACTTGGGGTAGAGATTTGGGAACTTTGACCAGTGATAAGAAAACTCTAAGCTTATCTTATCACTTCTTTTGGGAGGAGTAAGACTCCTTGCTCTGAGGTAGCAGACCATAGGCAAACCATTAGAGGGCTTGGCTGGTTGCTGAAGTTCAAACAAAAACCCAAGGGAGGAATCCCAGTAACAATGATTCCTGAGGACATAGTTAATGGAGCCAACAGTAAGCATTTCCATAGACTACTACTGCATAGACCTCCTGCTGTCTTCTAAAATCCCATCCTTTTTGGAAGCCTCTCCCAACTCCTCTTAATTCTAATGCCCTCCCTCTGTTAATTATTTCTTATTTATCCTGTATATAGTTTGCTTTGTGTAGATTTGTTTGCATGTTGTCTCCCTGAATTAGACTGTGAACTCGAGGGCAGGGATTGTCTTTTGCCTTTTTTTTTTTTTTTTGTGTGTGTGTATCCTCTTTTTATATCAGCACAGTGCCTGGCACATAGTAGTACTTAATAAATGTTTATTGATTGATTGATAGCCCAGAGGAGTTCTCTTGAAAATTTTTTTCACAGTTACTATTGCTAACTGTATTTCATCCCGTTCCCCTCACCACCGTTTATTCTATTTGCTCTCCTTTCACCTTGTCTCTCCTCAAAAGTTTTTAGAGGAGTTCTCTGAGGACAAACTTTACAGAGTCAACCAAATTTATTAGAACCTCTAGGTGGGGGGGAATGTTCTTTATTCCCTTTTAGGTGACAGCACTGGGAAATTATTCACACTTGTCCTATTGAATTGATTATTACTTTATGAAACGAGGGCAGGTATGCTTAGTTCTTTGGATACTCTCCAGGAAAAACCAGAAGAACAGTGGAAACAGAACTGTAAACATGCATTAATAACCACAGAGGATGTGCCCAGAAAATACCAAGACAAGCAGTGAAAGGGGTGCAGAGGCAGACAGCATGGGGGCAGGGGATGGTGAGAGAAGGCAGGCATTGTAGGGAAGAGGATGGAGAGGGGGAAAGGCACTACTCATCTGCAAGTCTTAGCTGCAGGGACCTGGAATGCAGGATTTACATTTCATAGGACCCAAGGCCTCTGACAGCAGCATCTGGATGGCTTCTGCTGATTTACTACACATTATGTGGTGATGAATGTGAATTCAGGATGTGAATTTTGGTTAATATATGATACAATTTGTAAATTGTGCTCCTTTGATTTGGGGAATGATTTGTATAAGACTTCCAGTATCCCCTTTGCATTCTTATTTCCTGCTATTGCTCCTTTATATTGACTACTTATAAACTTATTTACTATACTGACTAGAAGGGAGTGGTGGTCAGGGACCAGAACATGACGCACCTATAAAGATGAATCCTCACCCCCTCCTAACTACCCTTTGCAGCTATCTCCTGATAGAGATCTGCAAGGGAAGGAGGGAGGGGTGAAGTTCTTGAAGAGTTGTCAAAGAAAAGAAGAATTTGTTTTGTTCTGTTTGGCTCTGGAGAGCAAAAACAGGATCAGAAAGTGAGAGTGCCCAAAAGGCAGATTTAGAATTGATACAAGAAATCCCTAACGGTTGTACCATAGTGAAACACTCAGCTCTGGGAAAGTTGTGGCTTCCCTGTCATTGGAGGTCTTCAGTTGGAGGCTGAATGACCACCTCTTGGAGATACTCTTTAGCTGTAGATTGGACTAGCTGAATTCCTTTTCAGTATTGAGATTCTGTCTTCTATGAGTTCTTTTACCTAGGCCATCTCTATTTGTTGAGAGTTAGTAGGGATCCAGAGAGCGTCCAGTCCAACCCTTGCCCAAAAAGAAATCTCTTCTATAACTTTCCTGACAAGTGGTCATCCAGACTATACTTGAATACCTCTAGTGAGGGGGAGCTCACTATCTTCCATGTCAGCTCTTTCCATCCAGAGACAGATCAAATCCTGCCTTTGGTACCCAGTTGTAAGACTATAATGAAGTCATTCTACCTCTCTAAATCTCAGTTTTCTTGTCTGTGCAATCAGGATGATGATATAAATGCCTATAGCACTTGCCATACAGGATTGTTGTGAGAATCAAATGAAACAAGGTGTGTAACTTTGTAAGCTTTAAAACATCACATGAATGTCAGCTCTTATTTTTCTGGTGGCAGTGTGACCTAGGGGATAGAAGATTGGACTTAGAATCAAAATGACCTGATTTTGAGTCCTATTTCTTCCACTCATTTTGCAGCCTTTGGCAAGTCATTTTTAACCTCTCTGAGCCTCAGTTTTCTCATCTGTAAAATGATATAATAATCCTGTAGAGATTAACTCATAAGGCTGTCATGAGCCTCAAATGAGATAATGTGTATGACCTCAATTATTATTACTATTATATACAGGCTAGGTTTTTTTTTTTTATCTTAAACTGAAATCTGCCTGTCACCAAGGACTCTGTGACCTCTTTTCCTTTTCTTTTCCATATTTCACTCTTCCAGCCTTCGGCCTCCTGACACAGGAACTTAAGCTTCTTTTTATTCTTTGTTTTTTTTTTTTCCTTCTTTTCCTTCATTTTTTCAAGGTTCACTTCATTCTCTCTGATAAGGATATCTTTCAAGGTGTTTCTCCAGCAACTTGATCCTTCTTTTCTAGGGGGGAGACCAGTCTAGAATTTGAGATACAGGGCTATTCCTTGGCACTTGGAGGAGGAATAAAGGGAGAAGGGAGAAATGAATGAGGGAATGGAAGAGAAAAAAGAGAAGAAAGGGAGAAGGGGGAGAAAGGAGGAGGAAATACAGAAGGAGCAAGAAAAAGGGATGAGGATGAAGAAAAAGGAGGCAATAGAGAAGGAAGAGAAAAAAGGAGAGGGAGGAAAAAGAAAGAGAAGAAGAGGAAGAAACGGAGGAAGAAGAGATGGAGAAGTAGGAAAAGGAAAGAAAGGGATAAGGAGAATAAAAAAGAAAAGGCAGGAATAAGAAAGAGAAAGAAGGGAAGGAAGAAGTAGAGAAGGAAGAAGAAAAGGAGAAGGGAGGGAGGAAGAGGAGGAAGTGGAGGAAGCAGGAGGAGAGTCCAGCATGTAAAAGGGAAGATGTGCCTGACACATAGAAGACGTTTAAAAGCTTATTGATTGATTAATGGACTCAGGTTTCCCCAATCAGTCTCCATCCCTCCCAAGGGCCCCAGCATTGTTGGAGAAAGGACAAAGAGGAGAGAAAGGAAGAGGACAGGAGAGTCCCATAATGGGGCTCAGCAATGGGGAAAGAGGTGGCATCAGAGATCAGGCTGCTTGAGGTATGAGGAGAAAGGGCCTTGAAGAGATGATTAACAGAGGAGTCCTTGGCAGTTTGGAGAGGACTGTTGTAGAGGAGACAGAGCAGGAGTTTGTGGAATCAAAAGGAAAGATTTTTGTGCTCAAAAATTTTCAGTGGCTCCCTATTACCTAATGAGGAAAGTTCAAATTCCTTTTGCCTGCCAAGGCTCCCCACACTCCAGTGTCACCTACCTTTCCAGTCCTGTCTTATTTTTTTTTGAGGCAATAGAGGTTAAGTGACTTGCCCAAGGTTACACATGTCAAGTATCTGAGGTTGGATTTGAACTCAGGTCCTCCTAACTCCAGGGCCAGCACTCTATCCACTGTGCCACCTAGCTGCCCCCTCCTCTCAATCTATGTTCTGGCAAATCTGGACAAATTCTCTGCCAGTCCTTCCCTTTGTTTCCCCTTCTTTATAGCCTCCCCATTCCATTCCCTATGCCTGGAATGTCTTCTCCCTCTCTTTCTCTATTCATCTTTAAGAACACAATTCAGATTTGACCTCCTCCATGAAATCTTCCATGATTTCCTTCTGATGAAACATCAACAACCTTCCTTCTAGGCCTTATATATTTTTCCTTTTTTTTTTAAAATTTCCCCCTTCCTCCCCCTTCCCTTGCCACCCCAAAGCTACAATTGAGGATGGATATATTTATATATAGGTATTGGTATATACATACAAGTATACATATATACACATACATACATATATAAACATATACTTTCCCTAAGAGATTCTACTCCTAATCTTGTTTTTATGTTTGTGCATAACTCTTTTTTCCTATCTCTCCTAACTCCTTTACTTTACTTCTACCTGCTACCTTGCCCTCTGTAATGGCAAGCAAAGTGGGACTTTTTGTTTTGCTCTTTTTTCTTTTGGAGTTCTAGTTATCCTCAGCACTAAGGAAATCAACTACCTTTGATTAAGACTTTCCTTTGTTTAAATCAAGAGTCTTTGGCCTTCTTAAGTCACAAGAAAGCCTAGGACACATGAGTTCAAGTCACATGGTTGTGATGGCCTCTGTGGGCTGACTCTGAAGAAGTGTATATATACTCTGAGGTTAGCATTTTGCTTTGGGGGTTCACTCATTGGAAAAGTGTGAGATTTGGCCAGACGAGACTCTGGTAGCTGTTAAGGAGGCCCCCTGGCTTTGAAAACCCAGATGTTGGTGTTTTTCTCTCTCTGGTACCTATATATGTGTTGCTATGGACAGACAGAAGCCCTGTCTACTGATTTGTGTTATTTGCTGTTTATATTATTTCTGCTTGTAATTTCTGTTTGTGTTTGCTCTAAAATTCAAGGTGCTAGCTTTTTTCCCCTGAACTAAGTGAAATATATATATATATATATGTATATATATATATATATGTTTAATTAAAGTGATATTGTGAACCCCTTAAAGTTGCTGTCCTTAGAAAAGTAGCTCAAAGAACCTGTGCTAGTGTCCTGTGTGCTGGTGTTTTGGTCTTAAATCCTCCACAGCAGCTGCAAACAGCATTGTTGTTACACCCTCCTATTACTTAACCTACACCCACATCAGCAATCCCTCCCTTATCCTCCCATTCTCCTAAATCTAAACACCCTTCTACACCACCTTTTAACCTATTCCCTCACCCTCCCCTCTAAAGATCCCTCCTTTATCCTCTCCCCCCTCCCTATCCCCTTAGAGTTTTATTTCTTTTTAAATTTAGAAGACTTTTATACTCTTCTAAGTATATATATATATATATATGTATATATATGTATACATATATACATGTATATATATTTCCCCTCTTAAACCAATTTCCGATGTAAGTAGGTTTCCAGAACAACCCTCCTCCCCCATCTAATTCCTCTGTATTGATCCTCCCTCTTGCACCTCATTTGTATAATATAATATTCCCTAGCTGTTCTTGAATGGTTTTATTTTTTAAAGTCATATCATACTCAGTTCTACGCCAATCTTTCTTATAAGCTACCTAATTTTTGGTAACAATCTTAGACATAGGTTTTACAGGTAAATATTCTATCTTTATTTAGTCTTTTGTAATTGGTCATTGGCATGTACCTTATATTTCTCTTGGCTCTTGTATGTCAAATCTTCTATTGAGTTCAGGGTTTGTTTGTTTTTTTAACAGAGTTCGGAAAGTCTGACAGTTGATCAAATATGCACTTTTTTTTTCATTCAGAATTATGCTTAGCTTTGCTGGACATGAAACTTTTGGCTGGAGGCTGAGGTTCTTTTGCTCTTTAATATACATATGTACATACATACATACACATACATACATATATATGTTCCAAGACCTGCAATCTTTTAGTGTCGCCAACACTAGGTCTTATGTGATTCTAATTTTGGTACCATCATATGTGAATTGTTTTTTTTTTGTTGTTGCTTGTGATATTTTGTCCTTGATTTGGGGATTTCAGAATTTAACTATAATATTCCTGTGGGTTTTCCTTGTAGGATCTCTTTCAGGTAGTGATGGATGGATCTTTTTCTATTTTTCCTTTCCTCATCTTCTAATGCTTCAGGACAATTTTCTTTAATTATTTCTAGTATTATTGTATAAAGATTCTTTTTTTGATCATAACTTTCAGTTAGTCCAATTATTCTTATGTTTTCTCTTCTTCATCTGTTCACTAGATCTGTTGTTTTTTCTCATATTTCACATTGTCTTCTATTTTTTCATTCTTTATATTTTGGTTTTTTTATTTCTTCATCTCTTATTGCTGGCTTCCCCTTGCCCGATTCTGATTTTCAAGGAGTCATTTTCTTCCTTAAGATTCTGGACCTCCTTTTCTAATTGGTTGACTTTTTTGTCATAATCTTCAGGTTTTTCTTGTATTATTCTAATTTTTCTTTTTATTTTTTCCTCAGTCTCCTTCACGTGATTTTTAAAGTATTTTAAAAAGTTCTTCAATGAATTCTTTTTGGGCAGGTGACCATTTGACATTACTCTTTGAGGGAGATGAGGGTTGCTTTGCTTTAGTATCCTTCTCTTAAGACAAACCTCAGTCTTATCTATTCCCATAGTAGCTCTCTATGGCTGGATTCTTTATCACCTCTAGTCCTGGGGTATGGTGGATGGTGCCTCTAGCCTCTGATCCTCTTCAGTTCTCCCCACTGACCTCCAGCCTCCTGTAAGTGCTCACAGCCAGTGGCATCCTCGACCCATGGCTTCTGCACTCACTGGGCAGGCGCTGGTTCTTTCTCATCCCCTCGGCTCTCCATAGCACGGCTGGGTCTGCCATTCCTTGTCAGCAGAGGTTCCCTAGATCTTCCCCATGTCAGACACCCAGCTCCTCTCTGTCCTGGAGGTAAAAGTTCCTGTGGCAAGGTGCAAGCAGCCTTCCAACCCAGCTAACCCCTAGGGCTTGCCGCTTGTTGTTTAAGCAGCTTTTGGCTATTTGTGAAAGCAGACCCTAGCTTGGAGGTGTTTACTCTTTACTAGGAGGGAATCTAGTCTCAGAGTTTTTCTTCAGGTCTTCACTTATTGTCCCCTACTCACGTGTTTTTTGTTGAGGGAGAAAAAAATCAGGGATTTAGGAATCCCAAAACTAAAGTTCCCAGGACTGGAGTTCCTGGTTGAGGGGGAGTACCCCTCAAGGACCCCAGTACTGGAGAGGGTCAGGGCTGTCTGGAATGAATTCACAATCTCAAGCTTTCTTTAAGTCAAGGTGGCAGAGATTTATTACACTTTACAGCAGGCAAGAGTTCTTAGGGAACCTGCAACCTTAGAGGGGTACAGGGAGAGATTTTATAAGAGATTTAGGGGCGAAACATGTCAACTAAGTGTTTTGGGGTAGGATTAGGGAGTGGTTAAAGTGTAGTCAGTTCTTTTGGTATCTACTGTGCAGGTATATTACCCAGAGTTCACTGGGAAATAGCCCAAGGCGGGGGCCACTTGGGGGTGTGGTTTTGACTGTGAAACATCACTAAGCTAACTAGTCAGGGCTGACTGGGAATGTCTAGGTGGCTTTCATCAAATGTCTTGTTAGACAAAGTAAATGTAACAGAGTATACACTTGACTATATCTAGGATACATATCAGTAATGTCAGTAAGTAGTAAATATGGTCATGACCCAGTTCACAGCCAATTATCAGTACACAGGGCTGCCTACTGTGAAAGGAGTAGAGGTAAGTGTGTTGCTTAGGCATGCTGCCCTTGAGCTAGAGAGACAGTATTTTGAGGCTAGGGAGAGATGTGATTTTAGAACTGGATGTGGTTATGGAGTTGGGGTTCAGGCACAGGCACCCCAGTATCCCATCATTCCCCCCTTAAATAGATGGGACCCAAAATCATTTGGGGTAAGGGACAAAGGTCTCAGCTTCTGGAACTGCTTCATGCTGAGAGAGGACATAGAGCTGTCCCTGCCTCCCAGGGGCCCTCATTCAAGGTGTTGGGTCCATAGGCAGTGTCAGGAACTTGTTCAATGCCAAGTCCAGGGGGTGATGAGACAGAGGGGGCCTTGGACAGAGGTTGGTATCCAGCTTGAGTTGTCATCTGCAAGTGGAGTGCACTGAGCCTAGAAGAGATAAATCTAACAAGGACATTAAACAAACAAGGACCAAAAAAGAGTAGGAGGAAAATGACCAGAAGTGGGGTGAGTATAGGCTAGTAGAAATTTGATTGAACTATCAACTTTCAAATCAGGCTACATAATTTTCCTTTCTTAATCCATTACCCAGACCATTTCACTTTTCTTTATATTTCTGCCATAGGCAAGGTAGCTCATAAGTTATTACTCTTCACTAACATAACTGTACTGCCTTAAACAAAAGAGGTTCCTGACTTGAACCTTACAACTGAATAGATATACATTGTGGTTTCATAATCTGGTTTATCGTTTCTGATTATATTTAGGCTGGAAGAAAGAGATACTTCAGAAATTGAATCTTTTACGCATAATAGGTTCAAACATTAATTTAACTGTTGCTTAGGATGGAATGACTACAAATTCAGGTCAAAGCAGCAAGATCTATCCTGCTTTCCAACTCATTATATTAATTTAGCAATTAATTATCTTGCAAATGAAAGTTGAGTAGGCCTTCTAAAATCACAAAAAAATTCTTTTTAACATTTCTTCTAAAAGTGTTTCCCCTTTTAAAACAGTTCTAAGATTTATTCTGATGTTAAGAAATAATCACTAAATTTTTCTGAAGAAAATTGGTTGAACACTTTTAAAATGATAGCTTTCTTTTTCACCTTAAAGCAAAAAATAAACCTTCAAAATTGAGATTCATTATAATGAAGTTGGTGTAAAATGTCCTTAAGTAACATAAATTCCCAAAGTATTATAACAAATACAATTTCTAGTTATTGCAGAATTCCTAGATATCACTAAGTTTCTTAGTCAAAAAGGTGTTGTAATGGAATCTCACATTGGTAGCAGTAAGAGTCTGATCACAGGAAAAATGCTGCTGTTTTGGGAATCCTTTTAAACCAAGAGAACCTCTTAAGGTGAGTCTTAAGCAGTTTGCATAATTTCTGCACATGTTCTAGTTCTAGTTAAAAAATAATATTAGATTGCCCAGTAAGATAACACAAAAGAGCTCCTATCTTATACTGACTACATGTTCTGATCACAGAAATTTGCTATAGAAGGAAAAAAGCAGGGCCATGTGACATACCAAATATGACAGGATAAAACATCCTTAGCTTTGTTTAAACTCAGATATAGTTACAGTTCTCCAATCATGCAATATCTGTTCCACTTTATAACTAAACTCAGAAATAGTCAGGTGGGAAACACTCCTTTCCAAGGGAACACAATGGGGAAACTGATTCAGGAGGATCCCATCCTGGATTGAGGCTAAGATTGTCCCCTCAGCTTTTTCCCAAATGCAGACTTCCACCTGTTAACAGTACAGGATCACATTCCCTCTGAGTAGCTTGTAGCATTTCTCTCAGATGCCGATTTAATGTAGACAACTATACCCAAATTCAAACTCAAAACAAAATTAGTTATGGTCCGAAGTGCCTTTTGCCTTAAACAGCAAGTTTCACCAGTCGCAGCTTAGAGCCAGATACAGTTGCTTTTACTCCCTTGGAGCTGCAATAAGCATTAAAGATTTACCAGGACTCGCATATATAAGGAATTTCATTAAACAGCTTTCCCTCTCAAATTTAAACTTGTCCTGGTATAAAAGCCAATCATTAGAATCCTTTCTATCTATTGTACATAAACTTGCAACTTCTCAGCAAGCTAAGTTCATTGTTTAGGACCTACATAAATCAAACAAGTTCTTTTCCTGGGGCTGATGAACTAGCCCATACAGATGGTTTCCATGGGTCTTGGCAATTTGCAAAATAAGGAAAATTAACATGGACCCCAGGAAGGGGTCAATACTGGTGCCCTTGCCTGCTGACCTCCATGCATACAGGAAGACTGTTCTGAATAGGCAGGACCAACCTGACAAGGCTTTACACAATGTCCTTCTTTCTACATACAGTAATCAATTAACAGTTTTAGGTTTTAGCACTAAAACAGTAACCCCAAATAACTTAGTTAACAATCTTACAAGTTTCATAAGTGCCAACCAAATTGTTTTTATCTGTAACTTCCTCTTTAACTACAGGCAAAAGTAGAAACACCTGGTTTTCTAAATGGCAATTATAAAACATTATAAGACAGGGTAAGCAAGGCTGATAAAGTAACATAACCACTTTTATGCATTTTTTCCCGCCTTTTAATTTCAACAAAATTCAGATTAAAAATTGCTTTGTCTAACACCATTTCTGGCTCACAATGGTCACTCAAGTTTTACAATATAGGAGAATTTTGCTACAATTTAGAAATACAATAATAACACAAGCAGAAACCTTCATATGACATTAATTACATTTCCAAATCATTACATATAAAAATTATTGATAGAAGATTGGGTTTACCAAGCATAGAGGCTTTTCTTCTCTCCCCACAGTTGCAGAGCCTGGTTGTGGACTCAGGGGTGGTCAAGTCAGGGATTTGGGAAAGGGGAGAGGGAGGGATTAAGGACCAGGGAGTGCTGGGAGGCTGTAGAGTCCAACATCTGAATTAAAGCTCTGATCAGCCATTGAGGAAGGGAATTTGGTGGATAAGGAGGAGGGTCCCTGAGGAACCTTTGCTTCCTAATAGGGGTTGCTCGGCTTTGGGGAACTTGGAGCAAAAGCTCCAGGTTCTGGTGGTGCGGGAGCAAGGACTTGGGGGCTTGAGAGGAGAGGTTCCTCTGCCTGCTTAGAGGTGTAGGCTTCAGGGTGCCCAGGGGTCCAGGGCTGTTGCCAGTGCTATTCTATCTCTTTCATAGGGAAAATCTTGAGAGCTTGAAATTTTCTGACCTATTCCACCATCTTCCCAGAATCCTCTCCATTATGCCTTATATACCAAGTTGTTTTGCACCTCTCTGGTGCATTTATGTACCTTTTCTCACCTAATGTAGAGGGGTGTGTGTGTGTGTGTGTGTGTGTGTGTGAGAGAGAGAGAGAGAGAGAGAGAGAGAGAGAGAGAGAGAGTGAGAGAGAAAGAGAGAGAGAGAGAGAGAGAGATCTCCCATTGAGCGAGCTCCACAGGAGAAAAGGTCCATGTCTCACTCAAATTTTGCATCTCCCCTAGAACAGTACTCTGTATACAGTAGGTGCTTAATAAATGTTTGTTCATTGGTTGGCTTATTATAGAACTCTCAGAAACAGCCAAATTTGTTGTGTGCCTAACATCAAAATCATTCTGCTATGAAACTGATTGAGGAAAGAGACAAAGGAAAGTACACGTGGGAAGGAGAGACCAAATATATGGAAAAGAGATGAGAAATAACAGGTCTCAGTGAACCACAAGATAAATCTTTGATTTTACAATTTGAGGGCAAAGATTGAGTCTACAAAGTGTCATATATGCGTGTATATGTATAGCTATCTATGTATGTTTATTATACACACATATATAGCTACATATAGATGTCATAGGAATACATATATCTAGATATATATATGTTGAATGTCTATAACTATATGTACAATTTGGCATGTACATATACTATATGTAGATAAATCTATAGATATAGTTATATCTAGATAGTGATCTAGCTATAAATATATCTACATCTATATATTTCGTTGTTGCTGTTCAGTCTTTTCAGTCATGTCTGACTGTTCATGATCCTATTTCAAGTTTTCTTGAGAAAGATACTGGAGTGGTTTGCCATTTCCTTCTCCAACATCTCTACATATATACATGCATATGTTTTGTACATATACATACATACATGTACATATATGTATATATCTTTAGAATATAGAATGTCAGAGATGGGGGAGACATTAAAACATGGAATATGTGATTTAGGAGGGATATTAGAACATAAAATGTCTGAGCTGGGAGAGACCTTAGAACATAGAAGGTTGAAGGTGAGAAGGATTCTGGAACAGAGAATCTAAGAGCTAGAAAGGATCTTGGAACACAAAATGTCAGAGTTTGTGACCTTACTCTATCATACCCTCCCATCCAATGTAGGGATCTCCCTGATGGGGTCGTCCAATCTCTTCTCAAAGATCTCCAGGAAGACCATTATCCAAAAAAGGCAGTGTGACCCGTGGTTGGACGCATGTTTGGAGCTGGGCACTCAACCCTGAGTCTCCGTGCTGATTGCATTGCGTGTCTTCTCGCGGGCCCAGTCTGCACAGTCATCTCCACCAGCTTCTCCTTCACCTGCTTTTGACTCCTTAGCATCCTCTACTCAGCCTGGTGAGCCAAGGAAAAGTGGGAGGCAGGCCAAGACCATGAAGCAATGGCATGTCTGGAAGTACCTGGCAGACTACTTTCCTATCTCAGTAAGTGGCTGTAGGGTTAATGAATGTAAGATCTTCCCTGTCCACTAATAGGCATATATGACTACATGTGTTCCCTTTTTTCCTTGGAACAGGGGCTGTGTTCCCAGGTTTAAAGGTACACAGGTATTTCACCTACGGATGTCTTGCTGCTTTGAGCTCCAGCCCAGCTCACAGCTGTGATAGTCACACAGAGCTCACTGGGGGAGGAACTTGCCTAAGGCAAAGCTTACTTAGGGGAAGCTTGGAGTCTGGGTGCTGTCTTTCTCTTATTTTCCACTCTCACCCCATGACTGATCAGCCCACATTCTTTCCTGGTTCTATCCGGCTCACATGACATTCTTTATGTTATTCACCTTGTCCAGTTCTTGGCTGGCAATGTGGCATACCCTTCTCATTCCCAAGGTATTCCTCTCCATTGGCTTTTGGGTGAACCTCAGCTTCGGGGCTTTGGAGATAGAGGCAATCTGTGTAGTATCAACATAAAAACATGCTGTTACTAAAAAGATGGCTTGTTTGAGGGAGGAGCTTAGATTGTAAAAAGAACCAAAGAATTTCACAAATTAAATAAAATTCTCTCCTCATATTTAATTCTGAACCCATCTTATTATCTATCTTCAACAATATGTGAAGAACTCTATGGTTTGTCCATCCAAACTGCTGTGTGCTAGACATGGAGAATACAAATATAATAGTGAGACCTTCCCTGACTTCGACACTTTAATTTCCCTAGATAAAAGGTGTGAACAGATCAGTAAATACAGCATGTTTTCAAAATAAATATACTGTACCACAATGGGGGTGAGGGTAGAGATTAATCATTGGGAATCAGGAAAGAATTCTTGAAGAAGGTGGCATTTAAGCTGAGTCTTGGAAGGAAAAAGGAATATCAAGGGGCAGAACTGAGGTGGGAATACTCTCAGGCATGGGAGTAGCCTGTGCAAATTTACTAAGGGGATTGGAGAATAAACATTTATATAGGGCCTATTATGTTCACTATATTAAGTGCTTTTTACAAATATTATCTTCTAACAACAACCCTAGGAAGTAGGTGCTATTATTATCCACATATTACAGATGAAGAAACTGAGGCAAACAGAAGTTAAGTGACTTGCCCAGGATCGCACAGCTCAGTGTCTGAGGCTGGGTTTGAACTCTGGTCTTCACTCCAGGCCCAGCACTCTATCCACTGCACCAATAGCTACCCCTAAAATATATCAGCAGGAGATGGAATATTTTGTATAAGGAAAAGCAAGTAGACTTTTTTGGCTGGTGCATTGATTATGTGTAAGGAGTAGTAATGTGTCATCATCAGCCTGGAAGGGAGGCTAGAGCCTGGCTATGAAGAACTTTAAATGCCAAAGGATTTAGAGTTAGTTGGAAAGGGCTTTGGAGATCATGTAGCCTAACACCACCCCCACCCCATTTTGCAGATGTGTAACTGAGGCTCCAAGAAGTAAAATGACCCCCTGTGTTAAGCTGCATAGCCCAGATTTGAAGGCAGATCTCTGATGCTAAGTTCAGCGCCCTTTCTCTACTCCTACCCTGCCTCTCTCAGAAAAGCGGATGTACCCCAGGGTTCAATCCAGCCACCTCTGTCCCAATGATGATCTGGCCTGTCTCAATTTCTCCTAGCCTGGAGACTTTGAGGGAAGCTGGTGTGATCCTAGGACATTTCTGAAGTCTGCAAACCATGCTCTGATTCCCAGGAGGTCTAATTACAAATCCAGCAGGGCTCTCTCTTTTAGGGGAGGAACCAGGTCTCCCTTCTCAGACCAGGACAGGAACCATGTCTGGGGACCCCTACTTATTGAAGGATGACCAGAAATAAAGATCTCCCTCTTAGTTGATCCTGAAAGCCTTTGGGATACAAAGTCCTGGAACATCCTCAGAGCAGCCGGTGAAAGTCCCAACAAAATCTTGACCCTGGGAGCAGTGAGGGCAGTACTACAGAATGGCCAGCAGAGGGCGGATAGATACTGCATTTAGCTTTACCTGGGATTCCAGTTTCTGAGTATTGTGGGGTCGCATTTACGTTGGTAGAAAACCTGGCAAAAAACTGGTACCTCTACTTGATTCCTCTCATCAATACAAGGTTCAAAGACAGCTCCAAAAGACTCATGATGGAAAAAGCTATGCACATCCAGAGAAAGAATTATGGAGTCTGAATGTAGATTGAGGCAAACTATTTGCTCCCTTTTTTCCCCCTTCTTTTTGGGTTCGTTTCTCCTTTCTCATGATTCATTCCATTGGTTATGATTCTTCTTCACAACTGGACTATTATGGAAATAAGTTCAATGCGAAGGTATATGTAAAACATACATTGGATTACATGCCATCTGTGGGGAGAGGGGGCAGGAGAGGGAGGGAGAGAATTTGGAACCCCAAAACTTGTGGAACTGAATGTTGTAAACTAAAAATAAAAAATAAATTTAAAAATAAGGAAAAAAACTGGTTCTTTTGATTTTCTTCTGCTGACCTTCGGGGAGAATCAATGAGAAGGAGATGTGAGAGGGAGTAGGTGGGGGATGGCATTTCTCTCCATCTGCTTTCCGTCTTGGTGCAAGGTCAAGAGCCTTCAAAACTGGATTCCAATCCCTGCTGTATCACTGATTCTGTGTGACCTTTTACTGTTAAAAAAAAACCCCAGCTATGAACGATAGCTACTTGTGACAGTGGTCTATCCAGAGTGCTGGACTTGGGAAATGAAAGTTCAAATCCTGCTCCAGCTGTGTGGTGCTAGGCAAATCACTCCATCTCTGCCTCAGTTTCCTCAATTGTAAAATGGGGATAATAATACCACCTACTTCCCTGGGTTGTTGGGAGGATCAAATATTTGAAAAGCACTTTGCAAACCTTAAAACACCCCACAAATGCTAGCTGCTGCTGTTGCTATGACACAGTCCTCGAGCGTTCACAAAGCATTTTGTATAGGATCATAGCTTTAAAGCTGGAAGGTACCTCAGAGATCCTCAGACTCTTTCATTTGATTTTCACCTTTTTCCCCATGAGTTGTCCATTCTAGAGGTGAGGAAACTGAAAGCCTGAGAAGATGGCATTGTCCTCTACAGTAATAGAGGAGATAGGAGGGTTGAGGGAGAAAGAGAAATGAGTCAGAGAAAGGACGTTCTACAAACAGGGGTGGGATAGGAACAATCCTGAGCTTTCCTAAGGGATCTTTAGGGCTATGTCTGAACTTGTTTCTTTAAAGAATATATCATTTCATTTCTGTCTGTGGTTTCTAATGAGTATAGAATAGTCCTGTGTTATTTGAATTTCCTTTCCTTTATATTTGAAGACCTTTCCTCTGGCTCTTTGCAGAATTTATTGTTTAACATTTATTGTTAAATTTAACCACTATGTACATTAGAGCTTAAAACATAGAGTTTGGGGTAGAATTTTTTGGTTAATTTTGTGCAAGCAATCTGTATATATTTTTAAAATTAGTGCCTTGTTTTCTGTATTCAAATGTTTTGGGCAGTCAAGTTGCTCTCTCGGAATCCCCGAGTTCTATGTTACATCAGGCATTGTTTCTATATCCAAAGACTAAGAAAAGGCTAGAGCCAGCAAAGATCAAAATATCAAAGAGTGTCCTGGCATCTGACCATGAAGGCTTCAGAGTAAACAATGACACTGATTTTGGGTACTTTCAGAGAGTGGGACCCAAGCAATAAGTCTAGGTCATCTAGCTTAAAAATCAGGCAAAGAAAGTGCTGCAACTTTATGAGTTAAGTGAAACAAGGATAGGTATATTAAGTACATCATGGGAATGAAACAATATGGGGATTGAACATATAGCTATAAATACAAGTACAATAAATATAAATTTAATCTTATTTATAATAACGAGGTTTTAATTCTCTTAACTGAAAAATTTGCATTTTCCAAGGTTGTGGATATTGTTTTATTCCTTGGCATTTTGTTCATGTCTGATGATAAATTTATGAAAGTTAAACAGGCTTTTTTGTATTTTTAATTTTATTGTACTTTTGTAGAATTTGAATGTCTGAATGGAACTGTTGTAGTGTTGAAAGTGTCATATTCTGTACCCTTTTGTTGTTGTTCAATCATTCAGTTGTGTCCAACTCTTTGTGACCTCACAGACCATACTGTCTGTGGGATTTTCTTGGCAAAGATACTGGAGTAGGTGCTGCCATTTCCTTCTCCAGCATCTCCCTTAGAGTTCCATAACCTAGGGAACACACCAGGCAGAAGGATCCCCCATTCTAATCTCTCTCTCTCTCTCTCTCTCTCTCTCTCTCTCTCTCTCTCTCTCCCTCTCTCTCTCTCTCTCTGTATCTTTCTCTGTCTCTGTCTGTCTTTCTCTGTCTCTCTGTCTCTCTGTCCACATACACCCACACTCACATCCCACACTAGGCTAGGAAGAGTCATTGCTGCCTTTTGCAGTGGTATGGCTGACAGATAGGGACGGAGTACATTAGCAGAGTATCTTGAGCCGGGAGGTAGTCCCTGAAAAGGTCCCAGAAACAAGCTCAAGTCAGTTTTTGGACCCCCCCCCCACAGTGTGGGGGCTGGTGGAGGAGGGGAGCTGAGTGAGTTCTTTAAGGATATTATCTCAGGAGGCTGTTATCTTGTCGGGCCACTACATCCTGTGGGTTCCGTGGTGATTATTCTACCTCTGCCACATAATTCTTCTTTGGGGATTTCAAGAGTTAGTGGGGCCCAACAAAAGTATCTATTCCACCATCTTGTTTGTCATGTGACCTGGCATCTCTGAGCCTGAGGCCTATGTTAAGAGATGCCCTTGTTACACAGGGTGACTTAGAATTATAGCCTCTTTAAGACTAACATTTTTTAGTGGGACCAACATGCTACTTAGAGATAAGGAACCTGGTTTCAAATCCTGACTCTGCCATTTACTAATTGTGGGATCTTGGACAAGTTACTTTCCCTCTTGGGTCTTAACTTTATCTGTTAAATAAGTGAGATCCCACACGGTTGTTCTTTCTGTGATGCTGGAAGGGAAAGACTGGAGATAGCCTGAACTCCCTCTTTGCCCCTAACTATGGTGCCTGCAACTGTCTCTCCTCATCTCCAATTCCTGGCTTCCCCAGCAGCCTTCAAGTCTCAGCTAAACTCTTACTTTTCTTCCTTAATCTTAGTGCCTTCTCTCTAAGACTCTCCAATTAATCCTGTAATATAGTGTTCATTCATTCTGCCATCCCTATCTGTCACCCATACTACTGCAAAAAGCCCCAATGACTCTTCCTAGCCTAGTGTGGGGTGTGGATATGGGTGCGTATGGGGCGGGGGAGAGAGAAAAAGACAGAGAGAGAGAGAGAGAAAGAAAGAGAGAGAGAGAGAGAGATTAAAGTGGATGCAGATTATTAACTTATATTAGATAGTTAATTAGGTAGTTAATAAGATTAAAATCTGCCATAGATGTCTCCCATTGTAAACTCCTTGAGAGCAGTGACTGTTCTTTGCCTTTCTTTGTATCCCTAGCAGTACCTGGTACATAATGGATTATTCATAAATGCTTGTTGACTTGACTTAACATGATTCTACCACCTTTATAGTAGCCTGAAATTAGAGATCAATTCCTTTGAGCTAAAGTATCGAAACCCCTTTTTAAGATGTGGATTTGTCTGGGAAGTGATAGACAAGAAGGCTATGTGCCTATCATCCTTTCTCCTGTGACAGTTAGCTAAGAATAAGGCCCTGATAGTACAATGGTTTAAGGTTTGGGAGATGGAAGAAGGAAAGCATCCATTTGACATGGGAAGCCAGGACTGGGTCAACCCAGGAAAGGCAGACTCAGGGAAGACTATGACTTCCCTAGTCTCATTTTCCTGTTGGGGCTTTGTATGAGTCAGACTTTGATCCCTCCTGTGCTCTAGGATGGTATGGGCTAGTCCTGCTTGATCCTGGATATAGTGGCTAAGATTAGACTGCACTTTCTCTTGGAATTCCCAAATTTCTGGCTTAGTCTATATTGGTGGCTTTGACCATAGCTCTTTTTCTGTCTTCTTCTGACAAAGTTTCAAAGCTGACTCTGTCTCTTACTCTGAGCCAAGCCCGCCAGACTTTGTTGGTAGCAGGTCTCCTGTAGGGCCACAAGTGTTTTGCTGTTCTGCTTCCTTCTCCTCCAGGAATGGACTCCCTGAGCTGTCTGGTTGCTCTATTGCCTGGGCCTGGACACTATGATGTCTGGGCAGTGGTCTGGCCCTATGTCTTGCTGTGTCTTCTATAGGGCTGTCTGTACCCTGTACTTTCTGGGTGACATACTTGCCTGGCCACTTCACTGCCTGGGCACTAAAATGCCTGAACATTGGTCTAGTCCTTCCTCCTGCTGTTCTAACCACTGCCTGGACACTCTACTCCTCCTACCTAACCACTCCTCAGCCTCCTTTGATGAATCCTCAGTAGCTCATGCCTTCTCACTGTAGGTATCCCACAAGGTTCTGTCTTGGGCCCTCTTCTCTTCTCCCTCTTTACCACTTCACTTGGTGATCTCATCAGCTCCCATGTCTGTGCTGATGATTCGCAGATCTACCTATCCTGCCCCAGCCTCTCTGCTGACCTCCAGTCTCACATCTCTGTCTTTCAGGTACCTCAAACTGGATGTCCAGTAGACTTCTTAAACTCAACATGTGTAAAACTGAACTCATTATCTTTCCCTCTAAATCCTACCCCTGTCTTCCCTATTACTATAGCAGGTAATGCCATCCTCCCAGTCTTTCAAGGCTCAAAACCTAGGAGTCATGCTGGATTCCTCATTATCTCTCACATATTGAATCTGTTGCCAAGGCATGTTGATTTCACTTTTGCAATATATATCAAATACACCCCTTTCCCTCCTCTGACACTGCTACCACTCTGGAGCAGGCCCTCCTCACCTCATGTCTGGACTATTGCAATAGCTGCTGCTGTGTCTGCCTGTTTCAAGTCTCTCCCCTCTCCAATCCATCCTCCATACAGCCACCAAAGTGATTTTCCTAAAGGTCTGATCGTGTCTGTCTCTCTCTCTCTCTCACACACACACACACCCACACCCACACCCACACACACACAAACACTCTCTCTCTCTCTCTCTCTCTCTCTCTCTCTCTCTCTCTCTCTCTCTCTCCTCCAAAGGCTCCCTATTACTTCTAATATAAAATATGAGATCCTCTGTTTGGCATTCAAAGCCCTTCATGACCCAGTTTCCCCCAAACACACTTTTCCAGTCTTACACCTACACCTTAGTCCTCACCACACACTCTTTGATCCAAAGACACTGATCTCCTGGCTGTTTCATGAACAAGACACTCCATCTCTCTGCTCCAGGCATCTTTTCTGGCTGTCTCCCATGCCTGGAATGCTCTCTCTCCTCATCTCTACCTTCTGGCTCCCCTGGCTTCTTTCAACTTCTAAATAGAGTCCCATCTTCTATAGAAAGCCTTTCCCAATCACAAGTGCCTTCCCTCTGTTAAGAATTTCCTATTTATCATGTATATAAGTTGTCCGTACATATTTGTTTGTGCATTGTCTCCCCCATAAATTGTAAGCTCTTCAAGGGCAGGGGCTCTTTTGAGAGTACTTTAAAAATTTTTTTATTCATTCAATAAACATTTATTAACTGCCTACGGTGTGCCAGGCACTGTGCTAAGTACTAGGGATATAAAAAGAGGTTCCTTGCTCTCATTCTAACGGAGTGGGTTTGGGGAGACAATATGCAAATATCTCCAGCACTTAGCACAGAGCTTGGCACACAGTAGACACTTAAGCACTTAACAAATGTTTATTGACTGACTGACTACACAGCATCTCTCTCCTGCTGTGCTTTAGGCAGGTCTGTCTGGGCACTGAGCTGCCCGAGTGGTCTCTTCTGGCCTTTTCTGTTGTTATGGCTCAGGAGGGACCACCTGCATGCAAGTTGTCTGGGCACCAGTTTCACCCTGTCTTCTGCACTGGGTGCCAGTCTGTCCTTCTCTTCTGGTCTCATCTCCTGCTTTGGGTCTGCTCTGCTGCTTGCCTCCATCCCTGCCCACTATCTAATCCCCTTTCCACCTGACATCCCTTCAAAATGCTTGAAGATAGGGTAACTCCAGAGGCTCTTAAGGTCTCTCTTCTCAAGCACAAATGTTTGTATTATGATTATTTATAGCATTTTATACTTTACAAAGAACTCTCAACTTTATCTTAGTTGATCCTCCCAGCAAGGAAGCAAGGATGTTACACCCTTTTCATAGCTGAAAAATGAGAGCCCTTGCCTTGCCCAAGTCTTCATAGCACATCAGTGGTAAGGCCAAAACAAGACAGACCACTGGGCCAAACCAGCAGAGTTGGCTTCAGGTCCCCACTCTGCCGTTATTAGTTATGTGACCTTGAGTAAGGCCTGTCCCCTCTCTGAGGCTTAGCTGTGTCCTCTGCAGATGAACATGAATGGATTAGGTGAACTTCCAGCTCTGATTCTATGAAACCTTAGTCTACTGACTTCTGTCAAATGCTATCATCTCTCAAAGAAATGAGGGTGAGTGATAAAAATAGCAGCTACTTTAATCATCTAAGCCAACTGGTTTCATTCCTTAACCTTAGCTCTCCTGTGTCCCTCCCCTAACTCAGGGGGCAGACAAAACCAGCAGGGTTTAGCTCCTGGTCGGTGGAAGACAGCTCATTAATCTGGTCTTGTTCATAGCTTTCCTGCCACACTGGGCTGGACGTTTGTCAGAGATGTTGACAATCAGCTTGGCTTATTCATGCTTCTCTCCTGCCCCCAGCTTCCTCCCACCTACCTCAGTGCCTCACATAGGACTACAGTAGAGGAGCAGAGAATCCCCTGAGCTCACAGGTGATGCTGGAGGACAGAATACCAGCTTGGACACCCTGCAATTCAACATTTAGTTCAATGAATGTTTATTAAAGACTCAACTGTGTCTAGAGCACTGTGCAAGGCTAGGGGAAATAGAGTTTATCAAGTTAGCTAGTGGTTTATTGATTTGGGTAATCTTTAAAAGAGACAGATCTTCATATTTCTGTTTTCAATTTTATCTATATCTCCTCTAATTTTTAAGAATTCTCCCAATGGGCCTGTTTTGAAGTCACTTAGTTATCTTTCCTCATTTAAAAACTTCATGCTAAATTCACTGAGGTATTTCCTCTTACTTTGTTAATATGTGGTTTCACAGCTATAAATTTTCTTCTGAGGATTGCTTTGGCTATATCCCATTCATTTTGGTACATTGGAGTGATAGAGTTAAAAAAGGAAAGCGACCCTCATAAACCCTACAGCCAAATACCAAGGTAGATTTACATGAGCAAACATATATACAGTGTTACATGAGAAGTGCATTAGGGCAGTAATAATAATATTAATAATGATGATTGACATTTTTAACACTGTAAGATTTGCAAAGCGTTTTGCATATGTTGTATCATTGGCTCTTCACAACAATTCTGTAAGATAGATGCTATAATTATGCCCACTTTACAGATGAGGAAACTGAGACACAAAGCAGTTTAAGTGATAGTGTAATACAGCAAATAAGTTTATGAGGTAGAATTTGAACTCTGACTTCTGATTCCAAATCTAGCCCTTTGTCCATCATGCTGTCTAGCGCCCTCAGGTAAAAATCAAGTGCTCTGGTTAAGTGTGGGGGGGGGAGAGTGTAAATTGCCAGGTAGGGTAAAAGTAGAGGGGACAGGAAGAGTAGGAACCAGAAGACTCCTGGAGGAGACGGCATTTGAGTTCTTTAAAGGACTGGTAGGGATTTTAGGAAAAATCTCAAAGACTCAATGAGCTTTGGACTCTGAATCAATTTCAGAGGTATCTAGTTTAGTCTGTATTACAGTGTGAGTCTGCTCCATAACAACCCTTCTGTTCCACCTCAGAAGCTGAAAGCGGTCATCTAGCCTCTGCTTGAAGATGACCAGTGATGGAAATTCACTCCCCTTGAGGCTGCCCTTTTCACATCTGAACAGCTCTAATTGTTAGGCACTTTTCTTTATGTGGATCAATCGACTTCTTTTCAACTTCCATTTCTTCCTCCCAGCTCTTTCTCCTGGGTAGAAGTAAACAAGTCTAATCCATCTTCATATAGCAGCCCTTCTTGGGAATGGCGATGTGGGCTGTAAGAGAGCTTTGTGGAACTTGTCAAACCTGGAAGCCATCGTATTATGATAAATGATATCATCAAAAGTAATTTAGAGAACATTGCTGGGGTTATAAATGTGCAGGCAAGAAAGCAGTAGGGACATGGGAGGCATTCTCAGCATTGTTGCTGACTGAAATCAGGGACCTTGAAGAGACGTGTTGATTTGAATAATGAACAGCTAGCCGGTTGTACCTATAAATTGTGGGAAGAACTATTAGGAGAATAAATAGCATAAACAAGAGAGTGGTAAACTTACTCAAGAAATAGACTTCCTGAATACTGGAACAGTCCAAACAAATCAATAATTCTATGAGATAGCAAGTAATATTATACAAACTCAGAAGATTAAAAAAAAATCTAAGATACTTGATTTTAAAAATGATTAAAAATGATTTAAAAATGACTGAGCTGGAAATAGGTCAAGGAGAGATAATTTAAGTATCATTAGACTCCCTGAAAACCGTGATTTAAAAATTCTTAAATTATATTTCAAGAAATCATAAATGAAAACTGCCTATATATATTAGAACCAGAGGTCAAAGTAGAGAGAGAAAGAACCCATCAACTCTGTCCTGAAAAGAACTCCAAAAGGAAAAGTCCTAGCAATATCTTAACCAAAATTCGAAGTTCTTATGACAAAGAAAAAAATGGATAACTGCAGTTATCCAGAAATAAGTAGTATAAATATGAAGAAATAAGCAGTTCAACTATAGTCAGGATTGAACAAGACCTGGCATTTATACTATAAACTAGAGGAGATCTTGGAATATAATATTCCAAAAAGTAAAAGACTTGGGCTTGCAACCAGAAATAATTGACCCTGCAAAATTGAATGTAATCCTACAGGGGGAAAATGGATCTTTAATGAAACAGAGAATGTTCAAGCATTTCTGACAAGAAAACAAAGGCCTAGGCTGAGTAGGAATTATTGAAATCTAAACAGAAGAGTCCAGAAAAGCCTAGAAAGCCTTGAAGATTACCTTGTAAGTTCCAAAGGTCCTTCAATTGTCAGATGGAGCTATATGTGGCTCCATAGGAGAAACTTCAAGGAAGTTTCCTCATTAGAGTAAGTGAACACTAATAAGAGGGTGAGCCTTAGTCTTGGTCTGGACTGGCAGAAGTCACAGAACAGAGAGGTTTCTATAGTGCAAAACTGAGGTGAATTCTGATTGCTTGTCTTGTTATTTTAACATTCATTACATGTATGGGAAACAAATATCTGTCTCATAACTATAGATATATAAATCTAAGCCATTGGCATTGTTATAAATCCAACTTACTCTGGTGTTGATAACTGCCTCCTCAATGATGTTTTCCAAGTTCAGATTTTCATATGTCAGATTTTCTTAAAGTAGAGTTAACTAGCTGTGCTGGGGAATTCTGTGAAGTAAGGTTTATGAAGCCACCAGAGTGGGGAAGGTACTAATTGCTCAAATAGATGGTGTCTCCTCAGCTCATCAAGACAGCAGAATTGGACCCAACCTGGAACCATATTGCTAGTTTCCAGCCTCATGGTATTCTGGCTACTGGAGCCTTCACCAACTTCTGTACTGAAGGCACCAATTTTTCTTCTATGTTTCCTGGGATCCATTCCCCCTGATGATATTGACTTTTTGGTTATGGCTTCCTTTCTTCAGAGATATTATCATGAGGGTAGGTATGTATCTTTCTCTACCCTGCCTCCCCATCTTCACCTGCCTATATAGGATTTAGGGTGGGAGAAACAGTTAATAAAAGAAAACAGCAAATAGGTCTTACTTCTCTACCAAAGAGAAAAGGGTCTGATAGGTAACAAGAGGGATTGTAGTTAGAGAGAAGAGAGCCGATCACATAAGAGCTGGGAATCATTGAAATTTGCTCCTGGAGTCAGGAACACTGAGCAGTGGATCTTAGGATGGAATTAAGTGACTCAAGTTCAAATACTTTATCTGCCACTTACTGTCTGTGTGACCTTAGGCAAGTTGCCTAACTTCTCTGGCCTCAGTCTTCTCATCTATAAAATCAGTGACCTCTGAAGTCACTTCCAGCTCTAAATCTAGGAAACTCAGAGACATCAAAGTTTGAATAACCTTTACATCATAGAACTTTAAAAAAGCACTTTAGAGATCATCTATCTTACCCTCTAAGTTTATAGATGAGGAAACTGAAACCAGTAAAGAGAATTTGATTCCACTAATGTCCAACAGATATTTGAATAGCAGAACTAGAATTCAAACCCAGGTCTTCTGAATTCAAATTCAGTAATTGTTTCACTATACCAAACTCTTTGAAGGTAATACAGAGAGGAGAAGAGATACAATATCCACCCTTGGGAAACTTCTACTTTCATAGAGGAATGACAGTCTCTTCTCTCCATCTTTGTTGTGTAGCATTTAATTTCTCTCCCTTCCCCCTACCCATTCCAACAGAAGAATTTAGAAAGAAAAAGAAAACCCTCATAACAAGTATGCATACATAGTCTAGCTAGATATATTCTCTCATTGGGTAATAACCCAATTGGGTAATAACCCCGCAATAACCTCAGGATTATTTTTTTTGCTACTATAAATATTTATATAAAAATGGGTCCTTTTCTTCTTTCTTTGTTCTCTTTGGAGTATAGACCTAGTAGGTGTATTGCTGGGTCAAAGGGTATAAAGAACAGTTGAGTGACTTTTTATTACTGGTATGCTCTTCTTAATTCAGTCCAAATTACATGAGCTTTTTTGAGTGTCACATCACACTTCTAATTCATGTTGAGCTTGCAGGCCTTTAAAACTCCAAGATATTTTGCAGAACAACTGTCTGTCCATTCCTTCCCCATCTTGGGGTTGACTTTCTGTACTCGAATGCAAGACTACATTTATCTCCATTGAATTTTGTCTTGCTTGAGTCAACCTAATACTCTAGTTTGTCAAGATCCTTTTAGGTCCTGATTCTGTCATCCACTATGTTAGCTCTCTGACAACTTTGTGTTATCTTCAAATTCAATGAGCCATATCTTCATCCAAGCCATTGATACAAATATTTAATGGCACAAGACTAAGAACAGCTCCTCCCCTGGAGACACCCTGCTACATTGACCCTGAACCATGAACAATTACTCTTGGAGTCTGTCCATCAACCTAGTTCTGAATACATCTGATTGTATTATTGACTAATCCATTTCTCTCCATCTTCTCCAGAGGAATAGTAAGAGATACTTCAGCAAAAGCTTTGCTAAAACCTGGATATATTATCTCCACAGTATTCTACTTATTTACTAGTATTCCTGTCAAAAAAGGACATGAGGATATCTTGGCATGAAGCCATACTAAGTCTTTGTAACTGCTTCCCTTTCTAAATGTTGCCAACCATCTTTTTCATGATGTGGTTTAGAATTTTGCCAGAAATCAAAGTCATATTCATGGCCAATAGTTGGGAGATTTGGATTTCTTTTCTTTTTTTGAAATTTGTGGCATTTGTCCTTTTATTTCATGCCATTCTCCCATTCATTGTCCCATTCTCCATGTTCTTTCAGATATCATTAAAAGCAGCTCAGCCATCATATCTGCCAGTACTTTTAGTACTACGGGTTGTAGTACATCCATCTGAGCTTGTTGACTTGAATTCATCAAGAGGAGTGAGGTGTCCTCTTACTGTCTCCTTATATGTCTTGGATATCAGCCCTCTGATAGTCAGTTTTGCTATGTCACTTCCAGTATAAAAGTCAACCTCCTTGGTGGAAAAAAAAAGAAACCAGGTAAGAATGTAGCAACTCTGTCTTCTCTTTATTATCAGTAATCATCATCCAACCCACCCACAAGCAAGGTTCTCTTCCTTCTTTTATCTTCCTTTTTCTGCCAACATCACTGGATAATCCATTTTTTTTTGTTTTTCTTGGCTTTCTTTGCCCACCTTAGCTCATTCAGAGCTTTAGTATTCCTCACACTATTGTTACAGGACCATGCTTCTTTGTAATGTTCATCTTCTGTTTCCTTCTATTGCTTGCTTCCATCTTCTATATTTTTTTAAATCAAAGTTGGTTGTTGAGTTTCCTATGCATCTTCTTCAGACAAATTCCCTTCCTCTTCAATGGGAGCTTTCCTTTGTGGCTTCCGAATTTAATTCTTGAGCATCTACCTTCCTTTCCCCTCTCCAAACACTCTATGCCGTTGGAATCCTAACTACCTTTCCTCTGAACTCTGAAAACTGCTTTTTCAAATTCTAAGATGTATGTCAGACCATGTACACGTTTCCTCTCCTTCAACAAATGCTAGAACGGAACTGTCATTTTGTCCCAAAGTCTCCATCCATTCCAGTAGTAACTTCCTTCTTGTTAGTGAGAATCAGATCCAGAATAGGATTTTCCCTTATAAGTTCCTCCACCTTTTTAATTAAGTTTTTACTCATTTTAAACTCAAATACAAAAAGACAAAAAAAAGAACATTTCCATGTACAGAACACAGCATAACAAAGAAGAGAATTTCCATTTCACACTATTTTTTTCTGAAAAGCTATGTAATACAAACTACACATTATTTTCAAAGCCACCCTACTTTTCTGTGGTTCCTGTTAATTTTGTTTTGTTTTCTGCTGTGTACTTTTTATGTTTTTTCTCTCTCCCTGCGCATCACCTGCCTGGAGAAAGCTACCATTAAACACAAACATATATATATGTATACATATTATATATATGCACATATATAGACACACATACATATACATACATGTTTGTTATATATGATTATGTTTTTTTTCTCTCCCTCCCCATCCCCTGCCTGGAGAAAGCTACCATTAAACACAAACATACACACACACACATACACACACACGTATATACACATATACATATACATACATATTTATTATATATGATTTTACATATATATGTGTGTATGTATATGTGTGTGTGTTTGTGTGTGTATAAAACCAATAGTGTACATGTTTTTATTTATCAGTTCTTTCTCTGGATGTGGATAGCATCTTCCTTCTTAGGTCCTTTATAGTTGATTTGAAATTAATTGATCTTTAAATGAAAGGTAAAAGCTAAGTATCCTAAGAAAGCTTATTGGAAGACATTTCAAGTCCCAAACAACCATGCATGGTCATTTAAGGACATGACTACTGATTCTGTCAGTGCTTTCTTACCTGATCAATGGAATTTCCTGATCCTATACCTGCTGGTGACTCAGCCCTCAGGAAACATAACATGTGGGCCCAGTTCATAGTACGGCAATAGGAAAACAATTTCCCACTTTTCTCCCATTATGTAGGAAGAATCCCATCTCTGGCACATGTAGGTGATGCTTCAGTTTTCTCACTTCTCTCTGAATCCACCAATTGCCTCCTCAAAGAGATCCCAAAAAGAAATCTCCTAGAAATATTGTCACCAAATTCCAGAGCTCCCAGGTCAAGGAGAAAATACTGCAAGCAGTCAGAAAGAAACAATTTGAGTATTGTGGAAACACAATCAGAATAACCCAAGGTCTATCAGCTTCTACATTAAGAGATTGAAGGGCTTAGAATATGATATTCTGGAGGTCAATGGAAGCTAGGACTAAAACCAAGAATCACCTACCCAGCAAAACTGAGTATCATGCTCCAAGGCAAAATATGGATTTCAATAAAATAGAGGACTTTCAAGTTTTCTCAGTGAAAAGTCCAGAGCTGAATAGAAGATTTGACTTTCAAATGCAGGAATCAAGAGAAGCATGAAAAGGTAATCAAGAAAAAGAGCAAGAAAAAGAAATTGCAAGGGACTTACTAAAGTTGAACTGTTTTGTTTACATTCCTACATGGAAAGACGATGTGTATGATTCATGAAACCTCAGTATTAGGGTAGCTGAAGGGAATATGCATATATATGTTTATGTATATATATGTATATGCGAGTGTGTATGTATGTATGTATGTATGTGTGTGTGTATATATATATATATATATATACACATAGAGAGAGCGAGAGCGGGCACAGGGTAAGTTGAAGATGAAGGGAAGATATCTAAAAGAAATAAAATCAAATTAAGGGATGAGAGAGGAATATATTGAGTGGGAGAGATATGGAGAGATAGAATGGGGTAAATTATCTCGCATAAAAGTGGCAAGAAAAGGCAGTTATATAGGAGGAGAGGAGAGGGCAGGTGAGGGGGAATGGGTGAATCTTGCTCTCATCGGATTTGACCTGAGGAGGGAATACCATACATACTCAATTGGGTATCTTACCCCACAGGAAAGAAAGAGGAAGAAGATTAAAAAAAAAGAGGAGGATGATAGAAGGGAGGGCAGATGGGGGTGGAGGTAATCAAAAACAAACACTTTAGAAAAGGGACAGGGTCAAGGGAAAAAATTGCATAAAGGGGGATAGGATAAGAAGGAGCAAAATATAGTT
>CM053622.1:714273861-714337404 GCA_028646595.1 Phalanger gymnotis
AAAAAAAAGTTTTTGCATGCAACTAGAAAATAAGATACACAGGCAATGGGGCATAGAAATTTATCTTGCACTACAAGAAAGGAAGGGAAAAGGGGATGGGAGGGTAGTGGGGTGACAGATGGGAGGGCTGACTGGGGAACGGGGTAACCAGAATATATGCCTTCTTGGAGTGGGGGGGAGGGTAGAAATGGGAGAAAAGTTGTAATTCTAACTTGTGAAAATCAATGCTGAAAACTAAATATATTAAATAAAATTTTAAAAAAAAGTTTAAAATGTAGATCAAGTAGAGGTCAGTTATTTATTTCCTTCAGACAAAAGAAATTCTTAAAACACAAGCCTCCCAAGTACACACTGAGAAAAACTTAACACATGGTATAGTAATCCTGTTATACTCTCCTGGGAAGTTGATGCTTCAAATATTAAAACATGAAACAAATAGTGGGGCCGCTGAGTAGCCATTTCACATTCACCTCAGCTTTGCACTGTCCAAACAACTCCATCAAGGGCCGTATATTCTGGAAAGCCGGGCCATAACTTGGGTTCATCCTCTTGTTAGTGGTAATCTTCTTTTAGAAGTATTGTGGTAGTTTCAAAAGCACCGCCTCCAAAAGTACCTACCTCCAAAAGTACCAAAAGTCAGCAACAACTGTGGGACCCAGGAGCCTCTGACCTCTTAAACTCCCAGAGTGGAAAAGCCTATCCCAGGATTGTTATTTGGTCATGTGGGCTTAGGGAAAGAAATACAAACAGAAGAGGCAGCCATGGCCTTACTATCTGTTCTCGGGCTCACCTAGATAGCACATGTGCTTAATGCCATGTAAAAGCAGCTACCATTGTCCGCCTGCCCTCCCCCACAGGAAGTCTCAGAGAAAAAGTTTCATTCCACATGAAACGGGGAAAGTCTCCTAAGGAGAGAGGAAGAAGAAAGGGCTTTCCTGGATTTGTACTCAGTCTCCTTTAGTGCAGAACCCTTTCATGAGGTGGAAGGAGGCACATGAAGCTGTATTATGTCTTTAGCAAAGGATCTAAATGTCTCTTGTCATCACGGGGATCAAGGGGTTGCTGTATCATCTCATAGTCCTTCAGCACTGAGAACATGTCCCTGAAGTGGCCAGGGAGAACTCAACTGAGCCCCATGAGGCTCCGTGGGCTGTGTTCTACCCCTAACCCTTATAGCTCCTTGAGGGCAGGGGCTGCTTCATTGTTGACTTGGGCAAAAAGTCATGTCAGCCAGATGGCTCAGTGAAAGAGCATTGGATGTGGAGTAAGGAAGATCTGAATTCAAATCCTGCCTTGTATACTTGGTAGATGTGTGATCCTGAGCAAGTCACTCACTTAACGGCTGTTTGCCTCAGTTTCCTCATCTGTAAAATGGGGATAATAATAGCACCTACTTCCCAGGGTTGTTGTGAAGATCAAATGAGATAACAGATCTAAAGTGCCCCATAAGTGCTGGTTAATATTATTTTTATTATTACTTTCTATCCCCAGTGCATAGCACAGGACCTAGAAGGCAGCAGGCTCTTAAACAGAGTGTGTGGTTGACTGATTGCTGTTCAGGTATAGTTAGGACTGGCAGCCTTTAAAACATCTTCCGACTCTGAGATTCCTCGATGCTGCAGATACCTGAGGGGATCTTGGGGGATTGCCCTGCGAGGATGGTATCAGGGATTGTGGCCTCAGCCTTCCCCGTGCCACCATTAGAGGCCGTGAGATGATGCAATGAATAAAGCACTGAGCCTCGATGGAGGAAGATCTGAGTTCAAATCTGATCTCAGAGACTTAACAACAATGCGACTCTGGGCAAGTCACTCCACCTCTCTCTGACTCAGCTTTCTTAACTGTAAAATAAGGATAGTAACAGCACCTCCCCCAGTCCAGGGTTGTAGTGGGGATCAAAGGAGGCATTTTTAACTTGGCTTGGTGCTTGGCTAGGCACATAGTAGATGTTTAATAAATGCTTGTTTCCTTCCTTCCATGACCATTGACCAAAGTGTCAGATAAAAGGGCCTAGGTGCTGAACCCAGGAGCCCTGTCTTACCTCCACCTGAGCACCCCAGGCATGAGCATTTTCTCACTTCTTCCCCATCTCCTCTCTGTCTCTCTAGGGCAGCTCTGGTGCCAATATTTTCCTTTGGGGAGAATGAAACCTTTGACCAATTAGGCAATCTCCAGGGATCCTGGCTATGCTCAATCCAGGATGGACTGCAGAAGGTCATGGGCTTCCCCCTCCCACTCTTCCATGGCCAAGGGATCTTCCAGTACAGGTCTGGCCTGCTCCCCTATCTCCCATCCTGTCACCACTGTGGGTAAGTTCCCAGAATGCTAGAGGAGGTGGGAGTGACATAAAATGAGCCCTCATTGGCCTGATCCTTAAGCTCCATCCCTGCCTATATGTCCCAGCATGGCCCCTGATTATACACCAACTCTTCTGATGACCCCCTTTCTGGGAAACCCCAGAACCAAGAAGGATCTGCAATCACAATGTAGCCCCCGTTCTGGGATCAGTTTCCCAATCTCCACTCAAATGATCAGGTTGGGTCCTCAGAGGGCAGTTAAATATTTCTATCCTCAGTGTTTTAGGGAAAACCCTAAGGAGCTGGGTGTGAATTCTAGTATTATTGTCTTGAGCCCCCTCTCCCTTTGATTATCAATTAGCCAGCTGGAGTTATTCCCTATTAGAAACTGTTATTTATTAGGTTGGTATAGTAACAACACTTGATACAAAAGTCTTTCCACTCCCAAGCCAGTGACACACTCTCTGTGCACACACAAGGTCTCTGGGGAGAGTGGGCTCAAAACGAGAGAACACATGTAGCCAAAAGGTAATCATGACTCCTGTTTATTAGAAGTCCTTTTCTTTTGTGGAAGCTTCAGGAAGTTCTTCTTTGGTCTATCTCTCTTTGGATGTGTCTCTCTGAAGTTTGTTGCCTTGGGGAGTCCTGAAGCTGCCCGTGCTCATTGTGTTTAGTGTATCTCCATCACGTCTCTCAGCTCTCAATGCAGAGGCTGTCATTGGGAGACAATGGGCAAAGTTTTCCTCTGGTCAAGGGGAGCAGGGAGAAAGAGACTCCCTCCTCCCTGACAATTTTAAAACAAATAAATCTTAAACATACAATAAAAAGGTAACAATTAGATGTTCAATAATAAAATTATTTGCAGTTGTTAATATTTATCACTGTTAAAGCAATCACCATGTATAGATGTATTAATGCATAGACATAATGTAGAGTCGTTTTCAGCACAAAATTCTTTAAAATGGGGTCATCAATGACATTGTTATACTTAGTTTTTTCATTTGTTATAGAGATGTGATTTTTAATTATTGTTATTTGCATTATCTTTATCACTAAAACTATCTGCAAAGAGAGGAGGAGGAGGAGGGGAAGGGAATGGCCTTTCTAAACCAGAGAAAGAATTACTCTTCAGGGATATTGGAGGAAGAAGTTTGAGGGCAGTCAGGTCTTGGTCCTTGAGGCCCCAGGTCCATCTATACTTGACCCCTCATCAACAAATGGGGTTCATCAGGGGCCTAGACAGGGGAAACATTTGAAAGGCCGTTGAAGGGGTCTCGGGGGAAGGAAACAGACAGCTGGGACAGGGTGGAGCAATGCATACTGGACTTGGAGTCAGGAAGACTTAGATTCTAATCCTGCTTCAGATACGCAGCAGCTGTGCGATCCTAGACAAGTCACTTAACATCTCTGGGCCTCAGTTTCCTTGTCCATAAAAGGAGACAGCCAGACTTAGTGACCTCTAAGGTCCCTTCAAGCTTATGATTCTATAATATAATGGCTTCCATTTCATCACACCTTCAAGGGAATTGCTTCACTGACTGAAGCTACTGGGTTGAATAGTGACAGAGGTGACTTCTCTCCTCTGGACTTTCTCCTCATTGCTATTGCCCACTCTGCTTCTAGGTGTCCAGTAGCCCTGACCCTGAGAGTCCAAGGACTAAGCACTCATAATGCTTAGGGATGCTGCAAGGTCTTGGATGCCTCCTGTTTGGCAGACAAAGAAATTGAGACCCAGTTTATTATGACCTAGGGGTCCCATGCGATTGTTGGTCCCAGTGTCAAGTTAGGTTCCAGAGTTTTCCCACTTCCATTTCTATAGGACTTTAGGGTTTACCAATACTATCTTTAAAACAATCTTGTAGGGTGGGAGAAGTACAGAAGATTTCTCACCTTCTACCCCTGATTTGTGTCTCCCAGTGGGGAAGCCAGTTGGAGTGGAACAAAATACCAACCCAACCCAAAAAGAAGTGGATTGTCTGCACCAGCATTATGTGATAGAACTGTGCAGCCTCTTTGAAGCCCACAAGACCAAATACGATGTCCCCCTAGAGCAGCACCTGAAGTTCTGATGAGCCTGCCACTTCCTGTATTCCCTTCTCCTGCCCTTACCCCTGCCCTTGGGTGACATCACAAAACAAAAACGGTATGGCAAAGCGGATAGGGCAATGAACTTGAAGGTTAGTGCCCTATCCTAGGTTCAAATCCCACCTGAGATGCTTCCTAGCTGTGTGACTGGGAAAAATCACTTAGCTCTCTGTACCCCAATTCCTCATCTGTAAGCCAAGGGGCTTGGACCCAAAGGATTCTGTTGTACCTAAAGAATGTTCTAGTTCTAAATCTGTAATCCTACATTCCTATGATTATTAACTATCAACTTTTGTGCTTGAGGCAATCAGCAAGAATGGGTATGAAACTTCACTAACTTTATACACGTTAAAATCAACTTTATAATTCATGATGTGAAAAGTAATCAATTGTTAATTAAGAAAAATTCAGTTGTTCTTTGGGGGGAACTGAGCGAGCCTGGATTAGTTACTAGAGAAGCTGTAAGAGGTCATGAATTAAATTTTTGTTCCCCTTGAATTTCAATGCCCTGGGACAAAACCTCAATTGCTTGCTCTGCAAAGTAAGTTGCAGATCCCCAAATAATTCTGTCTTGATTCTACCATTGCCCCACTTACTTTACCCTTGGACCTGGCAACACAGGAATATACTCCTTCCTTCCTCCCTGGCAGAGATGGTGTGAAAGGGAAACTGAGACCTGGACTGGGATTTGGGGAATGAGGAGGGAGCTTACAGAATGTGGCCACTGTGAGTTCCAGGTCTTAGAGAAGGTCCCAAAGTCCATCCTTGGCCGGGCTATCCATCTTCATTCCTTTTTGTCCTCTAGTCTTAGCACGAACTTTTTCAGTCCCTGCACTATCCCCATGAGAGTTCAAGAAGCCACTCTCTCACTTTCCTTACCTTCTTTGGGACCAATAAACTGCAGACTCCATGGATTTACAGCTTGTGTGACCATGGGCAGCTCTCCTCCCTTCTCTCACCGTGTTTCTCTTCTATAAAATGAAGGGGTTGGATTTGACAGTTTACTTTATTTTATTAATCTATTTGTTTATTCATAAATATTTATTTTTAACATTTAAAAATTTTTAGTTCCAAATTCTCTCCCTCTTGCCCATGCCCCATCCACTGAGAAGGCAAGCAATATGATATTAAGTATACATGCGAAATCATACAAAACACATTTGCATATTAGCCATATCATGCCCCCAAAAGCAAGAAAAATAAAGCGAGAAAACTGTACTTCAGTTTGCTTCAGAGTTCACCATTTCTTTCTCGGGAGGTGGACAACATTTCTCATCATGAGTCCTTTGGAATTTTCTTGGATCATTGTATTGATCAGAGTAGCTAAGTCATTCACACTCGATCATGGCATAATATTGCTGTTAATATGTACAATGATCTCCTGGTTCAACTCACCTAACTTCGGATCAGCTCATGTAAGTTTTCCCAGGTTTTTCTGAAACCATCCCTCTCATCATTTCTTATAGCACAGATCCGTCACGATCATATACCACAGCTTGTTCAGCCATTTTTCCATCCATGAACATCCCCTCAGCTTCTAATTCTTTACCATTGCTAAATTTCTGTCTAGCTATCCAGCCTATAAGCCTACGACTTTATCTAAGGCCCCTCTGCCTTTTCTTCCATCTGGCCCTATGGGTCTGGAATTAGTCTGTTGCCTTCCCTTATTCTAATTACCTTCTTGGAATTCACCTGTTCTAGGGAACCAGTTGATTAAATAGAATTTTATCCTGTAGGCAGTGGACAATCAATGATGTTTTCCAAAATGTTTTTCCAAGATAACTCTGGAAGTGGATGTAGATTAGATCCAAGGAAGAGAACCATTAAGAGGTTATTTCATTGGGCAGAATATGGATTAATAAGGACTCGGACTAGGATAGTAACTGTGGAGATGAAGAAAAAGGCATGGATTAAGGAGGCATTTCCACAAAGGAATTAAGAGGACCTGAAAACTTGTTAGAAATGTGGAGGGAGAGAAGGAAGAACTAGATTTTAAGCTTTGGTGACTGGAAAGATGGTAGTATCATCAACAGAAATAGGTAAGTTAAGAGAAGGAACAGGTTTAGGAGTTGGAGAACATGGTAATTTCTGTTTTGAAAATGTTGGCTTTGAGGTGCCAATCGAGTTGGAAATACCCAGGAGGGACATAAAAAATACAATGCTCTAACTCAGGGAAAAGGTGAGGGCTAGAGGTATGGATTTGGGAGTCAGTGGGGAATGGGAGTAAATAAGATTGCTATGGGAGAATAGACACAGAGAGAAGAAGGTTCAAGATATATCCTTGAGAGAAATATATACTCGATTGATAGGAGGATGAATGGAATCGGCAAAGGAGACTTCCATTTCTATAGGACTTTAGGGTTTACCAATGCCATCTTTAGAACAATCTCGTAATGTCACTAATGTTTACATATTTTAATAAATGTTTGTGTATTTAATGTTTAATTACGTTTATATATTTTAATATGTTCATTTTCATATTCAAAGTAAGGAAAATAAGGCTCAGAAAGGATAAGTGACTTCTCTATGGGCTATTAGCGAGTAGGGATCAAAACCAGGACCCAAGTCAGATCATGAACTCTAACTAGGGTTCTTTCCATAATACCAGGCTCATTTTATTATGAGTTGTGAGCCATGGTGTCAGAGCACCTCTCC
Organism: Phalanger gymnotis; assembly: GCA_028646595.1. NCBI lineage: Eukaryota > Metazoa > Chordata > Mammalia > Diprotodontia > Phalangeridae > Phalanger > Phalanger gymnotis. The sequence continues at coordinate 714,280,899 of CM053622.1, forward strand.
TGGTGTAGGGACCCAGATACAATTTGGGGGATGCTCCCCAAAAAGAATCTTTGGCTTGTGCCCCACCCAGGGTTTCCTTTGAAACGATCAGAATTTGTCTCATGTCTCTCCCTAAAGGGTCCCAGAGCTCCCCTGCAAGCACTCAAACCTCTTTGAATATAGGACAGGTTCTGTTTTTAACCTGATAGAAAAAGCAGAACAGGCTCCTATCTCAGTCTTCACAGTTGAGAAAATTTTCCTTCCCTTTCCAGAGGCCATCAAGTAACCCTCCCTTCTTGTGGGTCCTTCCTTCTCTCAGAATTTATACATGACATCGTACCAGCAAAGGAACACGTCCAGATTGCTCCTTGTTGAACATCATTGCCTACTATGCTAGGTTTTCTTCCCCTTTGGGGCCACATAGACGGTGCAGCCTATGGGCTTCTCCCATGCTCTGCCTCATTTCCCACCTTGTCTTCTTGAAGTTTTAAATCACTTTCCAACCATGTCATCCCCGCACTCATAGTGACTCAGTGGTTCACAATCACGTCTAGGATCAAACACAAAATCCTCTAGCTTTCAAAGCCTTCCATAACTAGCCATTCTAACCCCACCCCCGCAACTACCTTTCCAGTCTTCTTATGCCTTATACCCCAATATACGCTCAGGCATTGATCCAATGACACTAGCTTCCTTGCTATTCCACAAACAAGACACTCCGTCTTGTTTCTGGGCATTTTCTCTGGCTGTCCCCCATGCCCCATGCTCTCCTTCCTAATCTCTACTTCCCAGCTTCTCTAACTTCTTTTAAGTCTCTTTTAGAGAACCCCTTTTAATTCCAGTGCTTTCTCTCTCTTAATTATCCCTCTTAATCCTGTATATAGCTGTTTTACACATTTGTAGCTTGTTGTCTCTCTCATTAGACTGTGAGCTCTGGAAAGCAGGGATTCCCTCTTGCCTCTTTTTGTATCCCCAGGTGGTTAATGACCTACAAGGGTCACCAATCTGGCATTATAAAAAATTGACAAATTTGCCTGTGTGTGAGTAGATCTTATGATGCAGATAGAATTTCTGGGAGGAAAGCCCTAGGCTGTGGAGCAAATAGATTTATAAACCCAATGGGAATGAGAGGATGCCATGGAGTGACAGACCTACAGGCAGCAGGAACACAAAGGTTTCCTTGTCTCATGGCTGATGGAAGGCTTTGCAGTGGCGACGTGGTCTTTGCATCCCTAGGACCTTATGAAAGGCACCCAGTGAGAGGAATCTATTACTGCTGTGTGAGCAATGCCAGCCCTCACTTGAGCATTGTCTCTTTGGAGAAAAGGGGAGACAAAGGGAGGTTTTGGCACTTAACAGAACAGAACCAGAGCCAGGCCTATCAATGGGTATCTTTGCCCTATGTTTGGCCTCTGTATCTTTACAAGCTAAGTTAATGTTCTTTTAATACCCTGACTTGTGTTGCTTGTGTCAAATCTGGCATTTACACCACTCCAATTCTTGAGGTTAGGATGACTGCCAAGAGTCCCAGATAAGTTGGCATCATTGACAGGAGAATGAAAATGACTCCTCAATTCAAGCAAGGAGAAAGTACATACCAGATTAGACCTGGCAAAGCCCCACGCAGGAGAGAAGCCTCAGACATATTGCCCGATTTTAAATTTTCTTTCCCAGATGGATACTTTGGGCAGATAGAATCCAGATTAAGTTCATTTAAGAAGGAAGTGGTAGTGGTTTCAGGTAACATCAAGCCTGACTACATGGAAGACATAAAGCCATTGATTACAGAACCCTGGGAAGAAGAGGCGATTGTGGAAGACATCAAACATTACCTTTTCCAAGGTCCAAAAGGAGGGATGGAATTCTCTGGACCCGTATAACAAGAGCCCAGGGGAGATGGATTTTCCGGGGCTTAATTGTAGCAGTAGCAATAAGTTAGCTAATAAGCTTCACAGTCTCTTCAGTTTTGGGTAGAATGCTGTGCCCAGAAACTAACCCAAATTTGAACTAAACAGAAGGTTTGGGTCATTACTAAGCATAATTGGGCTCATGGGTTGGTTGCCCATGAACCTAATTAAGTTCTATGAAAAATACCTGAGTTTGAGCACTCTCTGTGATGCAAATAGAATTTCAAGAAAGAAGTCCCTAAACTGTGGAAGAGACAGGATTCCAAGTCACGTGGGAGCTAGGGTGTGCTGCTGACCAGGAGCACTGATCATGTAAGCAGCAGGAGGAAGGAAGTAAATAAAGCCCCTACTATGTGCTAATGGCTTTATACACACGATCTCATTTGATCCTCATAACAACTTTGCAAGTTAGCTGCCTCTATTTAACAGTTGAGGCAAACAATGGTTAAGTGATTTGTCTAGGGTCATCAAATTAGTAAATGTCTGAGGGCAGATTTGAACTCAGACCTTCCTGACTCCAGACTCACGCTCTATCCACTGCTTTACCTTGCTACCTCCCAACATAGTTTCCAGCTCTCATGGCCATCTCAGCAAACCTGATTGGTCACTGTTCTCTGTCAGTGATTCCCCTGTCACTCCCACAGCTTCGCTTGACTCCCTTTGTTCCAGGGGAGCCCCTGTGGGCAAGTCCAGGGAACCTCATCAGCAAATTTGTACAAACTATGTCACAGATGGCAGCTATTTGGAGGCTTTAAGTTCCTGTGTGCCTACCCTACTCTGTTCCCTTGGAATAGCTTACACAGCCAGGTGTTATGCAGTACTCAGTTCCTGGCTTCATTCCTTAGACCTTGACATTTTACCTCCACTGTATTGCTTAAACTCTTTTGGGCTAATTCTTGACGCTGTTACTAATTGCTAACTTGGCACTGACTCATTATGTGCTAATTACATAAAGAACTTCTGCCCATATTTATCAGCGGGTGGCCCCAGCCTCTCCTTGGGTCCCAAAGGGAGTCTACACATAAGCTCTGACAACATCTACGATGCTGAATTTCCCAGAGGTTAGGACTCTCAGGATTCTGGGTGGAGGTAGGGAGGAGCAGGGTGACTAGACAGACAGAAATGTTGCCGCATGCACCCTCTGCCCATTCAGCAGCAGGGTTGGCTTTGTCCTTGGCTCAGCCCAGTACCCTTCAGACAACCTATGATCATGCTTGTTATTAGTGACCCAAAGGACATACGGTTGACATTGTGGTCGGAGGACCCCACCCTTGCCCCCACCCCGAAGCTATTTTTGTTGCTCTCGGACATTTTCCACAGTTCAGTTCTCCTCCAGGGAAGACTCGTGTGGCTTGTGTCAAATCCAGCAGATGGCACTCGTCACCCATCTGTTTCTATTACTCAGCTCAGTGGTGGTCATTCCCTTTCCCAGTAGACCAGCTATCTGACCTGGCCCAGATGGGGCAAGTCTGCTCGTGTGTCTAATACCGCCTCGTCATGACAACAGTTTAGATCAGCGGTGGGGAACCTGCGGTGGGGCTATGCCTCAAGGCCGCAGGTTCCTCACCCCTGGTTTAGACAAATCCCTTCCCTCTTCTCCCAACTCCTATTAAATCCTTCCTTTCTTTCAAAGCCCAACTCAGAAGCCACCTTCTTGGAGACTTCCCTTTCTCCCTACCTGCTCTTGATGAAACAGATCTCTCTTGCCTCAACTCTTTCACAGAAATTTGCCTGGGCCTCGCTGGTACAATTATTCCCCCATCTCTTGTATCGTTGTTATTTATATATTTAATAACAGCTAGCATTTATAAAATTTATTTAAAGTTTGCGAGGTGCCTTATATATATTATTTCTGTTGATTGTCATAACAACCCTGTGATGCAGGTACTATTCTTCTCACCCCTGTTTTACAGGTGAGGAAACTGAGGGTGAGAGGTTAAGTGACCTGACCAAGATCACACTTCTGGTAAGTGTCTGAGGCAGGATTAGAACTCAGGCCTTCCTGACTCCAAGTCTGGCACTCCATCAACGATACCACCGGCCTGCTCTACTTGGATCCATCAGACGGTACACTGACCGAGAGCAGGCTCTACGCCACGTCTCTCTCTGTCTCCCCGTTGTGGAACGAGAGTCTGGCAGAGCTTTGGCAGGTACTTAATAAAGGTGCACTGAACTGAGATTATGCTGGGGTGTAATGTAAAGAGTACTCTATCTCAGGTCAGATGACGAAGGTTTGAATACCAGCTTGCTTTTTTTCTGACCAGTGGAATTCAGTTTCCTTTTCTGTTAAAAGACAAAGTTATATTAAAGCACCCCTTCTGACTGTAAATTCTACAAGCCCATGAACTACCTTCAAAGCTGGATTAAAAATTCCCTCCTCACAGGAAGCCTGCCCTGATAACCACCACCACCACCGTGTTTCTACCTGATCAATCTTCTCAGGTTCCTCCTGGGAACTTTAGTTATTCTCGCTCTTTATTTATACTTGCTTTGTATATTTCCATACGTGGACCTTTTATTCAACTATCCTGGACCCATGGGCATAGGCCTCTCGGAAGCCAAAACCTGACATTCGTTCAGAAGATGCTTACTGAGTATCTGCTATGGATCAGGCAATGCTTAGGGACTGGAGATCTGACATTGCAAATGACTCAGTAAGAAATTATGCATAAAGTACACAGACTGGCCCTAATTTCAGGAGAGGTGGAATGGAAGTCCTAATTACTTGACTCGGAAGCCCTGGATCCAAGGCCCAGCTCTACTGATTTAGCAGAAAAAAAACACTCTAAGGAAATCCAAAGAGATCTAGCTCAGGGGTCACTAAACTCTTTCTGTAAAAGGCCAGATACTAAATATTTTAGGCTTTATGGGCCGAGAGGCAAAATCAAGGATATTATGTAGATGCTCATATAATAAGAGAAAACAGATTTCCACAAAATTTTCATTGATGAAATTAAAAATGTGGTCATAATAATTGAGTATATATTTTCAGTAATAATGTAATAATGAAAAGAATGGAATTCTTTTTTGAGGGAATACCATTTCGCTTAATTGGCGTTCAAAGTTAGTGTTCCTTTTAAAATGTCAGCTAGTCTGTAATGAGATTTTACATATTTCATCTGTGAAAATGCCTTTTCACAGAAAGAGGTATTGAAAATACTGATATCATTTTAATTGAGCATATTCATCACTTGGAGTGCATTTAGTACAATTCCATAAGATTCTTTTCTTGGTATTTACCTTTTAGAAGTGTTTACATTGCAAATGGAAAGTTAAGTGGAAAGTCCTCATTTGCACAGTTACATGGATTTTGAAATATGGACATATATTTTATACTAGCATCAAAGTCCAAAAATTACTGTTGGAATTGTAATTTGGGCTCAGGAAATCTATCCATGGCAAATTTATGTACGAATGGAGATCTTGCTTCTTGTTTTAACTTTTGACAGCCTAAGAAGTTGTATAAAGCAGCTTGATATTACTTATGATTCAGACATTAATTGTCATCCAGTTGACTTTATCACAGTATACATTTTGCATATAAATGCTGTTTTGTCTTGTAATTTTAGGTTGAATTCATTAAGAAGCATTATTAAGTCTTCAGCAAAAGCTAATTTCCAAAATCATTCCATGTTGGATCATAGTAGTTGGGAGGGGTTCTTCTTATTCAAAAAAATTTCAGTCTTAGGCCGGAGGTTAAAAAACTGTAAAAAACAACACCAAAAAACCCATCCTTTTCCCCCTCCTCTTTTCTTATTTTGACACGAGTACAACCTGGTAATAAAGTGATAACAAAATGTCACGGTAGTTGAAATGTCATCACCGCAACACTGTGATTCTTGGTATTACTTGGTATTACTGTGAAGCTACAACAGCGGCCCTATGTTCTCTGTCAGAACTACTTACAACTTTTGTGCTTTCTAGCACAAAAGCAGCCATAGTCAATATGTAAATGAGTAAGTGTGACTATCTTCCAATAAAACTTTATTTGTGGACACGTGATTTTGAATTTCATAAAATTTTTACATGCCATGAATTCTTCTTTTGATTTGCCCCCAATTATTTAAAAATATAAAAACTATTCTTGGACAGAGAGTTATTTGGCCTTCTGGCCATGGTTTGCCAACTGCTGATCCAGTTCAGTCCTTCATTTTACAGGCAAAGAAACTGAGGTTCCCAAAAAAGCCAAGTGAATTTCCCAAGGCCACACATCAAATTAATGATAGCCTGGCCCTTGGACTCCAAATGCTATGTTGGGCTATCTAAAAATAACCTTACAGCATGGGGACATAGAATTCCAGGGCTGGAGGAAAACATAGAACATAGAATGCCAGAGATAGAAAGACCTTAGAGCATAGACTACAAGAGCTAGAAAAGACCTTAGGACTTAGAATGTCAGATCTGGAAGGAACTTTAGAACACAGAATGTTAGGTCTGGAAGAGACCCTAGGACACAGAATATTAGAGTGGGGAGGGGCCTAAGAACACAGAATATCAAGACCGGAAAATTACATTGCATACAGCAGAGATTTGAATCACTAGATAGTCTTTAGTCTACCCTCCCAACCTATATGGAGAGTGCTCTCTATATCCTCTCCAATACATTCATCTGGCCTCTGCTTAAAGACCGTCAGTGACAGGGAGCTCGTTACCAAATGCTTGAGCACTGTTGGGCAATTCTGCCTATTTGGCCATTTTTCATTATGTTGAATTGAGCTCTTGGGCCTGACTCTCTCTGCGGACTGCATTGCATGACTCCTTCTCCCAGGCCAACTATGCACAGACATCTTCACTGGTCTCTTCTTCAGCTACTTTTGACTCCTCAGCATGCTATACTCGGCCTGGTACAGAGTATTTATCTAGGACAGAGGCCTTCCAAGGAAAGGCAGGAGGCAGAGCTAGACTCTGAAGCAATGGCAGACTACTTTCCTATCTTGGTAAGTTGGCTCAGTGGGGAATTGACAGTGGATGAGTTATTGCCATGAGAGTCTCCAAGTCATGATGGAAAGAGCCTGCAGATTAAATCAGGAGATACACATAGCAGCTGGATGGGACTTTTGGACAGAAGATCAAACCCACCTTCCCACCCAATAGAGGAGTCCCCTCCACCTGAGATGATAGGGGGTTGGAGTTGTCATAGGATCAGATGCTTGGACCTGAAAAGGACCTAGGGGCGATCTAGTTCTACCTCCTCATTTTATATGTGAGGAAATAGAGGACAAAAGAAGGAAAGCAATTTACCAAGATGTCTCAGGTCATAAGTGGCGGAACTGGGATTTGAGCCTTGATTTTTTGTTTGTTTTACTCTAAATCCAACATTCTTTCCACTGTACCATACTGTTTCATCTAGTAGTGAGCTTCTCCATTACTGGAAGTCCAGTGTCCATATGCAATCCAACCCATTGCTAGACGGTTCTTGCCATCCTGGAGGCCTGGATTTGAGGCTCACCTCCAGTGCTTCCTAATTGTATGATATAGGGCAAGTCGCTCAGAGCCTTGGCTTCTGTACCAGTAAGCAATAAACACAACATCAACGATAATCGTGAATATGCCTATGTAGTTCTATATCGCAAGGTATGAGAGACTCTCCACAAAGAAGGTAGAAGTATAACATTTATTCAGACACCACAGAACCATTTCCCACAAGCCATTCGTCCAAACTATCAGACCAATGAAACATTCAATACACAATATCACAGCCTGGAGCCTGGCCACCCCAAAACCTCTCTGACCCCCTGCTGGGGTCTTCCCAAAAACAAAGTCACAGTACAGCTAAGTCAGTTCTAACTGTTCTAACCATCACAACGGCAGCCATTAGCAGCCATAACTGCTTTCTCTCTCTCTCTTTCTGCATTTCCTGTGACATAACTTCCTTTTCCTGTCAGGAAGCTCCTCCTACCACACGTGTCTTGGGCCTCCTGTGACATAAGCAGGTCACATGGCCTATTAATGGGTGGGAAAGGTCTTCAAATCTAAATTGCTACTACAGCTTCCTCCTTTACAAAATGGAGAAAATAATACTTGGCTGAGACAACACCATCTACAAAAATAATAGAAGGAGGAGAAGGTGAAGAAAGTGAAGAAGAAGAAGGACAAGATAAAGAAGAAGCAGGAGAAAAAGAAGAAGAAGAAGAAGCATGAGATGAAGAAGAAGAAAAGAAGAAGAAGCAGGAGATGAAGAAGAAGAAGAAGCAGGACATGAAGAAGAAGAAGGAGAAGATGAAGAAGAAGAAGCGGAAAAAGGAGGAGAAGAAGGAGGAGGAAGAGGATAAGGTGAAGAAAGTGAAGAAGGAGAGGAAGGAAAAAGAAGAAGAAACAAAGAAAGAAGAAGAAATAGTATTTATCTGGTACTTTCGGGTTTGCAGAGCACTTTACAAATATCTCATTTGATCCTTATAAAAACCCTGGGAGGTAGATGCTATCATCATCATCATCATCAACATCATCATCATCATCACTCCCATTTTATAGACAATGAAACTGGGTGTGTCATAAGGCAAAATGGGCTCCTTAGCACTTCAGGAGTTTGGCTTTTGTTTACTTTGAGTGAAAGCACTTTCAGCTGTTAAGTGCTAAGCCCCAGGCCCAAAGCCCTATCAGGTGTGAAACCTGTGTGGGTGTAGATTGATGACTTAAGAGGGGCCAACTCGGCAACCAATGGTCTCTGGTCGTTGAGGTGGGGCTTGAGAACGCCAGAGGCTTGGCTGCAAGGAAAGGCCAGCTAAGAGGCAGCTACAGCTGAAGCTGAAAAAAGCCAAAGCAGGAGCTGCGGAAGCAGAGCAGACCTGTGTAGACCCAGGAGTGCGAGCAAGGACTTGAGGCCAGTAAATATGATTTGGTTAAATACTTTCTTGTTTTTCTGTGGCCTCCTGGTTACTCTTGTGAGGTGGGCCTACTGGGCCTGGAGTTTTTCGGTCAAGATGTGGGAATGGGGAGGCTGGTTTGTGAATTGGTTGCTGTGGGGCCTAAATAAATGTTTTGTTGCTTTCTACTTAGAGAATCCCTCATACCTTGTGATTTCGAGCCATTCAAACATATACATGATTATATTTGAGATTATAAATTTGGCCTTCCTACTACACTGGGTCATGAAAAGTCTAAGTGACTTGCCCAGGGTCACACACCTAGTAAATGTAGTCAAGTCTTCCTGACTCCAGGCCCAGAGTTATTGGGACTATAGCACCACTTAGCTACTTCACAAGGTGGTGAGAATAGTGCTTTGTAAATCATAAAATGTTCTGTGCATGTGAAGCTAGTATTGTATTGGGAGGGGTTGTGGAATAAAAGACCTGGAATGTAGTTCCAACTTTGCTACTGGTTTCCTTGTGACCTTGGATAAGTTACAACCCTTGTCTGGGGCTGATTGTTATCTTGTTTAAAAATAGAGGATTAGGAAAAGATTCTGCACAGACAAAATAAATGTGCATAGGATAAGAAGAGAAGTGCTTGAATGGTAATAAATAAATAAATAAATAAATAAATATTTAAAAAAAATTCTTTTTTCTGATGGGTTTGGTATCCAAGGCACATAAATAATTAACACATATAATGTTATATGTAAAATTGTTGTTCTTCAATTTAAAAAAAATAGTAAACGGATATGAATAAATAATTCTTAAGAGAAGAATTGCAAAGTATTCACAACCACATAAAAATTCTACAAATCACTAACAATAGAGAAATGTAAAGCAAAAACAACCTGAAGTTTCACCTCACACCTTACAAATTGGCCAAAATAACAAAAAATGGCAATAGTCAATGTTGAAGGAGATGTAGAACAGTAGGCACACTAATCCATTATTGGTGGAGCTATGAAATGGTACAACCATTCTGGAAAACAATTTGGAATTAGGAAAATAAAATGACTAAAATGACCATACTCTTCTATCTAGAGATTTATTACTGGGGTCATGCCTCGAGGAAGATATTAATAAAGACAACATTCCTGTATATACCAAAATGTTTACAGCAGCACTTTGTCTGATAGCAAAGAACTAGAAACAAGGTAGATGCTCACATGCTGGGGAATGGTTAAACAAACTGTTGTATATGAAAGTAATGGAATATTACTTTGCTGTAAGAAATGATGTCTGTGTGTGATGAACGTAGAGAAACATGAAAAGAGCTGCATGAACTGAAGCAGAGTGAAGTAAGCAGTGCGAAGAACACGTATGCCTAGTTACTAAAACAATGTAAGGGGAAAGAATGATTACACACACACACACACACACACACACACACACACACTCTCACACAAAATCAAAAGTGAATGTAGCAAAATTTTAAGGCCAAAGCATGATTCAAATGACAAGATAATGAGGATACGCTTGATCCACCCCTTTGTGGAAGTTGGAGGTCCACAGATACTACCCATTGTGCAAGTTTTTGTACTTTTTCAATGTGTTGATCAGTTATGCTGATTTTCCTTTATTTATCTTTTAAAAATACTACTTATTATGTTGCATGGCTCTCTGGGAGGGAGAGGAAATCTCAGGAAAAATATGATGATGTAAAAAACAAAAGATATCAATAAAAACTTATTTTTAAAAATTAGAGGGTTGGACTATATGTTCTCTATGCGTTCCTCCCTCCCCGCCCCAGTTCTAATACTCTGTGATTTGATATCCTGTGAGAAATTAAGCCCTGGGCATTAGGACCCAAGTAAGCTTCTTGGGGTACCAGCATCCTGTTTTGTAGCACATCTAGAGGAACTTTGCCTTCAGCACCCAGAGCTTTCTCCTCTTATACTTTCTAAAATTCCCCTATCCTTGAAATTCACCCTGAGACCCTTAAGTCCTGTGGAATTTCCTTGCACATGAGCGCCCCTGGTTCCCCTGATTCACATGCCTGCAACTTCTGGTCCCTAGTTATCACCACCCTTCCATACTATTGGCACCATCTCTTGGTGCCTAGTTTTTTGTTTGTTTGCTTGCTTTGTTTTATTTATTTTGAGACTGGGTCTATCTCACCTGGGCTGGAAGTGCAGAGGCCATTCACTGTGATTTCACTGCCGATGGGCCTGGAAGGCTGATTGCTCCACTTCTGACCTGGACTGGTTTGACCCTACATAGGCACTTGGGCCCAGCGCCAGCCATGCCCTGTCACATGCCCATCACTGCCCTATCATCTTGCTCCGTTAAGCACAGCCTCCAGCATACTGCTCCTTGAACCCTAGTCAAGCAATATGAGCTCAGCTGGTGCTCATATGTTAATCTACTCCCCTGTGAGTCTATTCACCATCCCTGTAACCTTCCAAAGTTAAATACATCTTTCTGCTGGGCCACAACTCCCCTATAGGCACCCTGTTACAACGTCAGCTTTTTGAGGTCGGGGAATCCCTTCTCATCTATGATCTACAGACCTACTGACCTCTCCATTGAGCCACCCTATGATTCCTACACACAGGACTTGCTGCGAGTCTATATTGTCTGATTACTTGGGCAGATCCTCAACCTCATCAAAGAGGGCGCTGCCTCCAGAGAACAGCCCTTCCACACCTTCCACACCTGTGTGACTCTTGTCCATGGTTTCTCATAAATTTCCATGGAGGATCAACCCAACTTACTCAAGGCCTTCCTCTTGTTCATTTTGTATCTTTTTTTTATGTCGACCTTGGAGCCAGGATCCCAGGATGGTTATTACTGTCAGCCTAGCAGGGAAGCCTTGAGAAGCTAGGGTGCCGGACAGAAGCCCAGGAAAAGCTTTGAACGTGGAATTTGGTGAGACCGATGTTATACAGGAACTAATTTAAAATATGAACCCAATACTCTTCCCCTCCCCAGAGACTGAGATATATAGGAGAAGATTATGTATGGTCCCCAAGGATTGCAGGGTAAGATATTTTTATGTTTATTCTTGCTATACCTTTGAAGTAAATATTCCTTTTTAAAAGCAGGTTTGTTAAGTGACAAATGTAACTGGGGTTCCAAAATTGAGGAAGCACCATCGGTGCGGGCCTGAGTCAATGGCAGAGACTAGAAACCCTCCAGCGCCCTTAAGGGTGCTGGAAAACCCTGCCGTAAGGGTGAAATGCAACTTGCTTTGCCTTTAAGCAGAGGCCGGGGTAATCACTGTTTTTTTACATAGTGTTGCACATTTGTCTGTACGTCCTAATCGGTGGTGTACTGGTAAATGTTTAACAACCAGCTTGGGGTGGAGGGTATGGGGTGTGTGCATGACATACTTTTAAATTTAATTTGCTTTACTTTTTTACAATTACTTTCTTAAGCATAGAATCAAGACAATCAGCAAATCAATAAATCAAGCTCTAATGTATAATGTTTGCCAATTTCTGAGTTGCAAATCCTCACATTGAAAATTTAACAATCAGATCCTCTAGCTAATTCTGACACACCTCTGATCGTAACCCCTTTGCTATTCTGTGAGCTCTGTGAATGATGAGGTGATCGTATAGTGCAGTGGGGTCAAACTCAAATAGAAATATCCCTTTCCATGATGTATTGACTCAGAAAACCACAAATTGACATTATCTATGTTACACTAAGTTTTAATTTATTTTGTTAAACGTTATCCAATTACTTGCCTCTGACAAGTCATTGTGGGTGTCACGACCTTTACGAACCTCAGTTTCCTAATCTCTGTAAAGTGGGCACAGGAATACAGATAGTACCTGTTTAAGAGTCAGCTCGCATTGTGAGGCTCAAATGAGATAATGTAGATAAAGCCATCCTTTGTCTATTTTAAAGCATTATATGAAAAATTCATTATTAATTATTTTAAGGGCATTACTAAGTAACTTTACCTTCTTTTCATCCTGGAACTAAGCCCAGGGCTCCACCTAATAAATGGCCGTCAAAGAATGGCCCCAATTTCTCTCTCTCACCTCAGATTGGGTGGGTGGTCACCAAGACCATGACTGTGGCTCCCTCTCTAGACCACAAATACCCTATGAGCACTGGCCATGCAAAACCCCACAAATCACATGCTCCTTGCAGACAAGGGTCTTGTCTTCCCCTTCTCCTTAGTTAAGGTGCCTCCCCCAAGTGATGGCTAGTCATAAATAAAGATTAAGCATAAAACTTATTAAGAAACAAAGTATTCTAGGTATTCTTGTTCTTCCGTCCTTTCAGACTCTTCACGACCCCATTTGGGGTTTTCTTGGCAAAGATACTGAAGTGGTTTACTATTTCCTTCTCCAACTTACTTTACAGGTGAGGGAACTGAGGGAAACTATCACCTCACCATTCATAGAGCTCACAGAATAGCAAAGGGATTAGGACCAGAGGTGTGATGAAGTTAGCTGGAAGAGCTGGTTGTTAAATTCTCAATGTGAGCACTTTTAACTCAGAAATTGGCAAACATTACACATCAGAGCTTGATTTACTGCTTTGTTGATTGTCTGGATTCTACCCTTAAGAAAGAGGAATGCAGATCAAATTTAAAAGCATGTCATGCATATATTCCTGCCTGCCAAAAAAAAAAAACCCAAAAACTGGTTGACTTGCCCAGGGTCACACGGCTAGTAAGTGTCTGGTGCTAGATTAGAAGCCTGACTCCAGGCCTCGTGCTCCAATCACTGTGCTACCTAGTTGCCCCATGATAAGTAGTCAGAAATAAAGATTAAGCATCTTCTGAGCTGATCCTGTGAGTGACTGGACTTGAAGTGGAAGGAAAGTTGTATTTTAATCACTTTAATCCCACTTCTTCCACATTATAGCTGTATAACCTTGTACTAGTGATTATATCTCTCCAGACTTTCATTTCTTCACCTGAAAAATGAAGGGATTGGACTAGATGGCAGATCTCTAAGGTTTCTTTCAACACAAAAGCTATGATCCTTTATCCCTGTGATAGTATTCAGAAAAAAAAATAAGCTTATATATGAAGTTCTGGGAACGGCCAGGGAGCAGATCAGAAGAGACAATCTTAGAGCCAGTAATTAAATTACCCTGTGCCCAGTCCAGAGAGCGGGGAGGAAAGTGCTAGAGACTGGCCAGTAGAGGGGTTACATGCTACATTTAACTTGCCCCTGGTCCCGACTCCTCTAAGAAAATCTTCTTGGGTTTGGTGTCATTGAACAGAAGACAAAAATCTGGGGTTTCCCTCAGGGATCTCCAACTGAAAGGGTCTTGATCTTGGCTCTTTCTCTTGTCTGCTACTGGTCTTTGAGAACAATAGATACAAGAGGAAAAGCAGAGATGCTTCTTTTCACATATGCTTCACAGGCCCATAGATTTCAGATTTGTTAGGTTCTTCAGATGTTTTCTAGTGCACTTCCTTCATTTTACAGATAAGGAAAATTGAGAGCCCTGAAAGTTAAATGATTTGCCTAAAGTCATAGGGGTATTAAAGAGTAAAGCTGGGATTTAAACTCAGGTTTTCTGATTCCAATCAAGTACACACTCCATTATACAGTCTGCTTCTAAAGGAGCATATAATCATAGAGCTGGAATTGAAATTAGCCCCAATGACCATCTAATCTACCCTGTGACTTGTCCAAGGTCACAGACATTGTATCAAAGGCAGAATTTGAAACCAGCTCTTCTGACTCCAGAACCAATGTTCTTATCACTGTCCCAGAGATAGTGTTGTAACAGTGAAAAGAGCATCTGGGTCCTAATCTCCAGGGCAGATTAAAGTTTTGTTGTTCAGTTGTGTCTTACTCTTCATAACCCCAATTTGGGGTTTTCTTGGCAGAGATATTATAGTGGTCTGCCATTTCCTTCTCTAGCTCATTTTACAGATGAAGAAACTGAGGCAGGTTAAATGACTTGCCCAGGGACACACGCCTAGTAAATATCTGAGGCTAGATTTGAACTCAGCAGGATAAGTCTTCCTTGACTCCAGGGCTGGCGCTCTATCCACTGAGCCACCTAGCTGCCCCAAGCTAAAGTTTACAAAGCACTTTACATAAGAGATCTCACAAGTACCCCAAAAGAGAGGTACTGTTACTATTCTCATTTTACAGATGAGGAATCTGAGGCTCAGAGAGTGGAGGTATCAGAGGGAGGATCAAAGATTTAGAACTGGAAGGGGCCTTCTGAGGCCATTGAGTCCAAACCCTTTATTTTACAGATAAGAAAACAGACCCACAAAGCTTAAATGACTCGTCCAAGGTCGCACACACAGTGTCTATCAGAGGTGGGATCCTTTGCCCTCACAGCTAGTATTATTTCTACTCTATCCCACTGCTTGCCTCCCCAAGGTTACGAGCTAGGATGCTTGTAATCACCTTGCCCCAGCTTCGGCTTCCTCATCTGACCCAGATGCTGGCCGCCGTCCCTCCCAGCTTTGACATTGTCCAATCCTACACATACTATTAGGGATGACAAACAAATTTTCCTCCTGGGCTTACCCCCTGCTGTTTGGATCTTCCTTCTCAGAATTCAGCACAGAGAATTCTGTTTGCCAGTTACATTTGTCTGACATTTTACTCAGTAGATGCATGTCCAGCCATGCAGTGGACAGAGCGCTGGGCCTGGAGTCAGGAAGACCTTAGTTAAAATCTGGCCTAAGACACTTACCAGCTGTTGCTAGCTGACTCACTTAACTGCTGTCTTATTCGGTTTCCTCAACTATAAAATAAAGATAATAAAAGCACCTCCCTCCCAGGGTTGTTGTGAAGATCGAATGAGATCATGTTTGTAAAACACTTTGCAAACCTAGAAGCTCTGTATAAATGCTATCTCTTACATGGAGCTGGAGATGGGGGGGGCAGTCTAAAGGGGGAGTACACGCGGGCCTTGACCTCTAGGAGCTCACAGGCTGCCTGAGCAAACAAGATTCACACATGTGGAACAAATCACATGTTCGGATTCAATGTTACAAACTTTTATTAAGTATTTACTGTGTGTAAGGTAAGGCCCAAGGAAAACAAAAAGTTTTGATAAAACAAAGTCCCTGCTCCCACCGTGTGGGAAATATAAACACCTACAATGCACAAAACAGATAGCTTCCACAGATAGTAAGCGAGACATAAATAACATCAGGGCAAGTCAGCGTGATTAAGTGTATATGAGAGATTTTTCTGTGGTTTCTTCCTAGTGGAACAATGTGTTATAAAGTGTTACATTGGGCATTTCAAAATAGTTTCTGTTCTGGGCTTGGCTGGAGGTGGGTGTGTCAGGGAGTAGAGTAGGGTTCAGCCAGGGTTTGGACCAGGGCTCTGACATGGGGACAGCGAACAGAGACTTCCATCTGGAGCCAGGGTTAGTTCTCAGGAGCCAAAGATAGATTTATTTTGCTTGGTCAAAGTGGTCAAAGTGGGACAGAAGTCGGGGGGGAAGGGCCAAGGGAGGACAGATTAAGTTTGGTTTTAGAAGGGAAGCTGCTAAGAAGTTGATTTGGGCTCAATGTGAGGACAAACTTCCCACCAATCAAAGCTGTCCTACCCAGAAATGATCCACCCGTCTCCAGAGATACATTATTGCAAACCTTCTTTCAGATATGAGATTATCGGAGATGGTCTAGGTATGGGTTGTAATTAATGACTACCAAGGTCTCAACCAACACTGAGAGTTTATGCCCTGAAACATGATTCACTGTGATATCATGAAAAGAGTACTAGCTTTTTAATTAGAAGGGCAAGGCTCAAAGGCCAGCTCCAGTGATTGCAGGATGGGTGACCAAGAACAAGTCATTTAACCTTTTTATGCTTCAGTTTACTCATCTGTCAAATTAAGATAACAATACTTAGACTAGTTACTTCCTAGGATTGTTATTAAGAAAAGTACTTTTCAAATTTTGGTGGGTTATTATATAGTACTTCTAGAAATATATTCAACTTTGGGGAGAAGAGACTATATCACTTATGAACAGTAAATAATCATATACCATGATAGGACAGAGGAACATATTTTGAGAGTAGATGGTGATTTCCCAAGTGAACTTCATATCATATGGGTTGCCACCTACTTCACTGAAGTCTAAGCCATGGAAAACACAGCCACCTGCTTGTCCCCATTTTGAGAGCTCTCTCAGGAGTCCCTCTACTTGCGCTGGACTCCTGAAAATTTCACAGTCTCTTGGGCAAACAAGGACTTCAAAGTCCAGAAGCCTCAACTCAAAGAGGCTGGCTTAGATTAGGGAGGTTATCTTGGGCTACAAAAAAGACTCTCCAGGGTAGGATCCTACTCTGGCCCCAAGGGTTTGCCTTGAAATGACCCTTCCCTCTTCCTCTGCCACCAGGCCAGTACCTTGGCTCTGGGGAGGATCCTAGGGATAAAGTAGTTTTGTGTAATGGAAAAAGCATTGGATTTGAGGTCAGAACTCTGCTTCTATCACTGGTAGGTCTCAATTTCTTCATCTATAAAATGAGAAGGCAAACATGGTGATTTCTAAGGCCCCCTTCTAACTCCAAAAATCCTATCACCCTGCCCTTTCAGGGTCATGGATGACCTGGATGCGTGTAAGACCATCGTCCCAAGGCAACCCTGAGCTTCCCTCAAGTACCTTTAGCAATCTCTCTGAACCTTTTCCTATTCTTGGCTTCAAGTCCCTTTCCATGAATGGATTCTCTCTCTATGAGGACACTGAGAATTATAAAATCTTAGAGATAGCTTGATTAAAATAGGAAAAAATTAGGGAATCTCTCACTCAGGATCTGTTGTTTGGTCATTTTTCAGTCATGTCTGATTTTTTGTGACTCTATTTGGAGTTTTCTTGGCAGAGATTCTGGAGGTTTGCCATTTCCTTCTCCAGCTCATTTTACAGATGAGGAAACTGAGGAAAACAGTAAAGTGACTTGCTCAGGGTCACACAGCTAATATATGTCTGAGGCTGGATTTGAACTCAGGAAGACAAGTCTGAGGCCTGAGACTTTATCTACTGCACCATCTATCTGCCTCAGGAAATGTGAGTTCAAATTCATTCTCTGATACTTAATAGTTCTGCAATTTTGTTTCATCATTGGTAGAATCAGTGTCAGAATACAGGGCAGAACAATGCAGAGGCTTCCTAGTTTGTATTTTGTCTATCAGATTTCCACCATAACTGGTAGTTCTAGTGAGAGTCACTTGTTAAATGTTCTGCATGAGCATTTACAACTCTGAAACAGGCAAATGCTCCAAATAAGGTCTTGATTCGTTTTTTCTTTATTGTCTCAGGCTTAGAAAGTGATGGAGAAAATGTTAATGATGTAGATTCTCTTTAAAAATATGTCTTGTGTCCTTTTTTGGGGGTGGGGAGAGTTACTTGTTAAACATTTGCCACCATACCTCTGGCTGTAACTTTAAGAAAAAGGGAGAATATATCTACTAAGATGATGGATGGTTTACTCTTGAAAACATTTTATAAACCTTAAAGCAGTGTAGAAATGTGAACTTTAAAAAATATTATTAAGGTCTCAGAATGGGAAGGGTCCTGAGAGGATGACTACTCCAATCTCCCACCCAATGCAGTAATCCTTTCCAAGGTCCCATCTCTACTTCTAACCTCTTCTCACCTCTGAGCTCTTTGCCTACCAATACCACTTCCCTAATAATTTGAGGGTCTTTAAAGGGCAAGGGTGGGCCCCCAATGCTCTTAGCTTCTATTGGTAGCTTGTCAGAGATGTGCCAACCAGAAATTTCTCTAACCCAGTCCAGATTCTGGATCCATTCCCTGTCTGGGCCTCTCAAGAAAAATGAGTTTCCCCTGGAGACTCAAGGAGTCATAGATGCTCTTCCTCTCCATCTCTCCCCAGCTGGAAGGGATCTCTGGTACCCTTCTTCCAGGAAAAGGTTCTCCCCAGTCCTGCATCTCTACAGGGGACTAATACTCAGCACGTGTTTGAATACTTTTAGTAATAGGGATCTCATTAACTCATCCCATTTCTTTATAGGTCAGCTTCATAAAAATCTGTTGTCGTTGTTTGTTTGTTCTTCATTCTTGAAGAGGACCATGACATCAGGAAAATGATGTTATGACTTGTGAGAGAATTGGATTTAAGTGAGAGAGGGCTGTGCAAAGTCACCAACCTCACTTTCTCCCCCAGAGACATCTGGGTCCAGTGACCAGATATAGATCAGGATGATGGGAGATGCTCCGCCCATGAAATCTCCCCTAAGACTGGAAGTAGAGATGCCTTTTAGGGTAGGGTGTATGGGCATCAGGACAGGGCTAAATAATAGAGGGAGAAGTAAAAACCTGTGGGAGCCATAGTAGAGCTAGAGAAGGTGAGGGCAAGGAATTGGTATGATAGATGAATAGTGATCATCACATCTCACATCTTCATTGTAGAGAAGAGGTTCACAAAAGTGGAAATTAGTTGCCTAAAGTCACACAATTAATAAGTAGCAAAGCTAGGATTGAGGCTCAGTTCTGATGACTCCAAATGTAGTATTCTTTTGACAGTACCAAGATTCCTCTTACAGGATATTAGGGCTGGAAAGGGTCTTAGATGATCAACTGTATCGGGAGTTTTTAACCCTTTTGTGTATCATGGAACCTTTTGGCAGCCACACAGTGAAGCCTTCTAAGAACTGTTTTTAGGGGGCAGCTAGGTGGCACAGTGAGTAGAGCACTGGCCCTGGAGTCAGGAGGACCTGAGTTCACATCCAGACTCAGACACTTTACACACTTACTACCTGTGTGACCTTGGTCAAGTCACTTAATCCCAATTGCCCTGCCTTCTTCCCTCAAAAAAAATTGTTTTTAAATACATAATATAAAATAGATTAAAAAGGAAGTCAATTATATTGAAATAAGATAATTTCTTCTATCAAAGTTCACAGACATCCTGAAATCTATCCATAGTCCCCTTGAGTATCTGTGGACTTCAGGTTAAGAACCCCTGATCTAGTCCAAACCCTTACATTTAAGAAATGTAAGACTGAGGATCAGAGAGGGTGGCTCATTCAAGGCCACACAGTGAGTTAGTAGCAGGATTAAGACTAGGACTCAGGTCTTCTGGTTCCTACTTCTGGGCTCTTCTAGCCCCATCACGCTACAGAGGCTCTGAGAAGCCAGGGCAAATCATGAGGGTACCATTTGTTGGGAAAGGGGCTCTAGAAAGAAAAATGGATTTAGGTTAAAAACTATATTTACCAAAAACCTTCAGAGGTGGAGTTCTTACCACCTCCCAAGGCATCCTGTCCCTCTTTTGGACAGCAGTAATTGTCAAGAAGTTTCCTCAATGTTGAGGCAAAGTCGGCCTCTGTAGCTACCAACCATTCACCCTAGTTCTGTCCTCAGATGAAGAACTGAGCAAGATGAGTGCAATGAAATCACATATGTACAGTCTTTCGGTTCTTTTTCCAGTTGTGTCTGACTCTTTGTGACTCCATTTGGGGTTTTCTTGGCAAAGATAACTATGGTGGCTCACCATTTCCTTCTCCTGCTCATTTTACAGATAAGGAAACAGAGGCAAACAGGGTTAAGTGACTTGCTCAGGGTCACACTGCTAGTAAGTGTCTGAGGCCACATTTGAACTCGGAAGATAAGTTTTTGTACAGCTCTTTGTACAACACACGGCAAATCTTAAAGCATTTGCTATTATTAATTAGTTGTAGTAATAATCCCACTTCCAGGACAGCTTGATGGTACATTGGATAAAGTGTTGGACCTGAAGTCAAGAAGACCTAAGATCAAATCCAACGTCAGACACTTACTGGCTATGTGACCTTGGACATGTCTCTTAACCCTATTTGCCTTAGTTTCCTCATTTATAAAATGAGCTCAAAAAGGAAATAGCAAACCACTGCAGTATCTTTGCCAAGAAAACTCCCAAAATGGGTCATGAAAAGTCAGACATGACTAAACAACAAATCTCACTTCCATGTGACAGCCCTTAAAATGCTTGGAGACAGCGATGGCGCCCTTCCAAAGTCTTCTCTTACCTTTGCTAAATGTATGCATTATTAGATATAGCACTTCTGGGTTTAGAAAGTGATTTCACACACCTTTTCCTACCCACCTGCTCTCCTTTAAACATCCCCATCATGACCCCTGCAAGATCATTTGGACCTCTTCAGTACCTTCTTTCTGCCCCTCTGATTGGAAGGTGGTAGAGAGAGCTCCTCTCCAAACCTCCATCTCAGGAGGGTGCCCAGCCCAGTTCTCTCTTCATTTCCCACCAGGCTGCACTCCTTTGGACTTGTCTGTCATCCCCCTTCATGGGATATCTTCTCACTCTCTTCCCTCTCCCCCTCCCCACGTTTTAGCTTCTTTTTGTATGTTGTCTTCCTCCATTCAATGGTAAGCTTTTCATGGCATGGATTATCTTTCCTTCTTCCTATTTGTGTCCGCAGTGCTTAACAAAGTACCTAGCAAATAGTAAGTGTTTAATAAATCCTCATTGACTGGCTGATTGACATTATCTTAGTACAGTAGAAAAAGTACCACCACTATTGACAAAGGACCCCAGTTCAAATCCCTCTGTTGATGCTTACTGCCTGTGTGACCTTGGGAAATTTACTTACCTTCACAGGTCCTCAGTTTCCCCATCTGTAAAATAAGGAATTTGGACGAGTGGCCTGTAAGGTTCCTTCCTGATCTAGATCTTATGCTTTACGTTGCATGAGGTCTATTTACTAAGGCCCAGAAATCAGACATGACTTGCCCAAGGTCACCTAGCAAGTCAATGATAGAACCAAGTCGAGAGTGAATAACAGACTTGAATTCAGAAGACCTGGGTTTGAGTTCCTGCTCTCCTCATTGGCTGTGTGACTGGGTCTTAATTTCCTCCTCAGTAAAATCAGTTGTTGGACTAGATGAGGTCCGAGAGCCCTTCCTGCTCTAATTCTATGAAACCTTAGTCTTTTGACTTTTCGTCCAGCGATTGCTCTTTGCCCAATGTTGCGTTCTCTCCAAGAGACAAGGGACAGGAACAAAAATAGCAGCCATTTTAATCATTGGAACCAACTGGCTTCATTACTTAACCTCAGCTCTTCCCATCTCAAGAGACAGGTGAAACCTTCAGGGTTCAGCTCCTGGTCAGTGGAGGATAGTGCATTCATCTGGTCACTCTCCTAGCCCTCCTGCCGCCCTAGGTTGAACCTTCATCAGAGCAGAGGATTTCTTCACTATTGACAGTCTATCAGTTTAGTCATTTTTCAGTCATGTCTGACTCATTATGACCTCATTTTGGGTCTTCTTGGAAAAGATACTAGAGTGGTTTGCCATTTCCTTCTCCAGTTCGTTTTACTGGTGAGGAAACTGAGACAAACAGGGTGAAATGACTTGCCCAGGCTTACACAGCTAGTAAGTGTCTGGGGCTGGATTTGAACTCATGAAGATGGGCTTTCCTGATTTCAAGCCCAGTGGTCTATCCATTGTGTCATCTAGCTGCCCACTGACAACCAAACTTGGCTTATTCATGCTTTTCTCCTTCTGCCCCTAGCTGTCCCCCACCTACCTCAATACCTCTAATAGAACTGAAGCAGAGAGACAGAGAGTCAGTCCCCAGAGATCACAAGTGATCCTGGGGGACAGAACACCTGTCTGGGTCCCCTTCCAATCAACAAAATTTAATTCAATGAGTGGTCATTAAATCTCTGCTGCATAGTGCACACTTTGCTAGTCTGAAGGAGCTAGAATTTTACCAAGATAGCTTATGATTTACTGCTTTTCTTTTCTTAGTTCTTTTTATTCAGTAGTTAAAAAGTAATTTTTATTTATATCTTTTGTTTTTACATTGCCTAAACTCTGCTGCTCCTTTTTATTCCCTCTTCCCTTCACAGAGACTCTTCTCATATAATAAAGACATTTTTAAAGAAAAAAGGAAGAACCAATATATACTTTTTAAAAATCTGATAACATATACAATGTTCCACACTCATGGACTCCTAACCTCCACAAAAGAATTGGAGGAGGTATTCTCTCATATCTCTCCTTAGGGGCCTTAGTTCTTTGTAAAAGTCAATTCAGTAGTCTTTTTATTTTTAATTTTATCTTTTTACCATCGGGTTTTCAGGACTTCTTTTGTGTTTGACTCCATACAAATAAAATTTTACCCTCAAAAGCTGACATTTATATGGTTCTATTTTATAAGGTCCCTGCCATATCTAACCTTCTGAAGTACCTGACATGTACAGAGTGCTTTAAAAGATGAAGGTGAAATCCCTCATCTTCCCCTCTCTTTATTTCACAGCCCCATCATGTCAACCCCCCCTTTCCTTATTCCTTCTTTTATTTAGTCCGTGATGAAGAAGAGACCCTTCTCCCCATACATACCCTTAATCCTATCTTTTCCTGCAGGCTGCCCCACAACCATGCCACCAGCACTATCCCCCATCTTCAGCTTTTCTTTGTCTACTTGGTCCTTCACCTATAGCTATAGACGTGCCCAAGTCTCCATTATCCTTAAAAAGAATCCTCTCTGGAGACTACCCTCCTTTCATTCTACGTTCTCCATTTCTCAGCCAGACTAGAAAAAGCTCTCCTCATTCATCACCTTGACTTCCTGTTTTCTCACTCATTTCTCAACCCTTTGCACTCAGGCTTCTGACTCTATTATTCAATATCCTTTTCTCAATCCACATCCTTCTTGACCTCTCTGCAGCATTTGACACTGTCGGGCATCCACGCCTCCTGGACACTCTCTCTTCTCTGAGTTTTCTTGACACTGACCTCTACTGGTTCTCCTTCTGCGGAGCCGACTGCTCTTCATCGCTCTCCTTTGCTGTGCACCATTCTTATCACACCTTTTAAACGGAGAGACATGCCAAAGCTCTGTCCTGGGTACTTTTTTTTTTCTACTTTCAACTAGGTAGCTAGGTGGTGAGGTGGATAGAATGCTGGGCCCGGAATCAGGAAGACCCGAGTTAAAATCTAGCCTAAGACACCTATTAGTAGTATGTAACCCTAGGTAAGACATTTAACTTCTGTCTGCCTCAGTTTCTTTCTCTGTAATATAAAGATAATTATAGCATCTGTCGGCTGGGCTAGAATTGGCCTCTAACCTGTAGGTGGCTAGAGCCAAACAAACAGAGCAGGCTAGGGGCCAGAGAGGCAGGACACAAAACAGAAATTTAATTAATTTCAGAGTGAGGAAAAGGACGTATGCATACAAAAGCCCCCCTCCTAAGAAAGAGGGCTTAACACGTTGGACTAAAGGTAGATCTTAAATACATACTGGACTGAACTATGACCTAATCGTTTTTAGGTCTTGAGTTACTGTTCCCATGGGCCCTGTGGGAACAGTATTGTCTCAAGTCTTAGGGCTCATGCCTATCCTGTGGGGCATATTACCAGAGTTGTGTGATAGCAACAGGAACACAGTACCTGTCAGTGGAAAGAAACAGGGTTTGTGAATATGTGATGGATGCCCCTGGGAAATGGGGGGAGGTAAATCCTTCAGTGAACACCTGGTGCTGGTCCAACCAATACACTTTGCCTGAGGGTTATAACATCTTGAGCGCAAAGGATTATTATTATTATGCCAAGCTCATGGCACAGCCTGCTTGCTGAACCTTAGCTCCCTAAAAGAGGATAATTCCAAAATATTTTGACGCACCTAACTCCCAAAGATGCTGTGAGGACCAAATAAGATAATGTTTGTAAAGGCTTAGTACATTGCCTGACATACAGTAGGTTCTTAACACATGCTTATTTCCTTTCTTCCTTCCTCTTCCTTTATTCTTTCTTGGTGATTTCATCAACTCACATGCTGTCCATCTCAAAGACGATGACTTCCAGAGACTCCCTCCTGAGCACCATCCCTTATCCCCAACTGCCTATTAGGTATTTCCAACTTCATCTTCTCCAGGCATCTCAAACTCTACATGCCCCAAACAGAACTCATTTTTCTCTCGCTATTTCCCACCCAACTCATTCATCTTCCAAACTTCCCTATTCTTGTCAAGGGTACTGTCATCCTTCCAGTCACCCCTTTCACAACCTCAGTTTCATCCTCAGTTCCTCACTGACTCTCACTCATCCCATATGTCTAATCTGTTGCCACTTTTTATGGTGTCTACCTCCATATCTTCCATACATATATATCTGTCCCCTTTTCTCCACAGATACAACCATCACCCTAGGTCAGGCCTTTATCTCTTCTTCCCTGGATTCTTTCAGTAGCCTCCTAATTGGTCTCCCTGTCTCCAGCTCCAATTCATCTTCCATATAACTTCTCTATTCATTATGACATGCTGATTTCAAGGAGGCCCTGCTTTCATGGGCAAGCATTCATTCCTATATTTTAAGTGGTGGTCCAGAAAACTCAATTCCCTTCCTGACCCCTCTTGGAAGCTGTATCAGTTGGATCCTTTAACAATCAGGGACATGCTACAGAAACTGATCTGTATAGCAGCTGTAGTAGTAGTAGCAGCAGCAGCAGCTAGCATTTACATAGCACTTTAAAGATTATAAAGTGCTTTAAATACATTAACTCGTTTGACCCTCCCATCAGACCTCTAAGAGATGTACTACAGGCATCTTTATCGTTTTCTTGTTTTACAGATGAGAAAACTGGGGTTCATAGAAAAATCCCTCCCCCACAGTCACACGGCCAGCGTCAGAGGTGAGATTTGCACATGAGTATCATCTGACTCCAAGTCCAGCATGACCACCAAGAACCAGTCTTTCCCCAGGATGTTAAAGCTCAGGGACTGAGACAGGCAGGAACACAGTGGGTGGGATGCACAAACTCTGAGCCTGGGAGTTTTGTCTCTCATGAGAAGGATCACACTACTAGAAGCATTGATTTGAGGAAATTAGGGCTTGTCTGACACAGTCTTCCTCACTAAAGCTTGGCTTTTTCATCACAGCTGTGGGCATGTGTAGTAGGAAGGCCGAATTTATGATCTCAAATATAATCATATATATATTGGAATGGTTCGAAATTGCAAGGTATGAGAGATTCTCTAAGTAGAAAGCAGCAAAACATTTATTTAGGCCCCAGGGCAGCAGATCCGCAAACCAGCCTCCCCATTCCGACATCTTGACCAAAAAACCCCAGGCCCAGTAGGCCCACCTCACAAGAGTAACCAGGAGGCCACCGAAAAACAAGATGGTATTTAGCCAAATCAAATTTACTGGCCTCAAGTCCTTGCTCACACTCCTGGGTTCACACAGGTCTCCCACTTCAGCTTTTTTTCAGCTTCAGCTGTAGTTGCCTCTTGGCTCAGCTTTCCTTGCAACTGAGCCTCTGGCGTTCTCAAACCCCGCCTCAACAACCAGAGACCATTGCTTCCCGAGTTGGCCCCTCTTAAGTCATTAATCTACACCCACACAGGTTTCACACTTGATAGGGCTTTGGGCCTGGGGCTTAGCACTTAACAGCTGAAAGTACTTTCATTCAAGGTAAACAAAAACCAAAATCCTCAAGGGCACCTTAAACTAAGTGCTAAGGAGCCCATTTTGCCTTACTGACACAGCATGCTCAATCCCAACCTGGTATGTTTGACTAGGACTGACTGAGGAAAAGAACCTCTCCCTGCCCTTCCCTTACAGCAATGCTGTAGGACTGAGCACAATCCCTCATGCTAACACCAATGGCTACAAGGATGGGTAGTGGCCTAGGATCATAGATTTAGAACCAAGGGCACACAGCAGGTCAGTGGTAGAGCAATGCCAGAAAAAAACACTGAACTTGAAGTCAGAAGACCTGGAACCTTAGAGATAGATTGGTAGATAGATAGATGGATAGATGGGGAAGCGGGGGAGAGAAAGGGAAGAGAAAGAGAGAGGAGAGGGGAGGGGGGAGGGGTAGAGGAGGAGGGAGCATTTATTAAACATTTATGTAGCAGGCACAGTACTAAATACCGAGATTACAGAAACAAGAAAACAATATGACTCCCCCTCTCAAAGAGCTGACATTCTAATTGTTTGTTTTCAGTTGTGTCTGACTCTTTGTGACCCCCTTTTAGGGGGGTTTCTTGGCAAAGATACTAGAATCGTTTGCCATTTCCTTCTCCAGCTCATGTTTACGGATCAGGAGCTAAGGCAACTACTGTAGCAGTAGTAGTAGCTTGTAAGTGACTTGCCCCAGGTCACACAGCTAGTAAGTGTCTGAGGCCAGATCTGAACTCATGAAGTTGAGTCTTTCTGACTCCAAGCCCCAAGCACTTTATCCACTGTGCCTCCTCGCGGATGAGGGAAGACAAAACATAAAAGAGTTAGAATGAAGGGGAGAAAGGGAAGAATGGCATCCAAATGGAGGCCAGGCTACCAGAACAGAGGTAGAGCAGATGGTTGTGGTGATGGAAAAAGCCAGAGAGGAAGCTGGAAGCAGTATAACTGGGCCTTTTCTTGACATGGTAGCCCCAGGACTCACTAAACACCTAGAAGACCTCAGAGGGGACTTCTCCCAAGGGGCCAAGAAGCCCCTGAAGAGGGGGAACAACCAGTTGTAGTAGCAGATCATGGTGGAGGGTGAACCCAATGTGGAAAGTGACCTTAGAGTTCATCTGATCCACCGTCCCATTTTACAGGTGATATAACTGAGGCTCAGAGCCATTAAATGAGTTGCCCAAGGTCAAACAGGCAGCAAGTGGCAAAGCCAGAATTCAAACCAAAACCTTCTAAATCCAGATCCAGCATTCTTTTTATGGTACTGTGCTGACCATCAAGAATGCTCTCTATGAGGTCAGGGATTGTCTCCATTTTGTATTTGTCTCCCCCACGCCCACCACAGTATAGAATCATAGCATGTAAGAGATGCCTAATGACTGTTTGTCAATTGATTTAATGAACAATTCTCAAAACAACTATATTGACCCATATATACCCTACCATGTGCCAGGGGAGGTGAAAGCCTTCTTCCCCACGAACCTTCTTTGACCTTCTCAGTCTGTAATGTCCTTTCCCCCTTCATACTTCTCTCCAGCCCTGTACCTTTTGTACGTATTTATCATGTTATGTCGTGTGCTATGAGAGTAAAGCTGTAGCATGTGCAGTGGCCACGCCCCAGTGAAACAGTCATGGCGGACAGGCTAAACCAGGTTGAGGGTAACAAATGGGCCTTGAAACCATCGCTGAGTCGAGGGAATGTCTATCCCAAGCATGTGAAGACTTTCCCTGGTATAACATGTGAATGAGAATAATCTACTCCAGTAGCTACGAAGGCAGCTGAAGCAGACATTGAAGAGGGCTTAGAGCTTGGTCAGACACAGAAGATGACAAGGTCATGAGCTACATCCCATGCCATGGCTAGTCGTCTTGACTTCTGACCTGCCACCGGACTTTGATGACTCAGGAAGAGAGAGAGTGAGGCTGACAACTTTGTGCAACTCTGCCTCACTCAAACACGATTCATGCTGAAAGTCCAGACATCAGCCTGTGATGTCACCGGTCCTCTTTGAAAATGAATGACAAACAACAATATTGTATATTATAGTTAACTATAACAATACAACAACACAACAATAACAATATAACAGTAACAACACAATATAACAATATTGTGTATTATAGTTAATTGTGCTGTGTCAGCCCCTTACTAAACTATAAACTCAGCAGGAGCATGCTGATATGAACTTTGTATATCCTCTAGCCGCTGCTCTGGACACTATAGACGCTTTAAGAATGTTTGTTCGATTAAGTTGAACTGAACTGAATTGAATTCAATGGGGCAGGGAGCTAAGCAGAGACAGAACTCTTGCCTTTAAGGCAGTGGTGCGCTGGTAAATCCTCCCCCGCCCCCCCCCCCAAAAAATGTTCATAGGACCCATTTTGTGCTCATTTTCTCCATCACTTTTGTAAGTCTAGATAAGCAACAAAACAACGAATCAAAGTCCTATTTATAGCATTTATTAATATCCTAGGTGTAAATACTAACACTGAAAATTCAACAGTAGGCTCTGGAAAGCAGTTCAGAGCTGGCTAGCCCACCCTTTCCTTTGGGGTTTAGTCTTACCACTTAAGCAGTCAGTCTTTATGGCAAGCCTACTACAATTTACCTCTTAGTTATACCTGGATTCATCATGGCCGTTCTAGGATGACTGCTGCTGGAACCCAGACCTAAAATATCATTCTATTGTTAGGCAATAGAACGAAAAAAAAAAGCAACAAAAAGGCAATATTAATAAAACTAAAATTCAAAAAGGAAATAAGTGAGCTTGGCTGTCTATGCATCCATAAAAGGTGTCCAGCCCTCCTAACTACTACTGACCCTACTTCCTCCTACACCCATCCATCCACCCACGCCCGTGTACATACTTAAGCACACACACCCACGAACACACTTGAGCACCCACACCTGTATACACACCCTTGAGGGACACATGTACAAGCTGATTTGTATGAATTAGCAAAGCTCTAGACGATAATCTTTTAGACTGAAGCAGCAATGTACAAAGCAGAAAGCGCCATATTGATTTGAGAGTGCCTCAGTTTGGATCTCAGTTGTCTCATTTACTGTGTGGCATTAAACAATTTATCTTCCCTCTCCGGGCCACACTTTCCTCATGTGTAAAAGGAAAGGGTTGGACTAGCTGACCCCAAGAGTCCTTCCAGAACTGACATTCTGTTTCCTCTTACTGGGCTATGCTCCTTCCATCAGTTAGCCTAGAGAAGTTTAAGCCAAGCTGGCCCTTTAAGAATCCTGTCAGTCAAATCCGGTAGGTCTGGCTTAGAGTAAAAGCTAAGCATATCAGCCTCTAGAGAACTGCTGTCAACACTTTCTCTGGCTCAAATCCAGAGCCTCCCACTGGACTCTCATGTCCTCAAACATGCCTCTCAGCCCAAAGAAACTGGAGAAAGTAATCCTGTTCTGTGCATCAGGGACCTTAGTGGCCCCCCAAAGCAGGCGTAGACCATGAGACCAAAAGCAATGAGACCAGAAAATATTTAGGCAAGACTGAAAGGACTCAGGCAACAGGCTGCACTGGGGAATTAAGGACACAGACCTTGACAAAGTGGTTGGTCATGCCTCTTTTTACACAGCAGATGTACCTTCTTCCCAGGCAGTATATGGGAAGATGGCAGACTCAGAGCTAAAAAAGACTTTTTGCCTATCAAGGCAACTAAGTTACTCAGTGGCTAGAGGAGTTAGGAAGACCTGAGTTCAAATGAATCTAGCCTTAGACAGTTACTAGCTATGCGATCCTGGGCAAAGTGAAATGCTATAGTAGAAAGGGCTTAGTACAGTGTCTGGCACATAGTAAGTGCCATAGAAATGCTTATTTCATCCTTTCTCCTAAAAGAGACCTTGGAGTGTATCTAGCCCAACCACCACTAACCCCGAATCCTTTAGACTTTCAGCCTTCAACCCGCAATGTAGCGCCTCCTGGGCCCAGATTCAGCATGGCCACTTGGGGATAACTGCCCAAGCTAGGTATCACTGTATTGCTAGATATAACAGAAGCACAAAAATGCAATATTAATAAGGCTGCATTTTGAAAAGAAAATTGATTATCTTTACTTTCTATGCACTTAACTAGGGTTTGCCCATATATACATATATGTGTATATATACATATAAATACATACATATATACACATACATGTATGTGTACATATATAATAACTACATTTCAATTTAATTGATTTCCTTTGTCAGACTATGTATTTTATTTTGTGCCTTTAAAAACATGATTTTGCAAAGTTTATAGAAACTAGACTCTCAGCTCTCTCCAACTTTGAATTTGCTGCTCTGCCTGGTTTCAAATCTGTGAAACAAGATGCCCCTCCCAGGATAAGCTCATGACTTCTAAACTTAACACCTTGCTGCTAACTCAAAGTCTTGATGGACACCATCTCCCTCAGCCTCCTCTCCCCTCTGATTGGAGGACTGGAGGACAGAGTAATAAATTCCTCCAATACCTTCCTTTATACAGAGCAGAAACTGTATTTGCAGCTCACTCCACTTTTCATCTGCTACCCTCCCTGGTTTCAAATCCACAAAACAAATTGCCCCATGCTGGATACCTCCGGGGTTCCCCCTTGTCTCATGACTTCCCACCTCCTTTTGGGTATAGTCCACCCGCTAGATTGTAAGCTCCTTGAGGGCAGGGATTGTCTTTCTTTTTATTAATTGTATCCCCCAAAACTCTGGTGGACTGGCCACATTGTTCGAATGCCAAGTGTACATTTGTCTAAAAGACTATTCACAGAGAACTCACACAAGGCAAGTCCTCACATGGAGGTCAGAAGGAGTGAGACAAAGATATTCTCAAGGTCTCTCTGAAGAACTTTGGAATCAATTGTGTGACATGGGAGACACTAGCACAGGACTACCAAGCATGACGTGCCCACGTCAAAGAAGCTCTATGCTCTATGAGCAAAGCAGAATTTCAGTAGCTCAAAAGAAACATGAGATGTGCAAATTTAGAGACCTCTCCACTCAATGTTCATGTGGACTATTTATGCCTGACTTGTGATAGAGCCTTTCAAGTTTGTATTGGTCTGATCAGTCCAGCTGGACACACTGTACTTTGACTCCAGCAAAAGTGATATCATCTTAGTCCTCTTTGAGAACAAAAGACAACAACCAACCAACCAACCATCCCCACAACTTAGCACAGTATGTGGGACATAGTAGGTGTTTAATAAATGTTTATTGGATTGGATTAGACTTCTGTTAGACTTCCATAAAACACACACAAGAAAGATTAAGAACCTCAGACCTTAAGGATCTACCCAACATGCTAGAGTTCTTTGAAGATTTCATAGAATACAGAACTCTCCCTGTCTATCTGCCCATCTCTCACTCTCCTTGTAGGACAAATCCACCATCTTTTCTAGTCACATGTGTCCTTGTTGATTGTTTTTATATCACTTCTCACTTTAAGTCTCTGTTAGACCAATGCCACAGCATATGTAGACACTCTCATTCCTTTACCCTTTGGTCACCTGCCATTGTAATGTTTCTGATGATATAGCGTTTCATGATCTATATCCACACAGCACCATCATGAGATTCCTCAAATGGATCTGTGACCTTATCAATATGGATGTTACCTTCCACGAGGTAGATCACAGCCTATACATGTCTACCCATTCTACTCTGTTCTTGCCTATGCCTTCCCATAAATTCACCAGAGGGAGTCCATTCAACAAGCCTTCCTTACTTTCTCTTGAGTATAAGAAGATACCTTGGAGGGATGGTCTCAGAGAAACATGGGAACTGATGTAGAGTGAAATGAGGAGAATTAGGAAAATGATTAATTTAATAGCAATGACATTGTAAAGACAAACAACCTTGAAAGATTTAAGAATTCTGATCAATGCAATGACCAGCTCAGATTCTAGAAGACCTTGGTAACCTTCTTGACAGAAAAGTAATGGATTCAAGATGAAATATACATTTTGGGACCTGAATAATGTGGGTTTCCTTGACTGAGCATATTTGTCACACAATAAATAGCCAATAAATATTTATCAAGCACCTAATATGTGCCATGCATTGTGCAAAGCATTGGAGATACAAATACAAAATAAGACAAAGACAGTCTTCAAGGAGTTTAGCATCTAATAGGGGAAGACAACACCTAAAGGGAAGCTGAAAAGTGCGGAGAGGAGTACACAGTGTGGGGCCATGATAGAGAGGTTCAAAGAAGCCCAAAGCAGTATAGCTGGTGGGGAATGGGAAGAAGACTATGGTGAGCCCTCTCCTTTAACAGAGACCCTGGAGCTCATGGCCCACTAGTCAGAGGAATTACACAAGAGTTTTGTTTTTCTTTTTCTTAAAATGGGAGAGGGGAAGAGTGGGAGGTAAAAGTGAGAGAAAATAAATGTTTATCTATTGAATTTTTTAATTTTTGAAAAGAAGATATTATTAAAACACACAAATGATCCAAAGGTTATCTTTCATTTTTGCCACATGACCAGCCTGTCCTGTTTTTAATCATACATTTCTTGGATAATATCTTAAGAGATGGGCTGTTGTGTCAGAGATAATTTTGAGATAATCAAAAGCAAAGTAGAATTTCCCATTTCCACAACAAATTTGTTTTGTCTTTGCATAACCCCAGCATAGTGTAAGCTGTTAACAAATGTTTGTTGAATTTGAATGGCCTTCAGGAACCCAGGTAGATTAGTGTTATTTTGGAGTACATAGAGGGTTTTAAGGGAAGAAGAACCAATTAGACATTCCTATCCACCTTTCTTTCTACCATTTAGCAGCAAATGCTCTCTAAATGAGAGATTTGAGGATAAGCCAGTGGCCACACTGAAGAGAGAAGGGCAAACTTAAGAATCTGTGGGAGGTTTATTACAGCCAGTCAGGGCATTTGGGCCTAGAGACAAGGGATTCTTATTATCTGCATCTTGATTTGTGTATCTACTAGCCACCTGAGCAGCCATCTCTGGGCTCAGATCAGTTCATGGAAATGTCAAAATCAAAGATAGTTCCTCAGTTTTCCCTTTTTATCCAGGAAAGGTTCCGTATCTGAATGTCAATGATGTTTTATCGGCTTCATTTGCTTTCCAGGGGTAGTAGATTAAGGCAGCCAGGCGGTACAGTGGATAGAGTCCCAGGCTTGGAATCAGGAAGACTCATCTTCATTAATTCAAATTTTTCCTCAGACACTCATTAGCTGTGTGACGCTGACCAAGTCACTTAATCCTATTTGCCTCAGTTTCCTAATCTGTAAAATGAGCTGGAGAAGGAAATGGTAAACCGCTCCATTATCTTTGTCAAGAAACCCCCCAATGGGGTCACACAGCCAGGCATGACTGAAAAATGACTGAACAACAAAGAATAATGAGAGGCTGGAAAATAAGCCATTATGTTATCTCTGCTCCTAGAGCTCTGATTTTGGATGTTTTTGGTTTTTTTTTTTCCTTTAGAGGGGGGAATTCAGGGCAATTGGAATTAATTGACTTGCCCAAGGTCACACAGCTAGTAAGTGTGTCAAGTATCTGAGCCCTGATTTGAACTCAGGTCCTCCTGACTCCAGGGCTGGTGCTCTACTCACTGAGCTACCTAGCTGGCCATGGGATGTTTAAGTATTGTAATTGATTTGGGTGAGAGATAGGGTTGAATGAATGTGACTGGGCGAATGCAAATTTAATGTATACCACAGAATGTGAGGGACCTGTTTCCATGGCCTTGGCTTTTCTTTGAGAAATTTTCCCAGAGCCCATATCTTTAACCTTCCACACAAATGCCAATTAGTTTACTGGGAATTTGGATAATGGACTTCATAATTCAGGGAATGCAAAATGAACAAAACAAAGATACTATTAGGTTTCTTCACGGACTTCTTTTTGGCGACTCTTAACTTTCCCAAGACAGCCTACTGACTCTAAAGTATGTTATCAATATGGTGTAGTAATGGGTCAACATTCACTCAGGGCTTTTGTTCAGGAGTTCTTATATTGGGTTGTCTTGCATCTATGAGATGGATCAGCTGCTCCTAGAGTATTAAGGTCACCTCCCCATCACTATGAGACATTTTGAGTAGAACCTTTGTGACTATATAAATCTGTAGCGGGATGCGATGGTGCCTACCTATGATCCCTGCTACTGAGAGAGGCTGCAGCTGGTGAGTCACTTGAATTCCAGAGTTCCAAGATGCATAGGGGCTAGACCTGATGGAGTATCTGATGGTTAGGCAGAAATATGATGAACCCCTGGTAGTGGAGGACCACCAAGCTGCCTAAGGAGAGATGAACTGATCCAGGTATGTGAAAGCTTCCATGCTGATAGGTATTGGGACTGCGTTTGTGGGTTGTTAATGCACTTCTAGCCTGGGTGAGATAGGAAGCCCCAGTCTCAAAAGAGACAAACAAATAAAAGTTAATAATGTTGTTCTTACTATTATCCCTATAGATAAAAACTTATTCACCAATGTTTCCAAATTTCAGATTCTCATAAATCAGGTTTTCTTAAAGCAGAACTCCATTCCTCTACCATGACTTCTGTCACTTTGTTGGGATCTCTTTGGGAGGTTTCCAAAGTCCCTGGAATTGGGAGGGGGAGGAAGAGGAAGGTAATGTTTAATAGCTGGCATCTCTTTGGTTCAGCAGAAAAGCTGAACTGGATTCAACTTGAAACTATACTTCCACTCTCCATTTTCATGGCATTCTGTCTATTGGAACCTTCACCAACTTTTGCACTGAAGCCACTGACCTTCTTTCCCTTGTATCCCAGCATCTGATGATGACCCTGAGGGACTTTATCCTGGGTGTAGGTACATAACTCCAGCAGCCTCTCCCTCCCCATTACCCATTCTCACTCATAGCTGATTTTGGAGGTGGGGAAATGTCTGTCTCCCCAGTGACAACGTTCCCTGATGTGACCTAGTAGACAAAGAGTTTGTACATAATGATTTGAACATTGTCTCCCCCATTACACTGTGAGCTCTTTAGAACGTGGGACTATCTTTTGCCTTTCTTTTGTACCCACAGTGCTTAGCACAATGCCAGGAACATAATAGGTGCCTAATAAATGCTCTTTGGTTAAAAAGAGAGTAGCCATTAACTGTTTTTTTTTTCCAAAAAACCAATCAAATATTTATTAAGTTTCTGTGTGCCAGGCAGTGTCCTAGGTGCTAGGGATGCAATGACAAAAACAAGGTACTCCCTTTCCTCAAGGAGGTACATTTTAAAGATGGAGACAAAATGCCCATAAACAGAACACGGACAAAAGATACAAGGCTCTGAGAGTCATGAGAAAGAGATTAGTAATAATAATTTGCATTTCTATAGTTCTTTAAGGTTTATGAAACATTTTGTAGGCAGATAATGCAAGCATTGTCATCCTATTACTGTCTTGCTTTTCTCTTTGCATGCCCATCATTTAGCACAGTGCCTTGCACATTGTAAGCACCAAATTAATTAATTAATGCTTTATTCACTCATCCCAATCTCAATGAGGAAGTAATAATGCTCAGAGAGAAGTTGTTTGCTCATAGTCAAACAGCTAGTAGTCAAGTCACAAGCATTATTTAAACTCCTATTATGTGTGCCAGACACCATGGGGATACAAAGAAAGCCAAAAAACACTCCCTGACATTAGATCTTGCAGTCTAATGGGAGAGATGACATATAAAGAACTCGGTACAATCAAGCTATATACAAAATAAATTGGAGATAATAGCAGAAAGGCACTAGCATTAAAAGGGATCCAGGAAGACTTTCTGCAGAAGGTGAGATTTTAGCTGGGACTTGAATGAAGCCAAGAGTCTGAGATGAGGAGAGAGAGCATTCCAGGTATGAGGGACAGCCAGTGAAAATGCTCAGAGCTGGGGGATGAGGTGTCTTGTTCAAAAAACAAAAAAGCAAGGAGACAAGAGTGACTAGACTGTGGAGTAAGGAGTAAGAAGACTGGAAACACAGTAGGGGGTCAGGTGACAAAGGGCTTTGAATGCCAAGTAGAGGATTTTATATTTTATCCAGGAGATAATGGGGAACCCCTGGAGTTTTTTGAATAGGGGTGACATGATCAGACTTGCATGTCAGAAGTAGGACTCAAATCCAAGGCTCTTGACTCCAGCTCAAATTCCCTTCCTACTATACCTAGTGACCTTTAGAGCATGAAGAGGATGTCAGAATCTCACAAATGTACTAATTTGGAGATACTCCATTATAATCTCTCTCTAAAGGAGATGTTCTCCCCTAAGCTGGCTGACCTAGGAGATGCAGGTACTGCCCTCTGGGGATAATGAGGGCTAAATCCATACATATATGGGTTTCACCATTGTCCAAGACAAAGTGAAACATCTTCACTCCTAACACCACTTCTACTGGGGCTGGTCACATTAGAGAGTCTACCTCAATCTCTAGTTTTTACCATGCAACATATCTCACATTCCTAGTTAAGTCTTTCACAATCCCTTCCAAAAGACAGTAATCAGAATTTAATGTATATATATATATATATATACATATGTATGTATATTGTCCTGGAGAGATTAGCACGATTCAATAGCACGTCTTCTTCAGACAGAAGAGAGGATACGAACACAATCATCCTGTTCTTTAGCACAAACTCCACAGAAGCAAAAGTTCTTTTACAGTAGAATGTGTGAACTCAGGATTGAAGATCCTGGCTTTCAGTAGGTCATTTGGTGGTTAATAACAATCTGGTTACAAGTCTTCGAGGTCTATTTTAGCAGGGGGATAAACCTCAATTCATCCTGAAACCATATACACAATAACAAGAATATAGTGATCGTTTGGCCATTTGAATACATGTATAATAATAAGAAAACCCCCCAAAAGGGTCATTAAGAGTCAGACATGATTGGAAAATGACTAAACAAACAACAAATGATAACAAAAAGACCCATCATGTATTCTGCTCTCTTTGCGCTAGTATCTAGCATTTATATATCATATGTATATATGATATATAAATATATATATAGTTCTTTGCAAACCTTAAGTGATATATAAATATATATATATATATATATATATTTATATATCACTTAAGGTTTGCAAAGAACTATATCTATATCTCTATCCACATACATATTTATTATATACATCACCTTACTTTATCCTCATAATGATTCTGTAAAGTAGGTGTATTATTATCCACATTTACCAGATGAGGAAACCAAGGTGAAGAAGTTAAGTGATTTGCCCAGAATCACACAGCTACTGGGTTCCCACAGCAGAATTTGAACTCGGGTCTTCCTGACTCTAAGTCCAAAGTTCCATCCACTGAACCACTTAGTTGCCTCTTTGTAATGATCTAGTTTACCAATATTATGCACCTGGCAAATGAGGTCAATATCGTTGGGCTATTAGAAAAAAATTTGACCAAAATTTTCTTCTTTAGCAACCAATTAATTAATAATAAGCAACCAATTAATTAATACCCGTTAGCACTAACTCTTTTTACTCAAGCACATTACACGAAGTTCTGAAACAAGATAAGTATCACTTTTAGATAAAAACAAGCCTTATAGAAGAGCATTTCTAGACTAATTAACAAAGCTAAAGAAGACGTAAGATTAAGTCATAATTGTGCTTTCTGAGAGGCGAGGAAGTCTACGGATCTTGGCTATGGAACCAGCCAAGATCTCCTTTTCCCTAAATTGCCAGACCATTCTTAGGATGGCCTCAGATTATATTTCTGAAAAATCCCTCTGCATGAGCTTCGTGTAGTCTGTAAAACAAAGACACCCAAGTTTATTTTTGGCCTGAATTTTCCATTTAATTTTTTTCCTCCTGAAACAGTATCTGGGAATAGGATTTCTTTTACTCAAGAAGGAGCTGTCCCAGTATTTCCTATATTGAAAAGTTTCATATCAATGAGAAGGGCTCTGCAGGCAATTAATTGTCTGGGGCTATATTTTGCCAAACTGAAAAAAAAAAGCTAGCTGATACAAATTTTACAATCTCAAAGACAAGGACGTTTGAATAGGCTATAGCCATACAGTTTGGATTTCTACAGATCGATAACCAAATTCATCATTTTAATACAATATAAATGTTTATTTCACATATTGATTACTTTCAAATATTTCCAATCTTTGCAGAACTTGACTCCTTTTCAAAATTATAACATTTTCAACTTCCAATGTCTGCTATAGTATTGACCAAACCCAAATTAACTAATTGAAAAGCCAGTGTATACCCATCTGAACACTTAAGATGGTCCTTAACCAGAAGACGACTCTACCTTCCAGACAAGTCTCTACTAAACAACTAAATTTGTGTTAAAGAGGATCTGTCTTTCTCATAATATAAAATGCTTCACACTACAGGTGTGATTCAAAATACTGAGAGTTCTTCTATATAATAACTTCCAAAACTACAATGAAAAAAAAACCCAAACAACCCAACCCATAAACAACACGAACATATAATAATATCATGAACTTAAACATGACATTAATCTAGTTGAATGCATCTGCAAATCAGCTACAGAAAAAAAAAACTCATTTCATTCATCTACCAATTTTGACATTCTATCATGGTTCCATGGAGAAACCAGCATAGACTAATTATCATTTTTGATCTCAAAGCTACAAGGGTATAATACCATCTGTTACCATTCAGAGCCCAGACCAACCATGCTGTAAATAATAATGGTCCCCAATTAATTTGTCAAACCCAGTATAGATAAAAAAATTTTTTAATGATCAATTTTAAAGTTTGATACATGATTCCAACTACTTTTCCATATCCTCAAAAATACCAGAATCTGTGAAATTAAGCTGAGAAATTATTAAAATCTCAAAACTAAATTCATCTCCCAGAGGAAGAAATAAGCATTTCTCCAAGTGGCCATAACAGCTTTACAGGTGTGTCAATTTCTTCATTCTCCACTTGGCCCAATGACCTCTAAAAACTTCCTTAAAGTGACATTGCCATATTCTGGAGTCCTAGGCTTTTCTTTTTGCTCAAGTTAGAGATCCTGGTGGCTGGCAAAAATGAGAACCTTGTCTTGTCCCTGGTTAAGTGAAAAATCATTATTTCTGGCCTTGCAAATCACCACATTGCACTTCTCTTTATGTTGATTGAATACTACACTTTCTCATACTGCTAACTTCTCAGTCTTATACTTCTCTGCTTTCAGATCATGTTTCAAATTGCTTTCATGTTTATTTTCCTTTTCTTCATTAAATCTCTTTTGCAAATTAGTGCAATTTTCTTATGTATCTCTAATTTATTACAAAATTTTCCTTTTAAATTGTTAGAGCTGAAGCTTCTGGGTTTACTAATACTTATTCATTTTTCCATGTAAAGTATTTCCAATTCTGTTTCTTACTTAGGAACTTGTAAATGCATTGTCTATTCTAATTTCTTTTAGGTGGGCTTGCTTCTAATTTACTAGACAATTAAATTCTGCCAAATCACCCAGAAATTTAGTGATCGGGTAAATCATTCTTAAAATCAAATTTTGTCCTTTTGCCTAAGTGACTTGCTCTTTTTTTAAAGAGTATTTTACTTGCCTTTTTAAAAGAAACTCTTCTACTCAAGGCAATTTTTAAAAAAGTCTTCTTTCCAAATTGGAGGAGAGAAAATTTTGAGAACAGAACCTGCAAAGTGTGGTTCTTAAGTACCAAATGAAGGTTAATTTACAAACTCCAAAATGCAAAACCACATTTTTTCCCCTCCACTTTTGGAGTCACTGGCAAGAAAGTTTGAAACTACCTTTACTCCTGTTAAGTAATGAATGCCTCTTTTCTGAACAGGTAACAGCATAACTGGAAACACAAACATTTCCATTGCTAACTCTATTCATTCACACAACTAGAAATATCCTAAGTGCACTCTTAATTTAAAGATTAATGGAACCTTTTGAAAAGCTTTAGCCAAATCATTTTGTGCAAGAATTCACACATTTTCAATGCTAGCTTTTCCAGGGACAGAAATATTTTTACTTAACTCTGTTCTCCATTCTGAGATTGCCCCAACTTTTCCCGAAGTGGGCACTCAGTATTGACCTTACCTGAATAGGGGAGGGTCTATCCTCAAAACTCATTGATTTACAATAGCCTGATTCTAGCTTCACCCTAAAACAGAGAACCCAGTTTTGTTTTGTTTTGTTTTGTTTTTCTGGGCACAGAGGCATCTCTAGTCTTATTTCATATTCTTGAAGATCCACTTATCTTGATACCCGTCACTCAGGCAGGAAACCCATTGACCAGTTTTGGTCAAGCACTCCAAAATGACCAGAAGGATTTCTTGAACAAGAGGTCAAGCATTTCTGGGAAGGGGTCCTTGTGAACTTGTAGTCTCATACCCCTTTACCGTGGAAGATCTACCAGTTTTAAGATCAGTCACTTCTTAAGCTTTTACATCCCTAAATACAGAACAGATCAATAGACACCGGAAAAAAAAAATACCACCAACAGACAAGGATGGAAATAGCCACATTTTGTCAGTTGGGAATCTCTGGATGAAAAGCCACAGAGTTGTGGAGTTCCTGGCAGGGCTGGGAGCAATTAAGCTCTTGCTTATGAACCATGCCATTAGTTCCAGGCATCTGCTGTCCAGATCAGCTGCCCAGTGCTAAGAAAGGGATAAGGAAAGCCTATGGTGCACAATGTATAAAGTGGCTACATCACATACTGGGAGAGACATGCACAAATTCCTCACATTGTGTGACTGAAAGACTTGGTGCTTA
Organism: Phalanger gymnotis; assembly: GCA_028646595.1. Taxonomy (NCBI): domain Eukaryota; kingdom Metazoa; phylum Chordata; class Mammalia; order Diprotodontia; family Phalangeridae; genus Phalanger; species Phalanger gymnotis. The sequence goes on from CM053622.1 coordinate 714,321,639, forward strand.
ATGCTCTGATTCCATGAGCCTAGTCATGAGTCAGTAAGACTAGACTAGCATCTCTTCTCTGAAAAAAAAAACAACAACAACAACAACAACAAAACTCCCTGTAAGTGTTTAAGAGGTTCCTTACCTCTATTTAGTTGCTGTGATAGCCTCCTGAGTCACAGCACCATTTAACTATAGAGGCAAAATTATTAATACTGTACCCTGTGTTTTAGGTATAAGCTTGATAAATATTTGTTGAATTGAATCAAATTGGACTGGTACCCCTGTGAGGATGGTGTCATAAAAAGTGGGCCCAATTTCTCCCAAACTACCTTTTAGTGATCAATGATCAGAACTCCAAGTCTTTGAGGAGGAGCTGTCTTTCATATACCTGTCCTTCCTACCCCCAACCTCCTTAGACTAGGGGTATCTCATGTTCTCAACTCTCTCCCTATCTCCTCAAGGTATTTCTAGTGCTAATATTCTCCTTTGGGGAGGAAGAGTTCTTCAAACAAATGAATGGGAGGCCTCTAGAGTTTCTGGATATGCTAGATCCAAGAATTGCTGAAGAGGGCACTGGACTTTCCCTTCCCATTCTTCCATGGATTGGGAAGGTTTAGGGTTAAGGTTAGGGCTAGTTATATAGTTATAACCTTCAGGACAACTTTGAGTAGCTCCCCTATCACTGGTCCATGACCTCTATAGATAAGTTCCAGAGATTCGGGAGGAGATGACCTTGGACTCCAGGAATCCTGTTATTCAAAATCAACCCAGTGTGGGTCCCAGTGTGACCATTAACAATCACCAAACTCCCCTTGATGAGGTTTGGCATTAAGGGGTGCTAGAGACCCCAAAATATCAACACGCTGGGTCCTGCTCAAATGAATTGACTCAAGCCTTCTCATAGACAAAGAGAAAAACAAAGTTTATTACAGATTCACCATAATGGGTAGTCTTAAGAAATCTCACCATTTGTGATGTTCGTTTTCACAAGTGGGCCAGATTCAATCTACTGAGCTAGATTGCACCTGAGCACCTTCATGGAGGCAAGATGGAGCTTATATACAGAAAGATTGTGGGAGGGATCTAGAATGGTGATGGGGTGATGGGAGGAGGGGTTTAGGGAGGGTCTTGAAGAGGAGTCTAAGGAGGAACTTGACCAGGACTGGGGTGAGGTTAGACTCCAGGAACCAAGAGAATGGCACTAAGGGTGGGAAGTAGCTGGAGATACCAGACAACATAGGGCTAGGCTATTTTGAGGGTACCAGATTTGGGCTTAGACACTTTAATAGGATCAAGGGTGGAAACTAGCAAGACAATGGAGGGCTAGGCTAGGTTAAGAGTATCAAAGATTTGGGCCTAGTGATAACGAAAGGCTTAAGGCCTCAGGCCAAACCCTCATCAAGTGGGAAGATTCAAGGAGAGTTCAAGGGGGCTCACAGATCCTGTACCCACCACCCTGACAGCTTGTAAGGTCCTTTATCCCAGGCAGAGGAGGCTTACTGTATTTCCCCATGTATAAGACACACCTTAATTTTGGGGCCCAAAATTTGAAAAAAAAATGTATTATATAAAGTTATTGAACTCAAGTTTTCTTCATCTGCTCATAGCTTTCAGGCATCTTTTGGGCAAGTCTGGTGCATGTATGCATGTTTAGTCCATTCCATTTCATGAACCTGAAACACTAATTGTGTCCTCTTTTGAAATCAGTAACTTCTATTTCATCAGCAATTCCTCTTGCCTCATGTTGAACCATCTTTGTGGACACAGGAATTCCAATTGCCCTTTGCTCTTCAATCCATATCTTTAATTCCCTCTCTAAATCAGGCCATTTTGCTGACTTGCCTCTCATGGCCTTCTTCTGCTGTGGCATTTTCAGTAGGGTTTCTTCTTCGCGAAGCCAGTCTCCCAATTGTTTTCTCAGTTGGAGGAGGACCAAACTTACGTTCAGCAGCACGATTTCCATTCACTTTTGCAAACTGGATCACTTTAACTTGAATTCAGCACTGTACGAAAAACTTTTCTGAGCCATTTCTGGGCAGAGTATGGCAAAACGTAACCTAGTATACTTGGTAAAAAATGTGAAACAATGAGCGCAAAGACAGCAAGCATGAAAAAGCAGGAAATGCAAGTAAAAAAATCTACAACCACTGTATAAGACGTACCCAGTTTTTAGATCCCAAACTTTTCTTATGAAGGGTCCATCTTATACATGGGGAAATGTGGTATATCCCCAATGACTAAGCTAGCATCTTGCATATAATAGGTGCTCATTAGATTGGATTGAATTGGACTTCACATCCAACTCTGTCCAGATACTAAAATCTGGAAGATAAAAATAGCCAATGGTAGAACTTATACGGAACATTACATAGAACATAATTATATTACATGGGCTCTGGCTTTGGAAGCCCATTTCAGCTGTCAGGGGGCAGAGAAAGACCAGTTGAGCTACCTCAGGCAAGTAGACATTTAGGATTTGTGAGTGTTTACGGAGAGGCCCCTGCAGGGGGGAAGGTTACTGGATGACTTGGTTCCTTGCTATAATACTGTGTTATAGTTTCCTTGTTGCTACACTGAGGTAGCCTTACTGGTTTTGGAATATAATTACTGCTATATCGAATTGGAGTTATTGTTCTTGGGATTCGATCCTCTGGTGTCTAAATAAATGTTTTACTTCCTCTGCCCTCTACCTAGAGAATTTTTCATACTTTGTGATTCTGAGCTGTAAAGGCATGTTCTTGGTCATCCTCGAGGTCATGAATCTTGCCTTACTGATACACATGCAACCAAATCCCAAATTACTCCAATTTAGAGAAAATATAGGACAAAGAGTTACTTTGGAGATGCCTCAAGCATTTAGGACTGTTCTAGGACAGGCTCAAATGTCTGGTTTAGAATAGACACTAGCCTCCAGCTGATACTGGGGCCAACCTGGAGAGTTCTCTGAACTAGGAAAAGGCCAAAGGGCAGCATAGTTCCTGGGATCAAATGCAGGTACAGAATCGCTTCACAAAATCTAGGCTAACATCTTAAGGTCCAGACTGCATCTACACCAGGAGGTTTTCCTATAAGTAAAAGGGAGAATAGAAGGGCACAATTTGCCCAGTTTGTCTTGCTAACTTCTCTTCTCTTTGGACACATGCAATATTTTTTACTATGACAAGAGAAAGAAAGGGAACCAGCATTTATTAAGCACCTAATGTGCCAGGCACTGTGCTAAGCATTTTACACATATTATCTCATTTGGTCCAAACAAAAATGTGGTGGGGTAGGTACTACTTTTAACCCCATTTTGCAGTTGAAGAAATGGAGGCAAACAGAATTTAAGTGCCTTGTCCAGAGTCACACAACTACTAAGAGTCTGAGGCCAGATTTGAACTTAGGTCTTTCTGACTCCAGGCCCAGCACTCTTTTCACTAGGTTCCTATAAAGACATCGAGAGTACATGATAATAATCCAAGTCTATGTTTGAGGCCACTGATACAATTCCTTCAATTTTGTCTAGCTCCAGAGCTCAGGAGGCCTGAGAAGAAGCTGAAGATGCCAGACACTAGATTATAGTTTAAGGGCAGGGATGCTTCTAGTGAATCATATTAATCCACAAACATTGACTGAGCTCATGTTCTGTGCAAGGCATTTAGCTGAGCACTGGGGGATACAAAAAGGTATGAGTCATTCTTACCACCAGAGAACTTACAGTCACCACCCTGGATAGGTCTTTGGTTCTTGGGAAGAAAAAAAATCTACTTGCTATTAATCCACAGTATTGAGGTGAGAAGGGAAAGTGCTATTAAGCCTTGGAGGAGGTGAGTTCCTAATCAAAGAGGGGATATAGTTTGTTATAGCCCAGGCAAGGAGGATGGACAGCTGAGAAGGCTGAGAGGAGAAGCCAGCTCAAGGATTTCTCCCAGCCCAGTCCATTCTCCTATTGGTCCAGCATGCACTGGTCTTGGTTTTGTATCCTTAATCACCCCTGAAAGGTCAGTTGGCAATAAAGGGCAGCAGGCAAAAGTGGTCAGACCCCTGGCCTAGGAGTCAATCTTACTTTAGTTAAACATACATATATCATTCACTTAGTTCAGGGAAAAAAGCCAGCATCCTGAACTTCAGAGACAATACAAACAGAAATTACAAGCATACACAGATCAACAGACAGATTTCTGTCTGACAAAATCACAATATACATAGTTACCAGAGAAGCACCAACATCTGGGTTTTTCAAAGCTTGGGGGTGGGGCTCCTTTTCATGTTTCTCTTGATTCTTGTATTCGAAAGTCAAATTTTCTATTCAGCTCTGGTCTTTTCAAGATTTAGCAGCTTCTACACAAAGGGATCAGAAGGCTTGAAATATGATATTCCAGAGGTAAAAGGAGATAGGATTGAAACCAAGAATCACCTACCCAGAAAAACTGAGTATAATATTTCAGGGGAAAAAATGGAATTTCAATGAAATAGAGGACTTCCAAGCATCCTTATTGAAAAGACCAGAGCTGAATAGAAAATTTGACTTTCGAATACAAGAATCAAGAGAAACATGAAAAGGTAAACAGGAAAGAGAAACCATAAGGGACTTATTAAAGTTGAGCAATTTACATTCCTACATGGAAAGATGATATTTGTAACTCAAGAGAACTTTCTCAGTATTAGGGTAGTTATAGGGAATATACACACATACATACACACACACACACACACATATACATATATATACACACATACATATATATGTATTTGTATGTATGCATATATATGTATGTGTATGTATGCGTATATATATGTGTGTATATGTAGACAGAGGGCACAGGGTGAGCTGAATATGAAGAGATGATACCTAAAAAATAAATCAAGTGTTGAGAGGAACGTACTAGGAGAAAGAGAAAAAGAGAGGTAGAATGTAGTAAATCATCTCACATAAAAGAGACAAGAAAGAACCTTTATAATGGAGGGGAAGAGGGGGGAGGTGAGAGGGAATAAGTAAGCCTTACTCTCATCAGATTTGGTTTGAGGAGGCAATAATATAAACACTCAATTGGGTATAGAAATCTATCTTATACTACAGGAAAGCATGGGGGAAGGGGATAAGAGAGTGAAGATCTAATAGAAGAGACAGCTTGGGGGAAGGGTCAATCAGAAGCAAATACTTTTGTGGAGGGACATGTCACAGGAGAGAATAGAATAAATGGAGGGTGGGACAGGATAGAGGGTAATATAATTAGTCTTTCACAACATGACTGTTATGGAAGTGTTTTGCATGACTACATATGTATAACCTGTATCAAATTGCTTGCTTTCTCAATGAGGGTGGGTGGGGAGGGAAGACGGGAGAGAATGTGGAACTCCAAGCTTTAAAAATGAATGTTAAAAATTGTTTTTACATGCAACTGGGAAATAAGACATAAGCAATGGGGCATAGAAATCTATCTTGTCCTACAGGAAAATGGAAGGGAAGGAGATAAGAGAAGGGGGTGGGGGGTAATAGAAGGGAAGGCAGATTGAAGGAAGGGATAATCAAAATACATACTGTCCTGGGGTGGGGGGAGGGGAGAGATGGGGAGAAAATTTGGAATTCAGAATCTTATGGAAGTGAATATTGAAAACTGAAAGTAAATTTATATGTAAAAAAAAGATACTGTGCTCCATAAAGCTATTAGTAGTATTATCATTTACCATATCATTATTGTCATTATAAACATCAATTGGTACACCAGGTGGGAAGCCAGTAATGTCCTAATGAGGTATGTGAGGCTGGTTAACCCTGCAATGAATGGTCCCAGGTTTCTGGCCATTATGAAGCCCTCTCTGCTCTTTGTAAGGTTGCTTTTTTGTTTTTTTGTTTTTTTTAATCTCAGACTGACTTTGCTTCTAGTGTGTGCTAACATCGATGATCCTCACAAAACCTTTTTAATCTACTTTTTCTCATCTGTTGTGAGCCAAGGAATCAAATAACAACAAAGATATTAGCTGTTTTCTTTTCTTCAGCAGCATTGTATATTGAAAAAAAACCCTGGACTTGAGTCAAAAGTCCTGGGTTCAAATCTAGCCTTAGATGCTTTCTAGTTGAGTGACCACAGACAAGTCACTTTACTACTCAAAGGCTTAGTTTCATCCTTTGTAACCTGGAGATGACAGCACTCATACTATCTATGTCATGGGATGGTAGTTAGGAAAGTGCTGTCAAGCCTTCAAGCTTTCTTTATAACCGTCATCTGAAGTAGAGAGTATAGGTATTACTGTGCCCATTTTGCAAATGAGGAAACTGAGGCTCAAAGCAGCTATGTAGTTTGCTCAGGGTCACACATGTTTTAAGCAAAGGAACTGAGATATGAACTATAGGATTTAGAGGCAAAGAGATCTTGGTCTATTGACTGTAAGGCAATGTCACGTAGTGGAGACAGTCCAGTATTTGGAGTCAAGTGAGCGTGAGTTTGAATCTTGTCTTTGACATCTACTGGCCACGTGACCATGGTCAAATGAGCTTCAGTTTCCTCATCTGTAAAATGGGAATAATTACATCTGTGGCTATCTACCTCACAGAGCTGTCAAGAGCATCGAATGATTTGCCATCTATAGGAAATGCTTTACAAATCTCAGTGATCTCTGAGGTCTCTTCTGTCTCTACATCTATATGCACTATATGCAATATATATAGATGTGTGTGTATGTATATATATATATATATATATGTATACACACATATGTGTATGTATATATATATTTCTGTCTCTACATCTGTATGTACTTTGTACTTAAGGTGCTTTACAACTGACAGGTACTTGATAGAATATTAGTGATGTGATCACTCAATCAATAAGTAAGCATTTATTAAACACTTACTATATACTAGGCTAGGCAGGTGGATGGTATAGTAGATAGAGCACCAGGCCTGGGGTCAGGAAGACTCACCTTCCTGAGTTCAAATCTGTCCTCAGACACTTACCTGTGTGATCTTGAGCAAGTCATCTAACCCTGTTTGCCTCAGTTTCCTCATCTGTAAAAGGAGCCAGAGAAGGAAATGGCAAACCACTCTAGTGACCTCTCCAAGAAAACTGCAAATGGGGTCACGAAGAGTGGGATTAAACAACAATAACAACGTGCTGGGCACTGTGCTAAGGTGATAAGTACAAGGGACATAAAAAAAGACAAAGGACAATCTCTGCCCTCAAGGAGCTTACAGTCTAATGGGGTGAGACAACATGCAAATAAATATACACAAAGCAAGCTATATACAGGATAAATAGGAAATAATTAACAGAGAGAAGGCGCTAGAATTAGGAACACAGGATTTCAGACCTATAAGGAAACTTAGAACATGCAATGTCAGGGCTGGAAGGGACCTTAGACATCAACTACTCCAAACCTCTCATTTTATTTATGAGAAACTACAGCCCCAATCACCCAAATAGTAAGTAGGAATGCCAAGCCATTATGCAAGTCCTCTCACTTAAAATATGTTATGCTCTTGTCACTACACGCTGACTTTTATCAAGGGTTGTCAAAATTAAGTATAAAATAGGAATGAAAAGACAATGTGGGTGGAGGGAGAAATTAAGTCACTGAGGTCATGATCTTTGGTGCATGGGCTTTATGACAACTCTTTTGGCTACTCAAAGGTTTTGTTTGCTCCATACTAGATTGTTTCTGTTTGTCATAAGACTGAATTCTGGAAAAGGAGGTTATACAAATGATAAAGTTGGTTGTTATTGTTGCTGTTGAGATAGAGTGAGAGATAAAATAGAAACATCTCTATCCATATGTATGGATATGGGTCCTCCCTTCGCAAATATTTATCATAGACCTTCTAAGTCATATTGGGATGTTTCATGAGTTGTCGTAACTTTAAAAAAAATTATCATGCCATGAGGCAACCCTTTGGGAGTAAGCCTCTCCATATTTCATTAAACTGATCCTTAATTCCTGAATTATATTCACAATCTTCTATTTTGGGTGGATCTGCCAGATTACTATGATCTTTTTCTTTTTCTTCATCATCATCATCATCATCATTCCTAATATTTATAATGCACTTCAAGATTTATGAAATATTTTACAACTATTATCTCATTTGAGCCTCATAGCAACCCTGGTAGGTAGGTGCCATTATTACCCCCCATTTTATAGTTGAGGAATCTGAGACTGAGAAAAGTGAAGTAAATTATTCAGGGTCACACAGCTAGTAAATATCTGAGTCTGGATTTGAATTTACATTTCCTGACTCCAGACCCAGTGCTCTATCCATTTCACCACCTAATTGTCTCTACCATTTTTATTTATTATTATTATCATTACTATTAATCCAAGGTATTACCTTAGGTGAATTACTAAACCTCTCTGTCCCTCAATTTCCTCATCTGTTGTTGTATTACCTTCCTTACAGAATGTTTACAAAACCTCAAAAGCTAGGTATGAGCTTTTATGATGTTAATGGTACTATTTTGTTAGTATTAGCATTATTATTGGAATTGTCCTTAGAAAGGGAAGAGAGCTGGGGAAATGGCCTTTCTAAGCCAGAAACCCAAGCCTACTGATTCCAACTCTAGGGCCGCAGTCCTGTAGAGGAGATTCTCCTTTCAGTCAGTCTAATCTAGACTAGCTTGGGTTCTTTCTACCCCTTAGTTTCTCTGATCCTTGCCCTGTCTGCCTCACTAAGCTATTGGAAAGATAAAATAGCTAATGGATATAAAAGGACACGAGGAAAGCAAGGAGGTGGGAGGGAAAGGATTACCATTGTACCAAAAGTTGATACACAGCATTCTCGTGGGAATTGCCACATCTCTCCCCTCCCGCCATACCAACAGATATACTTACACACATTGCTCTCTGTGCTAAAGGTGAAGCAGGAAGGTATGGGGTTCCTGTAGTATGTGTCAGTCCAAGAAATAAATCGGCTTGTCCTTTGAGCCTAAGAGTAATGAGCCCTTCCCTCAAGAGGCCTCCATTACCGGGGAGTGAGATCAAGTCTTCCAGCCTTGGAATCCAGTGACTTGACATTGAGCCCACCACCCCTTTGAGGCTACCATCCTTCTCCTGGGCAAAGGGCCTGGGCCCACCCTCTGGAGCCTTTGTCTGTCTGTCTCAGGGAAGAGGAACCACCTTGGTCCTAGTATCAATCTGGCCAATCTTGTTGAGGCTTATGTAGCCTGTAGCCACCTGAGGCTGAGTAGAGAATAGGGAGTAAGGGAGATGTAAGGAGATGGGTAAGGCAGGGTACAATTGAAGAGAAGGGGGAGGTGACTTTGTGTTCTGGGATATAATTTTTCAGCACCCAAAAGGGCTCCTGACTCTTTCCTGAGCCCAAGGAGAAGTGGATTCATGATGGACCTAGAAAATCTTCCTCGTTTATACTGACTAGAGAAAGGATGTTATGATCACTAAGATGTCTCATCTCTAGGTATTTATTAAGAAATAGGATTTCATTTATTTTAGTTACACAGGATTTAAAGCTAGAATTTTTTTCATTTCATGGATGAGGAAATTAGGGCTAAGAGGAATGGCTTGACAAAAGTCAAAATTGTGTCTTTTGCTCCCAGGATCAGTTTTATAGCCCTTTGGGCCTAGTTCCAAATTGTTCTCCAGAATGGTTGGACAAATTCACTATTCTACCAGCAGTTCATTAGTATATCTGTTTTCCCCTCAACCATCCTGCATTCGTCATTGCTGATAGATGTAAGGTGGTACCTCAGAGTTGTTTAAATTTTCCTTTCTCTAATCAATAGTGATTTAGAGTATTTTTTCATATGACCATAAGATAGCTTTGATTTCTTCTTTTGAAAACTGCCTATTTATATGCTTTGACCATTTATAATTGGGGAAAGACTCTTATTTTTATAAATTTGGCTCACTTCTACACTCAATATATGTTTGAGAAATGAGGCCTTTATGAGAGAAAGTTGCTAAAAAATTTTTTGATATTGCTTTGTTGTCTATAGTACCTTTTAGTAAAATGTAGTTTTCCTGATTATCCCTTTTAATTAGGTCAACTTTTGCTTTTACTTTGTTGAGATCATGATTGCTACTACTGCTTTTTTTTTGTGGTTCAGCTGAAGTATGTTAGATTCTGCTCTAGCCATTTATTTTAACTCTGTGTGTCTTTCTGTTTCAAGTGTGTCTCTTGTAAACAACGTATTGAAGGATTATATTCAGTTTGTTGGATAGATGATTCTTGGTTATAATCTTAGCTCCTTTGCTTTCCAGAATATCATGTTCCAAACTTTCTGCTCCTTTAACGTAAAGTTGCTAAATCTTCTGACTGTGGTTCCATAATATTTGAATTGTTTCTTTCTGGCTGCTTGCAAGATTTTCTTCTTGACCTGCGTGCTCTAGAATTTGGTTATATTCCTGGGAGTTTTCATTTGGGGATCTCTTTCAGGAGGTGATTGGTGGATTTTTTTTTCAATTTCTATTTTACTTTCTAGTTCTAAGATATCAGGCCATTTTTCTTTGATAACTTCTTGAAATATGATGTCTCTAGGCATTTTCTTTGATCACGACCTTCAGGTAGTCCTGAATTCAGGTAGTCCATAATTCTTAAATTATCTCTCTTCAATTGATTTTCCAGGTCAGTTGTTTTTCTGATGAGATATTTCACATTTTCTTCTATTTAAAAAATTTTTTTACTTTGTTTTGTTGTTTTTTGCTGTCTCATAAGCTTCCATTTGTCCAATTCTATTTTTAAGGAAATATTTTCTTCACTGATATTTTGTGCCTTTTTTTCCATTTGGCCAATTCTGTTTTTTAAGGTGTTATTTTCTTCAGTGTGTGTGTGTGTGTGTGTGTGTGTGTGTGTGTTTTACCAAGCTGTAAATTCTCTTTTCATAATTTTCTTGCATCACTCATTTCTTTTCCCAATTTTTCCTGTATCACTCATATCTCTTTCCTTAATTCTTTCAGGAATTCTTGTTGGGCTTGGGCCTAATTAGCATTTTTCTTTGAGGCTTTGTTTGTTGCTGTCACAGTATGGTCTTTTTTGAAGTTCATATCTTGGTTTTCCCTTTCATCACAGTGGTTTTTTATAGTCAAATTCTCGTGTGTGTGTGTGTGTGTGTGTGTGTGTGTGTGTGTGTGTGTGTTTGCTCATTTTTTTTTCAGTCTATTTCTTGACTTTGAACTTTATGTCAAAGTTGAACTCTGATCACCTGGGGCTAGAGAGGAGCTTACCACATATGCGGCAGACAGACTTCCACCTCAGTGTCATAGACTTCTTCTGCCCACCTCCTGAGTTTCTTAGGCCAGAAAAATGTCTCACCTTGAACTTTTGTTGGCTCTACTGCTCAAAAAAAAAAATTGATTTGAGATGTTATTTTATAGTCATTTGAAGAGGAATGTTGACAAAGTGCATCTGGGTTGCCTCTAATCCACCATCTTCCACACAAAAGATTCTTAATAAATATATTTTGAGTCGACTCTCTTAGGGAGAGTCCAAGTCTTAGATTTCTTATTGTTCCCCTCATCCCTAACAACAAAATAATAATAATCATAGAGGGCATTAATATAGTGTTTTAAGATTTGCAAAGCATTTAACAAATATCATCTTATTTGAACAAGGTGTTATTTTTATCCCCCTTTTAAAGATGAGGAAATTGAGACAGATTGAAGTTAAATGACTTATTCAGGGTCACACAGCTAGTAAATGCCTGAAGTTGGATTCAAACTCAGGTCTTCCTGACTCTAAGTCCCATGTTCTATTTAAACAAATGCAGTGAGCATATATTAAGCCTACTCTATGCAAAGCTCTTTGAAGAGCACTGGGGAAAAATCAGAATTTAGAGAAAGCAGAGTTCCTGCCATTATGCAGTTTGGAGTCTAAGGGGGAGGGGAGCAGCAAAGTCTAAGGCACACATACAAATAACTATCATCTATCAGGCAGATGACCTCACCAATGTCTGCTCATGCCCAGACCAGCATAGAATGGTTCCCATGCCAACCAAGATTCCCACCCCAACCATGGTGTCCTGGGCTAGAAGGCCTCAGCCCTTACGGTATGTTTACTTCCAGACCCACCTGTCCCGGCCAAAGAACTGTACCAGCTGGCACTTTTTGTTCATTTACCCACTAATGGTTTTGTACCCACTCTGTGCCCAGGTCTTCTTTCCTGGAGAAACTGAGTCTGGGCCAGAGCAGAGGGGTTTGGGAGGCAGAGATTGCCAAGAGAAGTTGAGGATACAGAGGGGTCAGTCCAGCCCCTGTTTTTGCCTTCAGAAGAATATTTACTGACCAGCTAAGGCTGAGTCCCAGAAGCTTTATCTTGTGGTCTCTTCCAAACAATTCAAGGAATAACACAGCTCTCTCATTTCAAGTCTAGTCAAGTCAAGGTCACAACCATATATTGAGGGCCCACTACAAGCCAGACACTTCAGTACACACTTGAGATACAAAAAAAGGCCAGAGAGTAATATCCAAACATTTCTCTAGTGTTTTAAGGTCTACAGAATATTTATTATTATCATTAATAATAGCCAACACTTATGAAGTGCCAGGCACTGTGTTAAACATTTCACAATTATTAGCCCATTTGATCCTCACACCAACCCTGGGGGGGGCAGAGGAGGGAGGTGCTCTTATTAGCCTCATTTTTTTGTTGTTCAGTCATTTTTCAGTGGTGCCCAACTCTTCGTCAACCCATTTGGAGTTTCCTTGGCAAAGATACTGGAGTGGTTTGCCATTTCCTTCTCCAGCTCTTTTTACAGATGAGGAAACTGAGGCAAGCAGGATAAAGTGACTTGCTCAGGATCACACAGTTAGTAATTGTTTGAGGTGGGATTTGAACTCAAGAAAAAAGGTCTTTCTGACTCCAGGCAGGGCACATATTCACTGAGACACCTGGCTATCCCATCTTCATTTTAGGTGAGGAAACTAGGGCAAACAGGCTAAGTGACTTGCTCAGAGTCACACAGCTAGTAAGTGTCTGAGGCTACCCACGTGGTAGGGGACAAGTGGCCTCCATGTTAGGCAATCTAGACATGCTCGAAAGGCCTCTCAAGATGCCTCCCTGTTGGGAGGGCTAGGCATTCCCAGACAAGTCTGGGTTACATAAGATATAAGATTCTGTGAATTTAAGATTCAAGATGCTATGAATCCCCAGCTTCTACTGGGGCAAGCCTCATATTATATAGAACCAACCTTCAAGTTAAGGTGTCACCCTGGCCCCTTTATGCCTTCTCCACCACTTTCCTGAGGCTTCCAAATCTTTCCCCAAGGGCCACTATTCTCTTTCTTCCCAGAGATAGAGAGCTCAGAGAGTGGCCCCCACGCTGAAGATTTGAGAACTACCGTCAGAGACTTTCCTCGGCACAGTCAATGCAGAAGCATTTCTTAAGGACTCATATGCCAGGCACTAAGCTAAGGGCTGGGGGCACAAAAGGCAAAAACAAAAAGCATGGTCTCTGCTCTCAAGGAGCTTATATTCTAACGAGAGAAATACCATGCAAACAGCTAAGTCCCAAGCAAGATATGGACATTATCAATGGAAGGTAACTTCAGAGGGAAATCACTAGTCACGGGGAGGACGGTGAAAGACAGAAATGAGGATTTGTGCTGAGTCTTGAAGGAGACTGGGAGGCAGAGGGGAGGTGGAAGAGTGTTCTAGGTGTTAGGGAGAGCCTGAGAAAATTCCTGCTCAGGAGCTCGAACACTGTGAACAAAGAAGGGCGAGATGGCCAGTATTGTACAAGGGGAACTTTTGGTTGTGATGGGTGGGGAGGAGGTGGTAGTGAAAAGCGTGGGGTCCTGAGCGTCTGGTTAGATTCTGGGGCCCTGGGTACTCTGAGGGAGGGAGAGGTGGAGGTGAGTAAGGAAAAATGCAACAAGGAGAAATCAGGGGCATTGGTGATCCCCAGAGTGTCCCTGCCTGTTGTGCCTAGCCCGTGGATAGGAGGAGTGGGGCCAGTCACTGGGAGGCAAAATTTGGTTCAATATAAAAAATAACTTTCTGACAAGTAGAAAATGTCCCATTATGGATCATAATGACTGCATTGAGAGGAAGTGAGCTCCTCATTCATTGTTGGAGATAAACAAGCAGAGGATGTGGATTCTTGCATTCTCATAGAAGTGGGGCTAGATGTGACCTCTGAGGGTCCATCCCAGCTTGAAGATACTAGGATTCTTGTGTGTAAATCTAATGCCCAGAGGCCTTGGCTTACACAGCTTATAGCTTCCCCCTACAAAGTCAGGCACTCCCTCCCCCACTGCATCAGACAAGAGCCAGTGTGCTCCTGCCTCGGGCCCAGCGATTAACAACACAGACAACCTTTGGCCTAGACGGCCCATATCATGCTACCCTCCAGGGCCCAGACTCATGCCCAGTCTGATAAGGGACTCACCCAGTCTGGAGAGAAGACTCTTCTCCCTTCCCCCGCATCTAGCTACTTCTATTTCCCCTCCTGTCCGTGACTAGTTTCAGTCAATGGTACAGAAAAATCCTCCTAAAATTTGAACCTGTGCAAGAGCAAAGCAGGCTAATTCAGGAAGTAGTGAGCTCCCTGTCACTGGAGGTCTTTGGCCAGAGTATAGATGACGACTTATTGGAGATGTTGAAGAGGACATTCATTCGCTATGAAGGAAGCTAGACATGTTATCCTCCGAGGTTCCTTCCAGCTCTAAGGTTCTAGAAGTTTGAGTGGATACTTTTAAGGTCCCATTTGCTCCAGTTCCTAGCCAGTAAGTCAATAAATGTTTTTTAAATGCCAAATATGTGCCAGGCATTGTGCTAAGCTCTGGGGATACAGAGAAAGGTAACAGACAGTTCCTGCTCTGAAAGAATTCACAGTCTAATAGAGGAGACAACGTGCAGATCAGTAAGCTTTGGGATAACCCAATTCAGTTAAACAGCTATCACGATAATATCTGTATATAGCTAATATAACTGTCAATGTAATAGCGTTTATAGGACCTTGTGCTAGGAACTGGGACTGGAGGAAGGGGGAATACAAAGTTTAATCAAGACAGTCCCGACGCTCGGGGAACTCCCAGTCCTGTAGGGGGAAAGACACAAATACCGATGAATAAACATATTCAACAGCCTGTGGCAAATGCATTAGGTGAAAGCAAAGGGTTTTATGTGGTCCTAGGCAAGTAACTGGAAAGGAGGGGAAAGATCAGGCAAAGCTTCCTAGAGGAGGTGCCGTTTGAGTTGAACATAAAATGATGAATATGACCCTAAGAGGCCAAAGCCGGGGTGAGGCAAGGGCCCAGTACGGGGGCAGGTGGAGCAAACAGTCAAGGCACGAGAGCAATGAGCAATGCTATGGACTCTGGAAAGTTCAGGCTGTAAGGCATATGATTGTTAAGTTTGGAAAGAGACCCTTTTGTTTTTGTTGTAGTTGTTTAGTTGTTTCAGTCATGACTGATTCTCTGTGACCTCGTTTGGGGTTTTCTTGGCAAAGATACTGGAGTGGTTTGCCATTTCTTTCTCCAGTTCATTTTATAGACGAGGAAACCGAGGCAAATAGAGTTAAGTGACTTGCCTAGGGTCACACAGCTAGTAAGCGTCTGAGACCAGATTTGAATTCAGGTCTTCCTGACTCCAAGCCTGGCACTTTACCCACTGTAACACCTAACTGCCAACTTGGGCTCATCTGGAATACAAACCCAGGAAAGAGACCTTAGAGATTACAAAATGAGGAAATATTGGTAAAAAGAAGGGGAAAAAAGGGAAGAGAGAAGGGAAGGGAAGAAAGAAGGGAAGGGAAGGGAAGAGGGAAGGGAAGAGGGAAGGAAAGGGAAAGGAAGAGGGAAGGGAAGGGAAGAGAAGGGAAGGGAAGGGAAGGGAAAGGAAGGGAAAGGAAGGGAA
>CM053622.1:714337904-714404707 GCA_028646595.1 Phalanger gymnotis
TGTTCAAAAATAAAAACAAAAAAGTTTTTGCATGCAACTAGAAAATAAGATACACAGGCAATGGGGTGTAGAAATTTATCTTGCCCTACAAGAAAGGAAGGGAAAAAGGGGATGGGAGGGTGGTGAGGTGACAGATGGGAGGGCAGACTGGGGAACAGGGCAACCAGAATATATGCCATCTTGGAGTGGGGGGGAGGGTAGAAATGGGGAGAAAATTTGTAATTCAAACTCTTGTGAAAATCAATGCTGGAAACTAAATATATTAAATAAAAAAAAATTTAAAAAAAAAGAATGATTTTCTTAAGGATGTCCTATGTGATTCAGGCCTTGAAGGAAAAGGAGGATTTCAACAGGCAGAAGTACACCACGTATGTGAATATATAGACAGAAGGAGGCCAATTTCAAGGATCTCATATACAGTATTCGGCCTTTCCTGATTCATCCAGCTGTTAACGCCAATTCTTGGAGCCCTGTTCCCTGTTATCTTGTTGGCTGGCTGGTTGGTTGGTTGGTTGGTTGGTTGTTGTCCTTCATTCTCGAAGAGGACCAAAGTGATATCACTATGCTAAAATCAAGTTACAGCGTATTCAACTGTGGCTGATCAGACCAATGTGAGATTGGAATGTTCTACCATAGACTGGGCACAAATAGTTCATGTGAACATTTGGCATGAGTTCTAAATGTGCACATCTCACATTTCTTTTGAACTACCACAATTCTGCTTTGCTCATAGAGCACAACACCTTCTCTGCTGAGGGCATGCCATGTTGGGTGGTCCTGTGCCAGTGTCTCCCACGTCATGCAATCAATTCCAAAGTTCTTAAGAGAGACCTTGAGAGTACCCTTGTATTGCTTCTTCTGACTACCATGTGAGCACTTGCCCTGTGTGAGTCCTCCATAAAATAGTCTTTTTGGCAAGTGTACTTTGGCATTCAAACAACGTGGCCAGCCCATCAGAGTTGTGCTCTCTGAAGCAGAGTTTGAATGCTTGGCAGTTTAGTCCAAGAAAAGACCTCGGTGTCTGGTATCTTATCCTGCCAGGTGATCTTCAGAATCTTCCTAAGACAATTCAAATGGAAGTGATTCAGTTTCTTGGTATGGTGCTGGTAGACTATCCAGGTTTCACAGTCATACAACAACAAAGTCAGCACAATGACTCTGTAGACCTTCAATTCGGTAGTCAGTCGACAACAGAGGTGGGGAAGCTGTGGCCTTGAGATTACATGTGGCCCTCTAGGTCCTCAAGTGCACCCCTTCCTGAATCCAAATTTCACAGAACAAATAGGGATTTGTTCTGTGAAGTTTGGATTCAGTCAAAGGGTCATACTTGAGGACCTAGCACATGTGGCCTTGAGGCCACAGGTTCCTAACTCCTGGTCTAATACCTCTTTTCTTTCACACTTTCCTTCAGAGCCTCCCAAACACACCTAGCTCTGGCAACCCGTGCACCAACCTCATTGTTTATGTGTACATCTCTGGAAAGTATACTGCCAAAGTAAGTGAACTTATCCATAGTATTCAAAACTTCTTCATTGGCTGTAACCAATGGTGCCACATATGGATGGTGGGGTGCTGGCTGCTGGAGCACCTGTGTTTTCTTGGTGTTAATTGTTAAGGCAAAATTAGCACAAACAGCAGAAAATTGATCCATACTTTGTTGCATCTCAGCCTAAGAGGCCGCATTGAGTGCACAATCATCTGTGAACAAAAAATCATGTACCAACACTCCTTCCACTTTAGTCTTTGCTTGTAACCTTTTCAAGTTGAAGAATTTACCATCAGTGCAAGAGCTAATCTAGACACTGTATTTGTTCTCATTGAAAATATTTGACAACATAGATAAAAACATGCTAAAAAGCATGGAAGCAAGCACACAACCTTGTTTCACTCCATTGGTGACTGGGAAAGTGTAAGAGCCTGGTCCATTATGCAGAACCTGGGCAAGCATGCTATCATGAAATTGATGTACAAAGTTGATGAACTTCTCTGGGCAACCAAATTTTAACATAATTTACCATAATCCCACACAACTGACAGTATCAAAGGCCTTGGTCAGCTCTACAAATGTTGTGTACAGACCTCTGTTCTGCTCCTGGCTTCTCTCCTGGAGTTGTTAGCAAATACCATGTTTATGGTTCTTTGGCCACAGGCTCCCAGATTAATAACCAGGTGAAAGATCTGCCTATTAAGAAGGACTCTGGCAAGAATCTTGCCATCAATGACTAAGAGAGAGAGAGATCCCTCTGTGACTGTCACAGGACAGGCTATTTCCTTTACCTTTATAGAGATGGACATGGAGGCATCCTTGAACTCCTGGGGGATAACCTCCTCTTGCCACACAACCTGGAAAATTTCAGTCAGCTTTTGGGCTCCCTGCCTTGTAAATCTCAGCTGGAATAGAATCAGCACTAGGTGTTTTGCCACATGAAAGGAGCCTAACAGCATTCAAAACTTCTTCTTCATTTGGAACTTTGGCTAGAAGAAATTAGGCAAAAGGGGGACACCAAAGATTTTTGAGCAGAAGAATAATGTGGTCAGATATGGGCATTAGAAAGTTTATTTTCTATGATGGATAGATCAAAGAAGGAAGAAACTAGAGAAGGGGAACCCAGTTAGGAGTGTTTTACAGTAATACATCTCTCTTTGAGTTCTATCTCTGAAATTTGTAAGACATATGACCAGTAGTGGGATTTAGCCAGTTTGTACTGGTTTGGCAGAACCAGTACCTAATTTTAGGTTGAGTTTGGTGAACTGTTGTTAGCGGGGGCGGGGCCTGAGGCCACCGTGTTAGCAGCAGCAGCAGGGCCTCAGCTCTGTTTGTTGGTGAACCGGTTGTTAATTTATTTGAATCCCAACTGCATATGACCCTGGGTAAGTCATTTAACCTCTCTAAAACTCGGTTTTCTCATCTGTAAAATAGGTATAATAGGAGATTAAATATCTGTCCCTCGGGATTATTGTGAGGTTGAAATGAGGATCCAGCTTTGCAAACTTTAAGGTACTATATATAAATATCAGTTATTATCTTTATTATGTTAAACCTCTCCTTTGTGTCAACCGTATTCTAATTGCAGTAGTCTTATCTTGGCTTATGTTCTAGTGTCCTATTAGACTATGAAATCCCTGAAAGCTAGAGTACTGTTTTATTTATCTTAATATCCCAGTGCCTTGTATTTATAGAGAGAAATTAACAAATATTTAAAAGATTCAACTATTACTATAGAAGAGGCCATTGGCCAGGGAGCTTAACCTGGGGTACAAGAACTTGTTTTGTTTAGCTATTTGGCTAACTGTATTTCAGTTGAATTGGTTTCCTTTGTAATCTTTTATGCGTTTAAAATTATTATTCTGAGAAGTGGGTCTATAAGCTTTATAAAACTACAAGGGGCGGGGAGTGGGGGCGGTGGGGGGAGTGTCTATGACCCAATAGAGGTTAATATCTCCTGCTAGAGAATAGAAGGGAAGAGCTGGAAAGTAACATTAGATATATTATAACTAATATAACATATTAGATATAATACAATATACATTAGTCTGACTTTTTAATTTTGTTGATGGTATAATTGGGGAAAGGATAATTGACATGTCCATGGTCACATAGCTTAGGTGAATTTGATCTTTTTAAATAAAGGAGATAATAACCCTAATGTAATTTTAGGTTGTACAGTATCTGGAGGGAGAGAAGTGAGAGTACCACACACTTTGGAATGATGTTCAAGGGGATCATCCAGAGGAGGGCAGCCAAGATAATGAAGGGCCATGAATTTGTGCTGTATAAGGATTGGTTGAAGGAGTGAGATCAAACCTTCTCATCCTAGAGAAGAGAAGACTTAGAAGGCATTCTTTCTGCCTTCCAGTGTCTGAAGGACTGTCACACAAAAGAGAGAAGTGTTCTGCTTGTCCTCAAAGGGCAGAAACAGGGGCACCAGGTAGAAGATTCAGAGGTAGACTCAGGCTTAATGTCAAGAAGAACTTAAGACAAAGATGAAAGTCTCTTGCCTTCAAAGACTTTATGTTCTACTGGCCTAGAGAAAGGAGATGCCTTGCCCACAGTTACACAGTATATCAAAAAAGAAATAGGCCAGTAGATAGTGGATACCCCCTCAATACAAGGAGGAAGGGAAAGGAAACAGCATTTATTAATGGCCTACTCAGTGCTGAGCAATACAAATATAATCTCATTTGATCCTCATGACAACCCTGGAAGGTAGGTGCTATTGTAATCCCCACTTTACAGTGGAGGAAACTGAGACAGGTAGAAGTTAAGTGACTTGCTCAGGGTTACACAGCTAGTATCTGAGGCTAGATGTGAACGCGGATCTTCCTGACTTCATGTCCAGCACTCTATCCACCTCTTTGCCTCTGAGCTGTCATTCAAACAATGGCTGGATGACCATTTGTCAGTGTATAGGCAAATTAGAATTTTTATTGTAGCATATTCCCTTCCTAGGTTAAATGACTAGTCCAAGGTAGCGCACCCCATATGTTAGAGGTAGAATATGAACCCAGGTCTTCCTGAGATACTATGGCATACTGGTTACTGTGAAGAACTTGGAGTCGTGAAGACCAGGTTTTGAATCCTACCTCAGACTATTGAAAGTAGTATGACCTTGAGCAACTGTAGGGAAAACAAGCATTTATTAAGTACCAACTATGTGACAGACTCTGCGCTAAGCTCTGAGGAGCCTGCCAAAAAGATAAAAAACCAAACGAACCCCGAACCAGTCCCTGCCTTCATGGAGCTCACAGTCTAACATAGGAGACAACATGCAAACAACTATGTATGAATAAGATATAGATGGAATAATTGGAGATAATTTCAGAGGGGAGGCACTGAGATTAAGGAGGGCTGGGAAAGGTTCTTGGGACTTTAGCTGAGACCTGAAGGAACCCAGGGATGTCAGGAGGTGGAGATGAGGAGGGAGAAGGTTCCAGACAGGGAGGACAGCCAGAGCAAATGATAGAAGTTGGATGATGGTGTTCAGGGAATAACAAAGAAGCCAGTGTCAATGGATAGCAGAGTAGTGGAGGGGAGTAGGAAGAAAGGTCTAAGAAGACTGGAAAGGTAGGAAGGTGCTAGGTTACCAAGGGCTTTAGAAGCCAAACAAGATTCTGTGTTTGATCCTGCAAGCACTAGGGAGTCACTGGAGTTTATTGAATGAGGGGATGACCTGGTCAGACTTGAGCTTTTGGAAGATCAGTTTAATGGCCAAGAGGAGGATGGACTGGAGTGGGGAGAGACTTGAGTCAGGGACATTGCCCAGAAAGCTGGTACAATGGTCCAGGTATGAGGTGATGAGGGCATGCACCACAGCAGTTACAAGATGAGAGGAGAGAAAAGGACAAAAGCAGGAGATGTTATAAAGGTAGAAAACAATAAGGTATGACAACTGATTGGATGGGGGTGCTGGGTGAGAGAGAGTGAGGAGCCAAGGATGACACCTACGTTGTGATATAATAATAGCACCTGCCTTTAGGGCTCTTATGAGACTTAAGTGAGATAATGGATATAAAAGCCTTTGCAAACCCTAAAAGCTCTATATAAATGTCAGCTGTTATTATTATATTAGTGAACTCTCTTCCAGTAGAATTGTTCAAGCAGAGTCTGGACAGATATTTTTCAGGGACCCTGTAGAAGGGACTCCAACACTGGGTGATTAGAGCAGATGTGATTTCTGAGCTTCCTTGTGTCTCAGATCACAGGGTTCTACAATCCTGAGTTTAAAACTCCATGCTTCCAAAACTGGTTCCACGATTTTAACAGTTGCTGTTTCTGTGAATTGACATCCATGAATCTAAGATTCTATAATTCTCTGAATCTTTGAGAATAAGATTATTTAATTCTTTTTTTTTGAGCCCAGCATTCTATTACTGTATGAGTCTGTGTTTCTAAATTCTGGAGGGCCTTTAAGCTACCACACACCTGCTGCTCTTTGGGCTGTAGCAGCTGGAGGTGGAGATGAAGGTACACGGTCAAAGCATGAGCCAAATGAGTGATTGCTTCATTCTATCTCTCCAGGTCAGGGACACTGGAAGGGCTGGATATGTCAAGAAGGCCTGCCAGGAGGAGCTCATGCTTCCCAGGCTGCCAATATTCAGGTTTGTAGAACTAAGGCCAGAGATGACCTTTTCCTGTACTTTCTTATGATATGATCTCATCTCTGGCTGGGGGAAAGGGGAGAGCATAGTATACCTGAGATTTGAAAGAGGGCTAAGGAGGGAAGGAACCCTAAGGAATGAGAGTATGATACTTGAGATGGGGGTAGAAAGGCAGATTATTCTTTTCTCCAGAAGAGAAGAGAGGAGAGATTAAGTAAGCACTTACCATATTTCAGGCACTGTGCTAAGCCCAAGGATGCAAATACAAGCAAATAATACAGTCCCTGCCCTCAAGGAGTTTATAGTGCAATGGGGAAGTCAACATATAAAGAGGAAGGAGGAGGATGGAGAGAAAGTGTAAGGGAGGGGCAATTTGGCAAGTGAGAAGGGGTATTTCAGAGAAACAGAGGCATGAGAGGCAAAGCATGTCTGGTGTCCTTCCTGACATGGTGGTGCTGGAGAAAGAGTCACCAGTAAGGAAAAGAGGGCCCTAGGGCAGAGATTCATAGGGTTGCAATAGGACAGGCCAGGGGAAGGAAGAGGATTCCAGAAAGAGTCCAAACAAAAGTCCCCAAAGGGTCATTGGCCTCTTCAATGACCATGGCCTCCATCTCTACTCTACCTTAGTCACTCAATAGGGTGGTCAAACCTTAGACTTCAATCACTCCAAACCATTCCATCTCCAAGATCTTGAACTCTTAAATTTCCCTCACAGTTACAAACTCCTATCCTTCTACCTCTCCTGTTGCTCCTCTTCCTAAAACTATTTTTCATCTTTAGGGAGAATTTTGGTCCCTCAATCCCTCTACATCTATTCCTCTTTGTTTTTCTAGTTCATCATGTTTTGCTTTCCTTTCTTCCTTTCACAATCTTGACCCTATTTATAGCTAACCAGCTAACAACTATGGATTGTTCTCCACTGAACCCTTTCCTCCCTTGTACTTTTGCTGTTCAGGCCCTGCTAATCCTCAACTGAGTCTCACCTCCATTCCTTATTGTCTCTGCTACCATTCTGAGACACTGAAATCTACAGGAAGTCATGAAATCAAGTAGACTAGGTAACTGGGGACACGTGTTAACTAACCACAACTTGGCCCTCAAACACTACCAGGCAATCTTTAATTAATGCTCATTTTTATGAATGTCTTGGATAACGATATAGATGATGTATTCATTCAAATTGCAAATGACGGAAGGTTAAGAGGTTTAGTTAACATGTCAGATGATAGGATGCAGATCCAAAAAGGTCTTGATGGGATAGAACATTAGGCTAAATTTGACAAATTGCTGTATTAATGGAGATAAATTTCAAATCTTACACTATGCCATTTGAATTATATTTGAATAAGTTCTTATTAAGCCTCTGCTAGGAAATAATTGTGTCTACTGGCAGATTGTTAAAGCAAAGCACACTAGTAGGAGTTTCAGTGTTAAAAGGATGGCTACCAACTGGGTCATCCCTAGAACCTGATATGTGTGAGTGTGTGTATTCTATATAATGTATCTCATAAACTAGAATGGTAGTAGTGTGTGCCTAGGGAGAAGAGGGGAGACAGACTTTTCTTTTTAAAGATAACTTTTTGAATTGCTTGAATTGCTATGCACAGGAAGCAGATTTGGAAATGTGATCAAACTAAACAAGTTTAACTGGAGGCCTAATGAGAGGGACTTGCTGCTCTCTTTCAGAATGAAAGATCCTTGAAGGCCAGCACTCTAAATGATGTTACAAATTACTTATGGCTAAAAAACTGAATAAAAGAAACAATTAATAAATTATTCATAAAAACAACAACAAAAGGGGGGAGGTGTGAAAGTTATTATAGAGGTAGAAGAGATAGGGCATAGCAAATGGATTGCCTATAGAGATAAAGAAGAGGGGCATTACACATACAGAGAGATAGTGAAAACATAGGAATTAATATATGTATATTATAAATGTTGTTGTTTAGCCATTTTAAGCCATGTCTGACTCTTTGCGACCCCCTTTCAGGGTTTTCTTGGCGAAGATATTAGAGTGGTTTGCCATTTTCCTCTCCAGCTCATTTTACAAAACTGAGGCAAACAAGGTTAAATGATTTAACCAGAGTCACACAGCTAGTAAGTATCTGAGATCAGATTTGAACTCAGGTCTTCCTGACTCCAGGCATGGTATTCTATCCACTGTACCACCTAGCTGACTATATAATAGTAATAATAATAATAATAATAATAATAAATATGTAATTCCTATTATTTTGTATAACCTAGTGATTTGTGTCCTTGCCCACCTGATGGCTCAGAAAAAAAGAGAGAAAGAAGCTCATCATGGCCCCTCCCCCTCTTTTTGGCCTTGGGATAATGGCAAGTGCTAGACTTGGGTCTCACATGGAGTTAACACAAGACCAAGAGCTGAGCCGTGGGAATCCCTTGAGGACCAAGCCTTTACCACTGCAACAAGTGAGCCAAACTAGCTGATGCTTCCATCATAGGAAATTCTTTCTCCAGTAAGACCTTCAGAAGTATGGGCCCCAGAGAGAAACAATTCATTTCCTTCTAGTGGCTCTGACTCCACCAGATACATTCCTAGTAGTTTGCTGACAAGACCCAGCAGGGCTCACCATGTTCTCAAGAAGCAGAAATCTGGTCTCTGGATCAATGCATGACTGCTTGGGATGCTGATCCAGGTCCTTTAGTGAATTCCATTCACTGCTAAGGTCAGCACCTGCTCCTATGCATCCTCATAAACCTCACCTCTTTCTATAACCTTAAGTCTCTCCCGGATAGTTTCTTCTTCAAATGAAATAATGTTTGTAAAGTGCTGAGCACGTTAATGTTTATTCTTCCTCTTCCCGTGACTCTTACTCTGATTGGCTTACTCATCAGGCTAACGTACATCACTCTACAGAAGTGGCTCTGAGGTCACCAATGGGCGCTTTTTTAAAAAAATTGATATTTTTTGTTGTAAAAAAACATATTCTCTACTATGACTCCTCCCATCTTCCCTCCACCTCAGTGTTTCCTTTTCCAAAGTTCTGCTGGAATGTTATCTCCTGGCTCTCACTTGATCTAATCTCTCAGACCTGAACTGGCTTGGTATTTTATATATGATTCCTGAAATATGACTAAGCTCTTTTGGACAATTGGAACATATTACTACACAACCTCAATCCATTTGATCAAGGATTTTCCACACTTATTGCAGTCTTTGATTGATCAAGACACATTCCTCCCCATCTCAGTATCACCTGTTTTAAATGAGAACTGATTCATTGACTCAGTCAATGGTGCTCCACCCTTATACTTTCTCCTTCCCTCTCCTAATACCTTTTATGATATTTGCTGTCCCCAGAAAATTTACTGGGGCAAAATTCATAATAAAAAATCTTTGATACATATTTAATGATTTGGGGAGATTCTGCACTCCTTTTTTGAATGTCTTTTGAACGCCTTCCCCAGTGTCTTGCACTAAAAAGTATTGGGGAAAAACGTCTGTATGGCCACAGTTTCGTATTGATATTAGTTCACTCTCTGTCCCCGTTCATCCCTAGTGACGATGTGAATTTTTGTTTTTGCTTTGTCTGATAACATAATTGCAATTCTTATTTTTTAATCCACCTCATATATAGTAAATTTTGTTTTAGTCTCTCATTTTGATTGAAAAGTCTGCTTTTCAGATGTATTTCTTGTGAACAACATGTTTTGGAGATTGTTTTCTTATCAATTCTGCTTCTCTCTTTCATGAATTGGATTGTTTAGTCCATTTACATTTAAAGTTGAGAGTTAGGTTTATGTTTTCCTCCATTCATGTCTCTAGTATTGCTGTGGCCAAGGTGGAGGGGGTGCAGAACAAAGGCAGATACCGTTTGCTGCTGTTCATCCTCAAAACATGGACTTCGCCACAGTCTTCCTCACTCGAGAGTTAACAGGGAAGAAGTTGAGATGCTGTCCACCCAAGCTTTTTGTATGCATTGTCATTTCTAGCTCCCCAGACAAATGGGCAACTTCATCACCACAGTACCAGCCCTTCAGTCATTCATGGCTGAAGTAGGCTCACCAAGCCTCTACATATTAAGTTTGAACCTGGCAGAGAATATTTCATGTGTTCTGTTAGACCCATCAGAAAGGGCAAATCTGGGCCCTCATTGGCCATTACGCTTAGTCAATAATTGTATTAATTTATTTTGCTTTTTAAATTTTATTTCTTCCTCTTCCTCCTCTTCTTTCTTCCCTCCTAAGTGATTAGTTCCCCTCCCCCATCTCTTCCCCTACAATTTATTTTATGTTATTTCTCTACCTTTTCCTAAAAAGAATTTCTTGGCATTCTTCTCTTCATTTTATTCTCTTGTCTATTTTGAGATTTTATTCTCTGACATATGGCCTTTATCCTTATTTAATCTCTTTGAATTCTGCATGAATTCTTTGTAACTTGATTTAATCTCCCTCTTCTAAAAAACTTCTGTATTATTGCTTTTATAGACCCTGTTCCTTTTCTTTTCTATTATACTCTCATAAGTACCAATTCATTAATAAAGTAATGTATATAAAAACAGGGAAAAAATTACCCTGTGTCTCAAATTGTTCAGCCCAGTTCTACATTTCCTTTCCATCTTCCACGCCATCTTCCCTGTAACTATTCTCCTTCTTACTAACTGTGTCATCTCATCTCTGAGTCCATATCCCCTTTCTTCTGGGTGCCATTTGTCCCTAGGAGCTCCCATGTTCCTTCTCCTGGGTTCAAGATGTTGTCCATGGAAGTATAATATTCTCAGAGAACAGGTTATCCTTCAATGCATCAGTTCCTTCCATGATTAAACTTTTCATGTGGTCTTGATCTCCCACTGATAGAATACATATCTTCCAACATAGAAGTGTTCTTCGATAAGACCTGTCCCCTTAGGAAAGCTAGGTGGTGCAGTGAGTAGAATACTGGCCCTAGAGTCAGGAGGACCTGAGTTCAAATCTGGCCTCAGACACTTGACATGTGTACTAGCTGTGTGACCTTGGGCAAGTCACTTAACCCCAATTGCCCTGCCAAAAAAACTAAACAAAAAAAGCCAGTCCCCTTAAATGGAGATGGCTTTCTTTTTATTCACTTAGTGAATCTAATAAGGGTACGTAACACATTGCCCTCTGTTCTTCACCTCCCATCTTCCTATCCATACACTCTCCGACTATTCAATGTTGTCTCATAAAAAAAATTAGATTTACTTGTAAGGATTCATGGGGTTCCATTCATGGTGTTTCAGTTCTTCCTTCCGACCTTTATTTCCCCTACTATTAAAAATTCCACTTATATATTTATCCCCCAGTGTGGTTTTTCTACCTCTTGATGTTACCTCTTTTTATCTTCCAGGTCACTCTTTTTTTCTGTTTTTTTAAAAAAAAACCTCTAACCATGGAGTAATTTATTTTATTGCTTATTCTTTCCTTGGTAATTACATCAGTTTGCTTGTCTTGTGTTTTTGTCGTTTGGTTTGTTTGCCAGGTAAGTATTCTGTTCATATCTATCTTACTGTTTGTTTCTTTTCTAAGAATGCTTCAAATACTTCTCTTTTGTAGAATGTCATTTTTTCCGTTGATGACTTATGTACACGTGTGTGTGTGCGTATAGATATATATAGATATAGATATAGATATAATGTTGGATTGTAACTTAAGCATCTTTGCTTTTAAAAAGAGCATCTTTATTCTCTTCCTTTCTGTAGTTTCTAATAAGTATGGACTCGTGTTATTCAAATTTCTTTTCTTTTATATTTTAGGATCTTTCTCCTGGCTGTTTAAAGAATTGATTGTCTGTCATTGGAATGATCAAATTTAACCACTATGTGTCTTGGAGTTTGAAGAATGGTCCCCCACCCCACCAGGTGAACTATGTATTCTTTTGTTTCACGCTGTATTTCCTATACTCAGAATTTTTGGCTGCTTTTACTGTATTACTTCCTGCTTTGAGGTGTTCTTTTTGATTAAAAATGTGTTATGTTCATCTGGGAGACCTATTATTCCTAATTATCTCTCCCTATCTTGTCTCTGAAGTCAATGACATTGACTTTTTAATGTTCTTTTTAAAGCCATTACCCTTTGCTTCTCTTTCATTAGATTTTCCTTCATTTCAATTTTTTTTATTCCTTTTTTTCTTGTTTCTGTGAAGAAACTTTACTCTGTGGGTTCAATTTTTTTATAGTCTGTCAATTGAGGTGTTATGATTTTTAAATTATTGCAAGGAGAGCTATAACTTCTAATATATTCACTCCTCATTTCTTTTTCTATGAATTTCATTTCTCATTTGAGCCTTTCTGGAATTTCTTATTGATATTCCATGATCTCTTAGGATTCCACAGTATTCTGTGTTTAATCCAGTACTGGTTCACTTTCTTTTGTTTTGTAATATTTGTTGAGAGAGCTTTGAAATCTGCTTGAGGATTTAGTACTTACCTTCCTTCTAGTTTAGGATCCCTATTGGTCATTTATCTGTTTCTGCTTAAGGTTTTTATTTCATTTTCTTCCTCTTGAAATGTTTGAAGTTTCAGTCTTTTCACACTTAAATTCTTCTACTTTATGATTTCTTCCCCTTTGCTAGTGATTATATCGCTAAGATGCACTGCAAAGCTACCTGAGCTTCCATTCACTTTGGCTGATCTAGGTTTTGCTGACTTGCTCCCTGCCCTAAGTGGCCTCTGGGGCTGGGAGGAACAGAACTAGCCTCAGTTTGATTTCAATCTCCTTTCATTCAGGCCTGGTATAACTACTCATGCCAGCTCTCTGACCCAGTTTCTCCCTCCTCTCTGCTCCTTTTCTCGTCTGGCTGAGCTAAATAAACATTTGCTGCTTTTTTTTCAGAGTTAGGAGAGGTTATTCTGGTCAGAGTGCCTGCAGCCTTGAAGGTCCCTAACTTGGGAGCAACTCTGGGTGGAAGGCAGAATGCTTCTCTCTACCCTAATTCTCCTCATTTAACTGGGAAGAATCAGTATGCCACTTTTTTAGGATGGGAGATGGGCAGTGAGTGAGGTACACCAGCAAAATTTATTAGCAGGAGAGTATTCCAAGATGGGCCCCAGGCTTAAGCTCATATTTGTGTTTGTGGATGCCTCCTGGCAATATGGAAGCCAGTGGGGGAAGAGTAATGAATGATTGCTTTAAGGATTAGCTTTCTCTAGTGTTAATTTAAAAAGATTTTATCTTGACAGGGATCTCTATTTTTTGTTTTTGTCCCACGGATTCAACTCTAATTGCTCTATATCTAACATATTATTCTTTGGTTGGGAGAGGATTGAAAACTAGAAAGGACTGGGGAAAATGTCTAGTCCACCACGTTGTTGGTCACATATCAATGATCTATTAATTGCCAAATCCAATGATTTTTCTGAGTATTTTCTTCCTTGCCCCTTCTCCAATTTTTGCCACTGTTGACAAGCCCCATTCTGGATATTCCCTCCTCCTTGGACTGGTTTCCCTCCTACTGCTCAGTCTCTTTCTTGCTCATTTTCTGCCCCATTCTAATAGTTGGTATCCATCCACCTGGGTCTTCTATATCATCTCTATACTCTTTCCTTTGTGAGGCTTCTCTATTCCCTTCTGATTACTTCTATTCAGATTATTCACAAATTCTCCGTGTGTGTATGTGTGTGTGAATGTGTGTGTGTGTCTGTCTGTCTCCCTTCCTACTTCTGTCACTCTCTCTCTTTCTGTAGATAGAGAGATAGATATCTATAGATGTATAGCTGTCTATCTATCTGTCTATCTATCTATCTATCTATCTATCTATCTATCTATCTATCTATCTATCTATCTAACTGTCTGTCTGTCTGTCTGTCTATCTATCTCCCTCAAGGCTCTGCCCAGAACCTTACATCATCTCTATGCTCACCCTTCTGTGAGACTCATCTACTTGCTTCACTTCACACATACTCTGGTTCATGACCTCCTTATACCTCACCTAGATGATCCCAATAGCCTTTTAACTGGTCTAGTTAACCTCTAGTCTCTAAACCAGTCTTCAAACATCTCCCAAAATAATCTTTCTAATGTCCATGTCTGAGCATATAGCTCTCTAGCTCAAAGTATTTCAGTAGCTCCTTATCAGCTCCAGAAGAAAATCCAGATAATTCAGTTTAGCATTCAAGGCCTCCTACAATCTGATTTCAGTCTGATGCATCTTTCCAGCTTTATTTCACAGTACTCATCTTCACACCCTTTCTTTCTAGCCAAACCAGATTACTCGGTGGTTTAGTAGGGAAAATTCTGGATAAGGAGTTAAAAGATTGGGGTTTTAATCCTAATTGTGATACTATCTATATGACCTCGGCCAAATTATTTTTACCACTCTAAATTTTAGTCTTTTCATCTATAAAACTAAATAAATTGGCTAGATGATCTTTAAGGTCTGTGTTTACTCTATGTAGCTCTATGAGCTAATATTCTCAAATGTTCTCAAAGTCATCTTACCTACATCTTACCTACATCCCACATCTGTGTACTTGTGTTGTTCACCTCCCATGCCTGGAAACATTCCCTCCTCATCTCCACCTATTGAAATCTTTCAAGACCCAGCTCAAGTACCTGAGAGTTGAAGTGAATTAAATTCTCTCACCTCACCTTATGATCTCTTAGTTGCCAAATCCAATGACCTTTTTTTGATCCTCATTCCTCTTGACCTTTCTGTAGCCTTTGACATTGTTGAGCACTCTCTCTTCCTTGATACTCTCTTTTCTATCTGACTGCTTCTCTGTTTCCTTTGCTGGATTCTCCACAAGGTCATGCCCTCTAACCATAGGTGTCCCCCAGGGTTCTACAACTGGGTCCCTTCATGCTACACTACTTCACTTGGTCATCTCATCGGCTCTCATGAATTTATTTACCATCTTTATGCTGATGATTCTCAAATCTACCTTTCCTGCCCCAATTGCTCTACTGACCTCAATCTTGCATTTCCAACTATCTTTCAGATATCTTTAACTGGATGTCCAGTAGACATCTGAAACTCACTATGTCCAAAAACAGTACTCGCTTTCTTCCCTCTAAACCCTACTCCCCCCTCCTACCTTCCCCATTATTATGGAGGGTAAGACCATCCTCCTGGTCCTTCAGTCTTACAAGCTAGGAGTCATCATGGACTCTTCACTATGTCTTACCCTCCCCCTCCCCACACACACTCTATATTCAAGCTGTTGCCAAGGCCTGCTTATTTCACCCATGCATCATCTCTTGAAGATGCCCCCTCCTTTCCTCCGACACTGCCACCACTCTAGTGCAGGCCCTCATCACCTCATGCCTTGATTATTGCAAAAGTTTGCTGGTGAGTCAGCCTGCCCCAAGTCTTTCTGTATTCTCCATTCCACCACTAAAGTGATTTTTCTAAAATATAGGTCTGACCATATCACCCATCTACTCAATAAACTCCAGTGGCTCCAAGATAAAATACAAAATTCTCCGTTTGATATTCAAAGCCCTTCATAATCTAGCCCCATCCTACCTTTCCAGTCTTCTTATACCTTGCTCCCTACCACATACTCTTTGGTACAGTGACACTGGCCTCCTGGCTATTCCACCAACAAGACACTCCACTTCTTGGCTCTGAGCATTCTCTTTAGCTGTCCCAGATGCTTGGAATGTTCTCTCTCCTCCACTCCAACTATTGACCTCCCTTTAAGCCCCAACTAAAATCCCACCTTCTACAATTCTACAATTCTCTCTTAATTTTACCGCCTTTCCTCTGTTAGTTATTTTCTGTGAATCTTGTCTACAGCTTGCTTTATATGTATTTGTTGGCACGGTGTCTCCCTCATTAGATTGTAATCTCCTCTAGGGCAGGTACCATCTTTTGCCTCTTTTTGTATCCTCAGCACTTAGCATAGTGCAGTGCCTGGTATATAGTAGGTGTTTAATAAATGTTTATTGACTGATTGGCCGATTGATCCTATCTCCAACTAAAACTATTGTCTTCCTCTTGAGATTTTCTGAGAGTGCTTTGTCTGCATTTTTGTGCCCTTATCAGGTGCTAACTTGACTGTGTACATACCATACCCTTCTCTCCCATACCTTTTAGAATATCAACTTCTTGGGGTCAGCGATTCATTTTTCAACTTTGTATTTCCAGTGCCTGTCAGTATCTTGCACATAGTAGACACTTAATAAATATTTGTGGAATTGAATTTATTGGATAAAATGGAAGGAACTTCCAGAAGGTTCTCGATAAAATACGAGCTACATTTTTTATAGGAAGACAAGGGCAGGATTTGTTCCTCCTCTCTCCTTCCCAATGAGCCATGTTCACAAAAGGGAAGCTATGGACGCTTCTGATATTCAGTTAACTTCAGCTCATTATAGTCTAGTTCACACAGTACGTTGTGTGCCAATAAAGTACTGAGACTGGTTTTCATAAGCTCCAGGTTAAAACAAAAATACCATCAGTCTTGCTCTTCTGTAATCACACATATGCTACAGGTCCTTCCCAATGCTCCACCTTCCTTCCTGGCCCCATGACTACCACTTGGCTCTTCAGGAGAAGGAGCAGACCTTATCCTTGCCCTCAGAGAGCTCACCAGCTGCTTGGGGATAAATCATAAATGGGACAGAATAGTACGGGATAATATAGGACAAAGGGCAAAAGAGAAAACATGACTTTCAAATTTAGAGAAACTTAGGACAAGATTTTTCACCTTGAGCTATGATCCTTTGACCTCTCTGGACTTCAGTTCCCTCTTCTGTGAAATGAGAGGGATAATAATCCCTGCTCTGCCTCCATAACCTTGCTCATAGCTGACCCCTGGATGGGCTACAAATTGTTAGGGAAGGCTTCCTGGCAGAGAGGGCACTTGAGCTGAGTTTTGCTTGTTTTCCAGGAAATGGCTATGAGAGCACACTGAGCCTGGGACATTCTTTCATAGAATCAAAGATCAAGACCTGGAAGGGCCTTAGAGGTTGTCTAGTTCAATCCCTTCATTTTTCAGATAAGGAAACTGAGATCTAGAGACATAAGTAGCAGAAAGTGAGTGATACGATCAGGTCAGGGGAAATCCAATTCAGGCTTCTGAGTAGAGTGGTCTTTTATGATGCTCTCTCAGTGTCTTTTGTGACCAAACAATTTCACCAGGGTCTGGGGTCAAGTATTAAAGTTCTTTGTGAGCTTAGGATCAAAGGTCAGTCTGGGGTTGGGGTCTAGTGTGGAGCAGTGGCTAAGTATCACGAGCGCAAGCCTTTTCTTCATGCAAAGTAGGTCAATGGAATTATTGAACCCAGAAACCTTGGTCTTTTTGGCCTTCACCAATGAAATTAGTTCAACCACATTTATCACCATCATCTTTGACCACCATGCACTTATGGTCTCCTGGCAAGCTTGTGGTTGTTTAGTCATTCAGTCTTGTCTGACTTTTTGTGACTTTATTTGGGGTTTTCTTGGCAAAGATGCTGGAATGGTTTCCTTCTCCAGCTCATTTTGCAACTGGGGAAACTGAGGCAAACCAGGTTAAGTGACTTGCCCAGGGTCACACAGTTAGTAAGTGTCTGAGGCCAGATTTGAATTCATGAAGATAAGTCTTTCTGACTCTGGGCCTGGTGCTCTATCCACTGTGCCACCTAGTTGTCCCCTGGTAGGCTACCATAAGAATTTATAAACAACAAAGGCAAAGATGCCATTTACAAGTTGTACCTTAAAATTCCTACCCTTTCCTCAGACCCACTGGGAGTCTATGATGGAGGAGAAAGGAAAAACAAGCATTACTTTTTACCCTCTTGAGAAGTCTTCCCACCACTTTTATAACAATTTTTCAAAGAACCTTCCCTTTCACTACATGGCTGCTATTTTCATAGTTCTGCACCTTTGCAAAGCACTTTACGTCCTCAAAACTGGGCCAGAGAGGTGAAGCAACTTGGTCACATAGCAAGTCCAGTGGCAGAGTCAGGACAAGTACCCAGGTTTCCTGATTCCCAGGCCAGAGATTGTTTGGAGTCTTTCCTGGAACCCTAGGAACACCTGTTTTACCATGAAGACTGAGTATTTGTTACATTTTCTCCACCCCTACCTCTTGATCATTTTGTCCAAGAATAGTTGAGTAAGAAACCTTTATATGAAATTTGGCAACTTGAGAATTCTAGATAAATTGCAGCAGGGCATTGGGGATACATGCTTTCAATCTCTTCTCTGTATTAGTAAGGATGCTATCATAGCGGTTCCTGAAAACCAATCTGAACCTCAAGTTCCCTTTCCCTTCCCTCCCAATTCTGCTGGGCCTCTCCCATGTCAGTCCACACAGTAGCTGGCTATTTGGTGATAGAAGAGTATAGATGGTGGGATAAAATAGAAAGAATGCAGGGTTTAGAATCAGAGGACCTAAGTTTGAAACCTGACTTGGCCACTTATAACCAGTGTGACCCAGGCCTCTCTGGGTCTCAGTTTTCTTTTTTGTGAAATGAGAGGGTCAGTCCAGATTATTTCTAAGGTCCTTTCTAGCTCCAAATTCCATGGTCCTGTGAGTCAGGACTCTGAGGTTCTGGTTCCAGTCCTTGGAATAATTGGTTACTCCCACATTTCCCTCAACATGTAATCAGTCATTTGCTGTCATGGCATTTTCCTGAGAATCTTATATTAAATGTGTCCCCAACCCCTTTCCATTGTTACAGGTTCATGGCCTTATTGGCCCTAATCTATTTTCTCATTATCTCTCACCCAGACCCGTTTGCAAAGGCAAATGGACTAATCTCCTAGCTTCCAGCTTCTCTCCTTTCCCATCTTACCAGCATATCATTTCCCTAGAAGAAAACTTTCCATGGCTTCCTATTGTCTGCAGAATAAAATTAGACACTTCATTTGGCATTTAAGGGATCCTGTAAGTTGTTCATGCTATTTATATCTACTATACAATCAAAATCTTGGTAGCTATTGTCCATAGACCCCCCCAGGTCACTCTTCTTTCTTCCTCAATGACTTTGGTACCTGGCTCATGATTTTTCTCTCCTATTCAACTCCTGCCTTTATACTAAGGGACTTCAAAATACATATCGATTTTCCCTCAAGCACTGTAACACTTAGTTACTCAACCTACTCACTTCCCATGAGCTACTCCACCCTACCTCAGCCACACACAAAGATGGTCATACCCTTCATCTTGCTATCAACCACAAATGTGCCACTGCCACACTTAAGAATTATGACCACATCATAATTCTTCCCCACAATTTGACTAGTGTGTAAATAAGTTCAATGCGCCATGCCATCTTGGGGAGGGAGGGAAGAAAATCTGGAACCCCAAATTTTGTAGAACCAAGTGTTGTAAACTAAAAATAAAAAAATCAACAAAAAAATAAAATAAAGTGCTTTTAAGCTCAAAAAAAGGTAAAAAAAAAAAGAGTTATGACCATAAACGACTTATCTCTTTTTCTGCCTTGCTTTACATAAACCTACTTTGTCCACACCACAAATTCCGATCACTTGTGCCCTCAGTTCTTCCCCAGGCCATCTCCCCTGCAATAGCCACTCTCTCCTTTTTCCCCATTTTGACATCTTAATGAACCAATTCAACTTGACACACTTCCTTCTTCTCGAGTCCCTTAGCATTTCACCAATGGTGCCCTGAATGAAGATGTAGAAAACCATACAACCGTTATGATTTAGTCCACTACAAATTTATGTTACATAACCTCAAATGGGCCCTCTCTGCTGCTAGGCAATTCCTCTCTCATCAAGTCACTATCCAATTCTCCATAGTGGTTTCTCCAAGCTTTTTCATCCCTCCTCAAACCTCCTATGCCCCTCCTCTTCACCCTCTCAGCTGAGAATTTTATTTTCTATTTTATAGGAAAAACTTGAGACTTTTAGCTGTGAGCTCCCTCTTTCTCCCTCTTCCTTATCTCATGTCACTCAGATACCTTCTGCAACCATCTCTTCCTTCACCTCTGTTTCACATGATGAAGTGATCTTATTCCTTACTAAGGCTAATTCCTCTTCCTGTACAAATGATCCCATTCTATTGCATGTCCTCCAACAGATTGCCCACTCTGTCATCCCTACTCTATCACTTTCAATCTCTTCCTCTCTATTGGTTCATTTGCTACTGTCTACAAATATGTCCATGTCTCCCCAATCCTGAAAAAAATCTTATTTGAACCTTCCATCCCAGAATCTATCTTCCTATATCTCTTCTGCTCTTTGTAGCTAAACTCTTTGAAGAGGATGTCTACAATAGGTTCTTCCATTTTCTCTCCTCTCACTCTCTTCTTAATCTCTTATAATCTGGTTTCCAGAGTCATCATTTCATTGAAACTACTGTTGATCTCTTATTTGCCAAATCCAATGGCCTTTCCTCAAGCCTCATTCTCCTTGACTTCTCTGAAGCCTTTGACACTGTCGATCACCCTCTTCTCCTTGATACTCTCTTCTCTCTAGGTTTTTGGAACACCGCTTTCTCTTGGTTTTCTTCCTTCCTATCTAACTGCTATTCAGTCTCTTTTGCTGGATCATCTTTCAGATCATACCTTCTAGCTACAGGTATCCCACAAGGTTCTGTCCTGGGTCCTCTTCTCTTCTCCCTCTATACTACTTCACTTGGTGATCTCATCAGCTCCCAAGGATTTAATTACCACACCTTTGCTGATGATTCTCAAATCTACCTGTGCAGCTTCAGTTTCTCTGCTGACCTCCAATCTCACATCTCCAACTGTCTTTCAGATGTCTCCAACTGGTTGTCCAGTAGACATCTTAAACTCATCATATCCCAAACGGAGCTCATTATTTTTCTCTCTAAACTCTCCCCCTGTCCTCCAAACTGTATAAGCATTTCCTAACCCCTCTAAATTTTAGTTCTTCAGGCTTGGAATGTAGGTGTCATCCTTGATTTCTCTCTATGTCTTACCCCCTATATCCAATCTGTTGCCAAGACCTGTTGATTTCACCTTTGCAACATCTCTCAAATATATCCCCTGCTCTCCTCTGACACTGCCACCACTCAGATGTAGGCATTTATGACCTTAGAACTGAATTATTGAAATAGCCTGCTGGTGGGTCTGCCTGCCTCAAGTGTCTCCCATCCAATCCATCCTCCAATCATTCACTAAAGTGATTTTCCTAGAGTATGGGCGTAATCATGTCACCTCCTTACTCAATGATTAACTCTAGTAGCTCCCTATCACCTCTAGGAGCAAATACCAAATCCTCTATTGGTATTTAAAATCCTTCATAATCTAAACCCCTCCTACCTTTCTAGTTTTATTACACCTTACACCCCAACACATACTCTTTGCTCCAGTGACAAAACACTCCATCTCTCAGCTCTGGGTATTTTCTTTGGCTGTCCTTCATGCCTGGAGTGCTTTCCCTTCTCAGCCCTGCCTCCTGACTTCCCTGGCTTCCTTTAAGTCCCAACTAAAATTACGCCTCCTAGTGCTTCTCCTCTCTTCATTATCTCCTATTTATCCAGCAGATAGCTTGTTTGTATACATTTGCTTGCTTGTCTCCTCCATTAGATTGTGAGCTCCTAAAGGCCAGGGACTGTATTTTGCCTCTTTTTGTATCCTTAGTGCTTAGCACAGTGCTTGGCACACAGTAAAAACTTAATAAATGTATGCTGATTAACAAATTGTGAACAAAACTAAAATACCTGGAAAACCAACAAATTAAAAATACTAATTAAACTTCAAAATAGAAATCTTGAAAATAAAGAATGGATTAACAAAATCGAGAGGGGGGGGCATTGAAATAATACCTAAGACTAGCAGCTAGAGTTTTAAAAAGTACATAAATCATTAGCTAACTTGATTGAAAAAAAAAGAAAGAAAAAAATTAAATTATCTTCATCAAAAATGATAAAGGTCAATTAACAACCAATGAAGAAGAAATAAAATAAATTATTAAGAATTACTTTGTCTAATTATATTCCAATAAATTTGATAATTTAAATGAAATGGATGAATAGTTACAAAAACATTAAAAGCCCATATTAATAGAATAATAGAATATTTGAATTACCCAATCTTAGAAAAGGAAGTTGAATAAGCCATAAATGAACTACTAAAAGAAAAAAAAACACCAGATGGATTCACAAATGAATTCTATCAAAAAATGTTAAAAACCAATTAATTCCAGTATAGCATAAACTCTTTCAAAAAATGGGAAATTAAAAGATCCTACCAAATTCCTTCTATGATATAAATATGCTTTTGATACTTTAACTAGGGAGAGTTAAAACAGAGAAAAAACTATAGACTAATATCTCTTATGAATACTGATGCAAAAATTTTAAATAAAACCTTAGCAAGGAGATTGTAGAAACATGTTACTAAAATTATACACTATGACAAGTTTCAATTTATACCAGGAATACATTTCTTGTTCATCATTAGGAAGACTATAAACTTAATTGACCACATTAATATCAAGAGCAACAAAAATCACACAACTATATCATTAGATGCAGAAAAAGGTTTTGGCAACAAAAATGCCCATTCTTGTTCAAAAACAAACAAAAAATACTGTGAAGCATAGGAATAAACTGAGTGGTACAATAAATAGAGCAGTGACCATGGAGTCAGGAAGACTCCAGTACAGCTCTGCCCTCAGATACTGCCTAGTTGTGGGACTCTGAGCAAGTCATTTAATATCTGTCTTAATTTCCTTATCTATGAAATGGGGATAATAATAGTACCTACTTCCTATGAATTATTATGAGGATCAAATAAGATGATCTCTACAATGTACTTTGAAAACTTCAAAGTATTATATAAATGCTAGCTATTATTATTATCATTAATAGTAATGTTAATATTTATTTGACAAGAAGTATCTAAATGGGGCAGCTAGATGGCACAGGGGATAGTGTGCTGGGCCTGGAGTCAAGAAGACCTGAGTTCAAATCTAGCTTCAGACATTTGCTACCTGAACAAGTCACTTCACCCTGTTTGCCTCAGTTTCCTCATCTGTAAAATGAGCTGGAGAAGGAAATGCCAAACCATGCGAGTATCTTTGCCAAATGGGATCATGAAGAGTTAGACATGACTGAACAATTAAAAACAAATATTTATCTAAAATTAAGAAGCACAATTCTCGATAATGGGGATAAACTAGAGATATTTCCAATAAGTTCAGGAATAAAGCAAGAATGTCCATTATTATTGTTGGTATTCAATATAGTGCTATAAGACAAGATATATAAATTGAAAGAATAAGCATAGAAAAAGAGGAAACAAAAGTATTGCTTTCTGTAGATGACATGATAGTTTACTTAAAGAACTCTAGAAAGTTAACTAAAAATATGAAATAATTAACAATTTCATTAAAATTGTAAAACAAACACATAAATAATCAGCATTTCTGTATATCACCACCAAAATTCTACCAGAAGTGATAAAAAGATAAATTTCATTTAGATAACTACACAAAATACAAAATACTTGAAAGTCCTGCCAAGGCATATGCAAGAACTACATAAATACAACTACATAATACCCTTTACACAAGGAAAACTCTAGATAACTGGAGATTAATTGCTCATGGGTAGGGAAAGGCAATAAAAAATAGAGATAATAAAAATAAAAATCATATCTAAATTAATTTACTTATTCAGTTCCCATGCAAATAAAAATGCCAAAGGATTATAGAGCTGGAAAAAATAACAGAATTCATTACTATCTGGAAGAACAAAAGATTCAGAATTAATTGATGGAATTAATGAAAAAAAATGAGAAGGAAGGAGACTAGCAGTACTATATCATTAACTATAGTACAAATCAGTAATCATGAAAACAATTTGGTATTGATTAAGTAGTATTGAGATTGAGTAGTAAAACGGATTAGATACACAATATGGAAATGAGCATAGTAGTGTTTGAGAAACCCAAAGATCCCTTCTTTTGGGGAAATAACTCACTATTTGACAAAACCTGTTGGGGAAACTGAAAAGTTGTCTAATAGAAGCTAAGCGTAGACCGACATTTCAACATCCAGGATTAGCTCTAAATGGTTATAGGACTTAGTCATAAAATATGACATCATGGATAAATTAGAAGAGCTAGAAAGAATCACCTGTCAAATCTATGAATAAAGAAAAAGTTCATGCCAAAAAAAGATAGATGGGGATCACAGAAAAACAAATGGAGAACTGTGATTACATTTTTAAAAAATTTAATTAGCACAAAAAACCCCAACACAACTAAGATTACAAGAAAAACAGGTGAATGAAGGGGAAAAATCTTTGCAGTGAATTTCTCTGATTACTCATTAATAACATATATAGGGAACTGATTCAAATTTATAATAATAAGAGCCATTTCCCAGCTGATAAAATGACAAAGGATATGAATAAGCAATTTCCAGAGGAATAAATGGCTATCAATAGCCATATGGAAAATTGCTCTAAATGACTAATAATTGAGAAATGCAAATTAAAACAATTCTGATTTATCACCTCATACCCATCAGATTGGCAAAATTAACAAAAACAAAAAGAAAATAACCAATGTTGGGGAACCTATAGGAAAACAGTATGTTATCACTATTGGGTATCAACTGGTCCTGCCATTCTATAAAACAATTTGGAGCTATACTCCAAAAGCTGTTAAATTCTGCATACTCGTGATCTAGCTGTACACTCCAAAGAGATAAAAGACAGATGAGAAGGATCTTTATATACAAAAATATTTGTAATAACTCTATTTGTGGTGGCAATGAATTGGAGACTGAGGGATTGCCCATCAATTGGGGAATGGCGGAACAAATTATGATATGTGATGAAATACTACGGTGCTGTAAGAAATAATGAAGGGCATAGTATCAGAGAAACCTGGAAAGATTTGTACTAACTAGTGAATGGTGAAGTGAGCAGAACCAGGAGAACAATTTATGTAGTTGCAACAATATCATAAAGACAATTAACTTTGAAGTTTTAAGAACTCTGATCAACACAATGACCAAACATGATTCCAGAGGACTAATGACAAATCAGACTATCCACCTCTTTGAGGGGACAGTAATGGACTCAGAATCTAGATTGAGACATTTTTTTTTTGTACAGAGCCAATGTGGGAATTTGTTTTGCTTGACCATACATGTTTATAACAGGAAATTTTGTTTTTCTTGCTTTATCAATGGTAGAGATCAGGAAAAAAAAAAGTAGGAGAGAGATGTGTGGGTAAGGCAAAATGGGCTCCTTAGCACTTCAGGAGTTTGGCTTTTGTTTACCTTGAGTGAAAGTACTTTCAACTGTCAAACACTAAGCCCCAGGCCCAAAGCCCAGGTGTGAAACCTGTGTGGGTGTAGTTTAATGACTTAAGAGGGGCCAACTCGGGAACCAATGGTCTCTGGTCGTTGAGGGGGAGCTTGAGAACGCCAGAGGCTCGGCCTCAAGGAAAGCCAAGCCAAGAGGCAACTACAGCTGAAGCTGAAAAAAAGCCGAAGCAGGAGACCTGTGTGAACCCAGGAGTGTGAGCAAGGACTTGAGGCCAGTAAATATGATTTGGCCAAATACCGTCTTGTTTTTCTGTGGCCTCCTGGTTACTCTTGTGAGGCAGGCCTACTGGGCCTGGGGTCTTTTGGTCAAGATGTCGGAATGGGGAGGCTGGTTTGCGGATCTGCTGTGGGGCCTAAATAAATGTTTTGTTGCTTTCTACTTAGAGAATCTCTCATACCTTGCGATTTTGAACCATTCAAACATATACATGATTATATTTGAGATTATAAATTCGGCCTTCCTACTACAGGAGAGAAGGTAGATCTTTATTTGAGAAAACATAATTTAAAAAAAAACAAAGCAAAAGTCATTTCTGAATCTTCTTTCTGTGTATAAAACACTGACTAGTTCAAGCAAAAGTCAGAACACCAATTTAGAAATACAGAAATAAATGAATAGAAGAAATAGTTTACAATTGTAATAGCTTCAACTTGACTTTTTAACAAGCTATTTACACCCCAAATGGGAAAGAAAGAAAGGAAAATACACTGGTTGTGATCACCACTATTTCAGCTAAAGTAGTCCCTAAAATTAAAGCAACAAAGGAGCCCAGGAACTACTTAAGTGAGCAAATACTTTGATCTTGCCAATCAGAAAGACATGGAAGCCAAGAACAATACCATCTAGTACGTAAGTCCCACAAAGCCTACTAGCATAGTGCTGAGAAATATGGAGGAGGTGAAAGATTATGAGTAATTGCCTCATAAAATACCTAAGAGTTTACACTGAGGAAAATGAGTCAATAGAAATCTTGAGATAACGTTTAAGCCAGACCACTCCAAGAGCATTTATAGATTAAACTAGAAGGAGGAAAACAAATGGGTGAAAAATGGAACGGATTTGTAATTTCTGTATTGATCTAGCCTCTTCATTGATGAGACCACTTTTAAACTCCAACACTTTACTACCCAATGTGCTATAAAAAGAGGGGCACCAGGTGGCTCAGTGAGTAGAGCACCAGCCCTACTCAGGAGGACCTGAGTTCAAAATCCAACCTCAGACACTTGATATACTTACCAGCTGTGTGACCTTGGGCAAGTAACTTAATCCCAATTGCCCTGCCTTCCCTTCTCTAAAAAAAAAAAAAAAGAAGCAGAAAAAGAAGAGAGGAAGAACTGAACCAAGCTAAGTATATTGTGTCATTGTTTTTTAATAGTTTTCAACTCTTTGTGACCACATTTGGGATTTTCTTGGCAAAGATACTGGACTGATTTACCATTTCCTTCTCCGGATCATTTTAGAAATGAGGAAACTGAGGCAAACAGGGTTAAATGACTTACTCATTTTACAGATGAGGAAACTGAGGCAAACAGGGTCACGTGACTTGCCCAGGGTCACACAGCTAGTAAGCTTCTGAGGCCACATTTGAACTCAGGTCCTCCTGACTTGTGCATTGTGCCACCTAGCTGACCTTAAGTTTACATAAGAAAAATTATTGCTGTAATCAAAATA
Organism: Phalanger gymnotis; assembly: GCA_028646595.1. Lineage (NCBI taxonomy): Eukaryota > Metazoa > Chordata > Mammalia > Diprotodontia > Phalangeridae > Phalanger > Phalanger gymnotis. Next base: position 714,364,865 of record CM053622.1, read on the forward strand.
ATTTTGAAAATGTTCAAGGATCAAGTCAATTTGACTAGCATTTATAAAACACCATATATGTGTCAGGCACTGTATTAACCACTGGGAATACAAAGAAAAGCCCCCCCCCCCAAAAAAAAAAAACGAAAACCCATGAAACGTCCTGCTGTCCAGGCGCTCACAGTCTACAGGGGAGATAATATGCAGACAACTACTTTTGTTGATAAATAAGATATATACTGGCTAAAATGGGAGTAGTCCCAGAGGGAAGGCAGAAAGATTAGGGACTAGGAAAGGCTTCTTTCAGCAGATGAGACTTTAGCTGAAGCTTAAAGAAAGCTGGGGAATCCAGAAGGCAAAGATGAGGAAGAAGAATGGCAGTCAAGGGAGGCAGTCAGTGAAATGACCCCAGTGGGGAGATGGAGTGTCCTATGCAAGGCATAGCAAGGAGGCCAGTGTTTGTGGCTGGCAGAATCCATGGGGAGAAGAAAGGTAAAAGAAGACTGGAAAGGTAGGAAGGGGCCAGGTTACTAGGGGCTTTACAAGCCAAACAGAAGATTTTATATTTGAACCTGGAGGTAACAAGGAGCCCCTGGAGTTTATTGAATAGAGGAGTGATGTTGCCAGACCTGTGCTTTAGGAAGATCAGCTTGACAGCTAAAGTGAAGAATGGATTGAAGTGGCGTGAAATTGGCACAAGGGAGGCCAACCATCAGGTTATTGCAATAGTCCAAGTATGAGGTAATAAGGGACTCGTGTTGCTGTTGTTCAGCTGTTTCAGTTGTGTCCAACTCTTCATTTGGGGTTTTCTTGGCAAAGACCCTGGAGCAGTTTGCCATTTTCTTCTCCAGCTCATTTTACAGATGAGGAAACTGAGGCAAACAGTGATAAGGGACTTGCCCAGAGTCACACAGCTAGTAAGTGTATGAGACCGGATTTGAATTTAGGTCTTTCTACCTTTCGGCCTAGAGCTCTATTGATCAAGTGTACCGTTTACCTCCCATTCGAATACAGACTGTGGAATCATAATAATAACAAAGATAGCTAGCATTTACGTAGTGCTTACTATGTGCCGCATGCTGGGCTGAGCATTTTATGTTTATTGATCCTCGCAACGACTCCAGAGGAGTCCCATATTATTCCTGTTTTACAGATGAGTAAACTGGGACAGCCAGAGGTTAACTGACTTGCCCAAGGTCACATAGCCAGTGTCCATGGTCGCATGTTAATTCAGATCCTCCTGACTCCAGGCCAGTGCTCTGTGCACTACGGTGCCACCTAGGCACTCTTAGATCACAGACCGTGGAATGTCAGTCCTGGAAGGCATCTTAGAGATTATCTTGTCAAACCACTTTGTTTTACAGAAGGAGAAACTGAGGTCCAGACAGGGGCCGTGATGTGCCTAGATCACACAGCTATTCAGCAGCAGAACCAGGACTAGGACTCCATTCTCTTGGTTCCTAGCCTGCTGCCCTTGTTACCACAGCCTGCCAAGTAAGTAGGTTAAGATGATTATGGTTGTCCCTCCAGCCCTATATCCCTGCTCCCAGATTCCCTAGGATGGCACCCCCTACTCAGAGCACTCCCTCTCCTCCTCCGTCCATAATACAGCTGCACCTGCTCTGTGCCTCACTCTACATAGGACCTTTATTTCCTGATGCTGACCAACTGAATCAGCTAATTTCAATTAAAGTGTAAATCACTCATGAAGAGTCAGTGTTTTTTCCTCATGGAAATGTATTTTAAGAGAGACTTTCTATGACATTACAAAAGACCAACCCATTTTGTTTTCTTCTTAGTTCAAAAAATTCTCACAGCAACATAAGATAGAGTAGAGATTCTTAAATTTTTTCATTGATGTTTTAGGTGCCCTTGGTCATCTGGTTAGCACAACTTGGTGTGTATGGGCACCGCTGATTAATTTTTTAAAATTGTAATTGAATGAACACTGAGTTTTAGTTAGAGATAATGAAAATAAACTGTATTGTTTTCCCCGTCCAAGTTCGTGGACCCATAGAAGTCTCTCCAAGGAAGGGGTCTGTGGACCCCAAGTTAAGAACCCCTCACATAGAGGAAGAATGATGGTAAGGGTCTGTTATTGTTCAGTTCTTTCAGTTATGTCTGACTCTTCATGACCCCATTTTGGGGATTTTCTTGACAAAGACACTAGAGTGGTTTGCCATTTCCTTCTCCAGCTCATTTTATAAATAAGAAACTGAAGCAAAATGGATTGAGCGACTTGCCCAGGATCACACAACTAGTGTCTGAGGTTGTATTTGAACTCAGGTTTTCTGGACTCTGGGCTCAGCATGCTATCTACTGTGCTACCTAGCTGCCAGTTAGTAGGATTCTAGGCTAGATTTTAGTTCTCCCTTTGCCATTGACTAGCTTTATAACCTTGGGGCCAATCATTTCACTATTCAGGATAATGGTCTGACCAGTCTCCATCACAGGGCTAGTCTAAAAATCAAACGAAATCGTGTGTATGAAGGTGCTTTGTAAACAGTAAATTGCTGAACTTGAAGTCAGGAAGATCTGAGTTTAAATTCTGCCTCAGATATTTATAAGCCATGAGACTCTGGGCAATCATTTAGCCTTCTCTGCTACAGTTTACCCATCTAAAAAAGAGGGATGATCTTACAGGGACATTGTGAGAATCAAATTAGATAATCAATCACTCGATTAACATTTGTTAGGTGCCTTCTATGTGCTAGGCACTGTCCTAAGCACTGGGGATACAAAAAGGGGCAAAAGACAGCTCCTGCCCTCAAGGAGCTTATAATCTAATGGGAGATAATAATAAATATAAGCAAACAAATTATAAACAGAATAAATAGGAAATAATTAAGAGAGGATTATCAATAGAATCAAGAGGGGCTGAGAAAGATTTCCTGTAAATATGTAGAAGATAATATATGTAAAATACTTTGTAAATTTTAAAGTGCTATATTGATATTAGCTAAAATAATAATAGCTAACATTTATATAGTGCTTACTATGTGCCAAACACTGTACTAAGTGAGTTTTTATAATTATTATGACATTTGATCCTTACCACAATCTTGGGAGTTAAGGGCTATTATTATCCCCATTTTATAGATGAGGAAACTCAAGCAAACAGGGGTAAGTGACTTGCCCAACATCATACAAGCTAGGAAGTTTCTGAGGCCACATTTGAACTCAGGTCTTCCTGATTCCAGACCCAGTACTCTGTGCACTGCACCTAGCTGTCCATGGCATAATTAACATAAACATAAAAATAGCAATATTTTTGTCATTATTAATACAAATGTGAAGCATTATCAGTACTGATTATTTGACAATTATCACATACTATTAATTATTTTTATGTATATATATATATATATATATATAATACATAGTTCTGATTTCCCAGACATAAAAGTCCCTTAAAAACAGGGATCTCACTAATTCCCTACTTTGAAACAGTAGATACTTAGGGGGAATTCTATAGAGATCAGCATACTTGGATTTCAGCAAGGCATTTGACAAAGTCATATTATCCTTGTGGATAAGATACGTGGGTTAACTGATAGTATAAGCCAGTGTGGTGATACAGGCCTATAATCTCTTCTACTGGATGAGGCTGAGGTTGGTGGATCACTTGAGCATGGGACTTTCCAGCTTCAGTAAGGGCTAAAGTCCTGCAGCAATATGGTGAACTCCAGGAAGCAGAGGGTCCACTACCCTGTCTAAGGTGAGGTGAACAGATCTAGGTCAGAAAAAGGGAACGGGTTAAATCTTCTTTGCCAAATAGTATTGGAGTAAGTCCCTTGAGTGGCTGATGTAGTTCCAGCCAGGGCAAGAAGTGAAGACCCGGGTTCTAGATAGATGATATATAAATAGATAGATTAATAGATAGATATTGATAGGCAGACAATCAAATAGACAAAATCATGTATGATAATATGGGGATTAGGTAGATTTGAAACCAGGTGTAGCCCAAAAGTGTTTGATGTTACCTAGGAGGAGGTATCAAGTGAAAGACCAGAGACACTGCAGGCCCTGTGCTGAGCAACATTTTTGTCAGTAATTTGAATCAAGGACTAGATACATCAGATTTGCAGATGACCCAAAACTAAGAAGGATAGATATCTAACACACTGGACAATTGCCAGGGCTTTAATAAGTCTCTTGACATGCTGAAACGACAGACCAAATCTAACAAGATTAAAATGAATACACATCAATATAAAGACCTATACTTTGATTCAGAAGGATCCATTGCCCAAAGACAGGATGGGGGAAGATGTGGCTAGATTGGCTCGGCTGCTACGTCATGATGTGGACTTCCAGCTCAGTATGAGTCAACCATGTGATGTGGCAGTTAAAAAAAAACAAACAGTATAACCTCCACAGGCATGTATAGAAACCCTGATATGTGTATGGGGGAGGAAATGTTAACATACCCTGGGGTGACCATTCAGCTCTTTTCCTGAAGGTCAATGTTCATCCTTGCCTCAGGGTGGACTGGCACATCCTGACCAGATTCTATGATATTAGGCTGAATTAATAGAAGCATTGTATTCTGAACGAGAAGAGATGGCAGATCTCAGGGAGATGGTCGGAGCTGCAGCTAGGATTTCTTGAATCTAGGATGAATTCAGTTGATTGGAAGATGGAAAGGGGATGTAATTATTATAACATGGTGGACAGCCCAACCTAAATAGAATTGCTCCAGGAAAGGGAGTAGCTCCCCCTAATAGAGTGTGGGCCAAGGATTCTTCTATCCAGCTGATGGTCCCTGATCTCTCTAGACTTCCAAGAAATGTGGAGGTTGTGGGGGTGGGGTGGGAAATATGATAGACAAAGGGCAGCTAGGTGGTACAGTGAGTGGGTAAATCACTGGGCCTGGAGTCGGAAAGACCTAAGTTCAAATATGGCCTCAGATGCTTACTAGCTGTGGGACCCTGGGCAAGTCACTTCACCCTGTTTGCCTCAGTTTCCTCATCTGTAAAATGAGCTGGAGAAGGAAATGACAAACCATCTGAGTATCTCTGCCAAGACAACTCCAAATGAGGTCAGGCAGAGTTGAGCACATCTGAATAGCAACTACCTCCCAAGATTGTCATGAGGATAAATGAGATCACATTTGTAAAGCACTTACCACAGTTTGTGGCACACAGTAGGTGCTTAATAAATGCTTCTTCCCTTCCCTTCCCTGCCTCTATTAAGAAAGCAGGTAACGAGGAAAGGACTGCTGGAGAAAGTATAAATGCTTTCCCTCCACCTTATAGGTGCTTATTGGGGAAAAGCCCCAGTCTACCTCACCCTAGTTATAGCTCACACTCTGAGCTATATAAACTACTTGGAGAGTCAATTCTGAAAATCACTAAGGATGGCAACCAGGGTGAAAATGAGGCTAGAAGACTAGTTGATGGACCTTGGGATGTTCAGCTAAAGACTTGGGGAAATATTATCCTTGAGGACTAGTCCCTGTGTCTGTCACTGGGGTAAAAACATAGTTCCTGCTCTTAGGAGCTTATTATCTGATAGAGGTGGGGCCTGGAGGAGACAACAGGTACATAACTATAATAATGATACATGACAGAATGTCCTAAGCTCAGATGAGGAGCCAGACAAATACTATGAAAAATTTGAGGTCAAGATCACTTTCAGAAAAAATTTCACAGTAATCAGAGAGGTCTGAGACTGGAGTAGTCTAGGTAGTTCCTGGGGTGAAATGGTGCTGTTAAGGGAACTCCTTCATCATGCAGGAGATTGGACTTGACAAAAATATGACTGGATCCATATTCTGCACAGAGCTTCAAAAATAGCAAAGCCTTATTAAAACACTTTTCCCGTGACTGAATGGACTCCTTTTGGATGGGGCTGCTGTCAATCAACCTATCAATCCATTAATATTTGTTAAATTCCTATTAAGTGCCAGGCATTCTACTAAGTAATCAGGATACAAAGAAAGGCAATAGACAGTCCTTGACCTCAAGGAGCTCACAATCTAGTGGGGAAGTGACAAGCAAACAAATATATATGAATAAGCTGTTGTTTGTCCTTCATTCTCAAAGAGGACCATGACTTCAGGAAGGTGATGCCATGACTTGCAAGTGAATTGGATTTAAGTGAGGGAGGGCTGTGCAAGGTCACTAGCCTCACTCTCTCCTCCAGAGCCATCTGGGTCCAGTAGCAAGATACAGGTCAGGACAACTGGAGATGGCCCCCATGAACAAGCTATATATAGAATAAATAGGAAATAAGCAACAGAGAGAAGGTGCTAAAATTAAGAGGGGTTAGCAAAGGCTTTCTATAGAATATAGGATTTTAGTTGAGACATAAAGGAAGCCAGGGAAGCCAGATGGCAGAGGAGAGCAGGGAGAGGCATTTCAGACAATGAAAATGCCAGGAGCCAAGAATTAGAGTGTCTTGTTCATGGAACAGCCAGGAGGCCAGTGTCCCTAGATCGAATAGTACTTGTCAGGGACTAAGGTGTAAGAAGGTTGGAAAGGTAGGAGGAGACTAGCTTGTGACGGGTTTTGAATGCTAAACAGAGCATTTTGTATTTGATCATAGAGGTGATAGGGAGCCAATGGAATTTACTGAGTATGGGGTTTGACACAGTTTGCCTATGCTTTAAAAAATCACTTTGTCAGCTCCTTGATGAGCAGGATAGAAGTGCCCTCCGTAACTTCAATGCAGCCTGTCTGTCACTGTCTGTCATCTCCTTAAGCAGAGAATGGGGAGAAGAGGTCAAATAAATCATATCTATGTAATAGTTTAAGGTTTGCAAAGTACTTTACATACATTTCCTTGTCTGAAAAAATGGAATCTCTGTAGCTGGAAGTAGCAGAAAAAGTTATCAGGAAACATCTTCCTCCTTCTTCCCAGTGCTGTCTCCAGACCTGGTTTTGCCATGAACTCCATGTGATTTTTGAGTAAGGACCTAGGTAGCGTAGTGAATAATATTCTGGGTCTGGAGTTAGAAAGACCTGAGTTCAATCCAGTCTCACCATGGGCAAGTCACTTAATGTCTTTTTGCCTCAGTTTCCTCATCTGTAAAATGGCAGTAATAATAACATCTACCTCCCATGATTGTTGTAAGGATCAAATGAGATAATATTTGTGAAGTGCCTGGCACACAGTAGGCGCTTTTCTAAATGTTAGCTACTGTTATCTAGGGATCGATTTCTTCATCTGGTAAAATGAGAGAGACTATATAACTACAATTCAGTATTGATTAGTATTAATCACAAATCCCCTGGAGTGGTCCTTTTTGAAATGAAAGAAGTTATAATTATATAAAAATATGGTGATTAGTTCTCACCCAATGGAGATATGCAGTACAAACTTGAATAATTTAGACCACCTCAAAATATTTATTATTCACTAATCAGGACCTAGTTGTGGTTCACAAATATTCATTCAGACCTGTTTGTGAAGAACACTGTGCTTGGTTTTTGGAGAATGACAAAGTTCAAATAAGACACAATTCTTGCCCTCAGGGAACTCCCAGTCTGGTAGGTTGATGCAAACTCAGATAATTTTAATAAACGACGCAAAACCAATCTATTACCAGCACCCCCCTCCCCCCCCAGTAATCACTGACAGCCCATAAGGTGTTGTAAGAAGAGCTGGGGCATTTGGCCCAAGAGGACCTAAGTTTAGTACTTCAATTGTTACTGTTTCTGCTCACTTCACTCTTCACCGGTTCATACAAGTCTTCTGAGGTTTCTTTGAAACCATTCCTTTCATTTTTAGATGGAACCGTATGAGAATGCATCGTGCTTGACAATTCATATCTGTTACAAGGGTTTTCTTTTTGTTTCCAAGAAAACAGATGAGATGGGAGGCGGCGGGGGGGGGGGGGGAGGGGAGGAAGGAAAGATTGTTAATTAAAAATATATAATTTTTTTTAAAGGTGGGGGGAAGGACCTATAGTTCAAATTCCAACTATGCTGCTTGCACAAAGTCAGGGAACTCATTCTACATTCCTGGATCTGTTTCCTGTTCTGAAAAAACTGGGGCGTTAGAGTACAAAATCAGCTAAGCTCCCCATCGGCTCCCTTCCTTTCCTCTAAGTGCCCTGGCATGCGGTCCCTTTCCCCATTTCACGTTCTAGACCCCCTCCCCCACCCCGCCCCCACCAGCCGGGCCATAACAACTGGTCCATCTGGAAGAGGAAGGGGGGATATTTTTGGAAGGGTTATGGGTAGAGAAGAGGCCTAAAAGAGAACCTTCCTCCATTTCGGATAACAGTCAGAACTGTACTTAGCCCCTTCTTGCTAGTTCTCCAAATGTTTGCATATGCACTGTCAAAGAGAGGAACTTATGACAGTCGCCGTGAGTCCCCCCTGCGGGCAGCTTTGGTATGCTCCGGGGTGGAGTCTTGGAGGGAGAAGGCGGGCCGTCTCGCGCACCCAGCCCCACCCCCCGCGGAGGTGGGCGTGACCTCTCTGTGAGGTTAATAAATCGAGGCGCTTTCGAGGCGGGCGGCTGCAGAGCGAGCCGGCTCCGGAGCTAGCGCAGACGGCGCCCGGGACGCCGCCTCCCCGTCGCCGTCGCCGTCGCCGGTGAAGGTGCCGGTGCGCTGCTGTCACCACCGCGGGTCGTCGCACCCTCCTCTTTTTCCTGCCGCCGCCACCTAGTACACCTCTGCTGTCCCGCAGGGCAGGCGCTGCTCCGGCACCCTCACCCCGCCCCCCTCCGGGGGAAGCCCTGGCCCTGCGGGCCGGGGGATGGAGCTGGGGCGCGCGGGTAGGAGGCGGCTGCTTCCCGCGGGCCACTGAGCGGCCATGAAGACCCTCATCGCCGCCTACTCTGGGGTCCTGCGAGGTGAGGTCCTGGCGGGAGGCACCCTGGGAAACCCACCTTGGGGATGCAGTTAGAACGGGGGTATTGGGAGGACCCCTCGCCGGCAAGGAGGGGAGAGGGTGTCATGGTGAGAGGAGCCCATCTTAGATGTCAAAAGGGGAGGGAGGCTCAGGATAAGGGGTGTCAGGGCAATGAGGGGTGGGGGAGCCCCTCTCAGCTGTCAAAAGGGAACGTCTTGAGAGCCCAGGGTAGGGGTGTTCAGGGGATGAAGTGAGGGGGACTTCTTTCAGGTGTTAAAATGGAGGTGAGAGGAGGCCCCTGGGAGAGTTTGGGATGGGGTTCAGAATGATAGGGTGAAGGGAACCCCTCTCAGGTGTTAAAACCTGGTGAGGAGAGGCCCCTCAGATCCACTAATAGCGGGCGTCTGGGGACTGAGGGAAAACCTTCTCGAATATTAAAATAGAGTTGGGGGAAGGCCTCAGACTCATGATTTGGGCTGTCCAAAGGATGGGGGGAAGGGGAGACCTCTCAGGTGTTAAAATGTTGAGAGATCTAATCATGGGGGGCAGTCAGAGAAATCATAATGGCTGGTGGGAGGTGAGGAGTTCCCCTTGGTTAGGAGGTGAAGGGGAGGCCCTGAGAGGTATTGATGGGGAATGTCTGGGAGGTGTGTTGAGGGGAGCCCCGTCTCAGATATTATAATGGGAGCAGGGTAGTACGGTCCAAGTGAGAGAATCACCCCCAGATGTTATTGTGATTGAGGAGGGGGGCAGGGTTGGGGAATAAAACAAGAGGAATGGGTCCTCAGGTTTTGTAATACAGTAGAAGTATGCATAAGGAAGAACTATGTAAGAGGGAGCAGTTAGCTTTGTGTGTGAGAAGCTGAGGAAGGAAATGCTTGTTCTAATGTTGATAAGACTTGTGTACCTTTAGTTAGTTGGGTGAAAGATCTGAGAAGGTTAAGTTTGGGGCGCCTAGAGGTGAAGAAGATAAAGTTAGACAGGGGTGAGGCATCTATTCCTCCTCGGTCTCCCCAAGGTGTGTGAAATCCCTGAAAAGGAGATTCTGGTAAAGAGAAAGAAAAAGTGATTACGAATGGACTTGGTTTTCTATTTACTCTCTCCTCTTCAGGCTGGCGTCTCACCCCTCCCCTAGATGGAAGTTAATGCTACGCACAGAAGGGTCCTAGGCCCCTCTTGGCTGGGTTGGGGGGAGTGAGGAAGACGACGTGCTTTCTTTACTAATCCCCACTACTAGTGAAGGTTAAATCCCATAGACTGGGGGGGGGTGGCACTGAACGAGGCGGGGTGGTTGGCAGCTTGGGCCTCCTTTCCTACTGTCCTGGGGACTCCAAGAATCCCTGTGATTTCTTGAAATGAGGTTGCAGAGAGGCAGATTTTACCTAGCTAACAGGAGACATTTCTTAACGCCGAGGTGCTGATTGTGGAGCATGGCGTGTCTCAGTAGGTGGTGAGCTCCCCATCACTGGGAAGCTGGATGTCTTTGTTGAGGATGTTGACAGGGTCCACGCAGCAAGTCACACTACTTGCTAATTGGTGGCTTCTGTTGTCTATTTGCATGTAGGAAGACTGGTTGTTAGAGCTGAGTAATTTGTACCCAGGCCACCCAGCTAGGAAATGAAGGCTAGGATTCACTAAATACCATTCTGCTTGATCCTGAATATTTGAAGACCCATCTGAACCTTTTGATATTGGCACCATGAAAGACAACAGCCTCCCCTACATCATCCCAGAGATAGAAAACTCAACTATAGGGACTTTAGGGCTGACGTGATTGGGGGAGGGAGGTGATATTTGTCGCTCGTTCATTCATCCATAGATTCCCCTCTACACCTGTTTCCTCACTTGTAAAGTAATTGGATTAGGTGGGCTCTGAGTCTTTAACATATATTCTATGTTCTGATGTAAGGTTTGGAACAAATAAGCTCTTGAGGTCCTTTCCAAATCTGGGCTTCTGTAATTATGTAATACTAAGGCAGATCAGGTAATAAAGGGGAGAAATTATTGGCTTGTGGCTGTCTTTCAAAATGGAATCCGGGATACTAATGATGAGGCTAGTTGAATCCTTGGGCTGGGTCAAGTTTGGCCAGAGATGGCTGCCGAAACTGTGCCTCTCTAGTTTAACATCACAGGGAAAATAGGATCAGAGATCACGTGTTTACTAGAAAACATATTTACTGAAATATTCCTTCACTCTCTTCTGGGTCCCTTAGACAGTCAACCCTGTGGTTTAAGTGCTAATTATTCATTTTGTGAATCCTATTCTTACTCTGGTCCCCCTTTTTCTTCTTCTACTGATCTACTCTTTAGGAGATTTGCTGCTAGGGATGTAGGGGGTGCCATAGATGGAGTGCCACGCCTAGAGTCAGGAAGACTAGTCTTCCAGAGTTCAAATTCGGCCTCGGACACTTACTAGCTGTGTGACCCTGGGCAAGTCACGTAACTTGGTTTGCCTTGGTTTCCTCATCTGTGAAATGAGCTGGAGAAGGAAATGGCAAAGCACTCCAGTGTCTTTGCCAAGAAAACCTTAAATGGGGTCATGAAGAGTCAGACGTGACTGAAAAGGGATTGAACAGCACAATAAAAATGGGTGAGAGTAGGGGATGGCACTGAAACCAGGCAGTGGGGCAAGTTTGATATTCTTCGTTCTAACCAGTCATGAGCTAGTCTGATGAGAGGCAGCATGGTAGTGGAGAGAGCTCATAGTGAGAGGACCTCATTTGAAATCCAGTAAAGCCACCAACTGGGTGACCTTGGGCGGTTTGCTGCATTCATTTCCACAGACCTCTCTAGGCCTCACTTTTCTTCTCTGTAAAATAAAACGGTTAGACTAAAATAGGGATTCTTAACCCTTTTCATGTCCTGGTCTCTTGTGGCAATCTGCTGTAGCCCGAGTGCCTTCTCAGGGAAAAAAAAATGTTTTTAAATGTAATATAGCTATCAAAAAAAAGTTTTAAGTGTTCATGGACCCCAAGTTAATGCTTGAATTAAATCCTATAAAAAAAAAAGTTAGAGGGTTTACATCAGGTCTGAGACAAGATTTAACATAGAAAACTTACACGAGTCACTTACTAGATGTGTGACCATAAATGAGTCTTTTCATCTCTTTGAACCTCAGTTTTCTTATCTGTAAAATGGAGCTATACTAGTACTGTTTTTACAAGGTTACATGAAGAAAGCAATTTATAAACACTAAAACATTATAAAAATGGGAGTCTTTACTAGTCATGAACAGTACAGGTCATTGTATAACGCAGTCAAGTGCTGGGAAAAGGGCAATATTCAGTAAAGCTATGGTTCAGAGAAGATCACTGTGTGCTGGAGTAGTCAGAGAAGGCTTAAGCTCGAACTGGGCCCTCTAAGATTCAGCTGGGGGAAGGACAGGTGGCAGTGGCTTAATCAATGTTTGTTTAATTGAATTACTAGCTCACATATATGTAGCTCCCTCTGGTTTAGAGAATATTTTCCTTCCAGCAACCAGTGTGAAATAGGTAGTGCAAAGATTGTTGCCAATTGAAATAATACATGTAAAATGCTTTGTAATGATAGTACTAAATACTAATACTAATACTAAAAGAACTAGCATTTTGGTATGGCATTTTAAGGTTTGCAGACTGCTTTACAAATGTTGCCTCATGTTGTTTTTACAACAACCCTGAGAAGCAGGTACTATCGTTTTCCCATTTTACAGATGAGGAATCAGACAGACATTGACTTGCTCTGAGTTATACAGCTAGTCAGCGTCTGAGGCTGGGTGGAACTCAGCTCTTCCTGACTCTGAGCCAAGTACTGTCCATTCTGCTCCTTAGCAATAATAATAGCTAGCGTTTATGTAGTGTTTTAAGGTTTGCAAAACACTTCACATATGTTATCAGTAAACTTTTATTAAGTACCTGGTGTGTGGTAGGTACAGTGCTAAATTCTGGGGATACAAAGAAATATAAAAGACAATCCCTTTTTCAAGGAGTTTACTGTCGAATGGAGGCGAGAACATGCTAACATCTATATACAAAAAAGCTATGTTATGATAAATTGGAAATAATCACCCCCAAGGAAGGCACTAGAATTAAGAGAAGTTAGACAAGACTTCCTTTGAAGGTGGCATTTTAGATGGGACCTGAAAGAAGCCAGTAGGTGGAAATGAGGCAGGAGATTGTTTCAGGTGTGGGAGATAGCTACTGAAAATGATGAGGGTTGAGAGTTTGAGGAAAATAGCAAGGAGATTAGTGTTACTGGAATACAGGAGGGCAAAGGGAGGGCAAAGGAAAGTGGTATAAGTATAAGAAGACTGGAAAGGTGGTGTTGTGTGTGTGTGTGTGTTTGTGTGTGAAGGGCTTGCATAAGTGTCCCCAGGTAGATCCATCTGGTGCGTTATCCATGATCAATGAAAAATCATGTAAATAAAATCCCTCGATGATAACCTTTTTACACCCGGCATGATTTAGAATACATGACACTTTTCTTTCCTCCCATGTGAAACAACAAGAAGAATATTTGGGATTATCTTTGAGTATCTGTGCCTGCCTTCTATTAACATCAACAAAGGAGGCTGACTCTAGTCTTCCTGAAGGGGGAAAGGGGAATCCTTCAATTCTGCAGTGCATTTCTGAAAACCCCATATGGTCTAGTGGATAATGACCTTAAAATTAGAAGACTTGGGTTCTAGCCCCAACTTTGACGTTTATTAAACTAAGTAACTTAGGGCAGGCAGCTAGGTGGATCAGTAGATAGAGCCCCAGGCCTGGAGTTAGGAACACTTGAGTTCAGATGTATCTTCAGACATTTAGTAGCTGTGTGACCTTCAGTAGGTCACTTCACCTGGTTTTCCTTAGTTTCCTCATCTGTAAAATAAGCTGGAGAAGGAAATGGCAAACTGCTCCAGTATCTTTGCCAAGACCCCCAAATGGGGTCACTAAGAGCTGGACATTAGGAAAAACAACTGAACACCAAACTTACAGCAAGTCAGCTTCAAACTCAGTTTCTTCCTCAATTCCTCTGTAAAATAGGGCTAATACATGTACTACCTATTTCGTAGGGCTGTTGGATCAAATGAGAATGTATGTAAAGACATTAAAGTAATTATGTAAGCATCATTTGATATTAGAAATGGGAGCTGCTGGGTGTTTTTGTTTTTGAACTCCTCTGTTCCAGCTACCTCATGTTACAGAGGAGAAAGCAAGTGCAGAGTGACAGTGACTTGCCCAGGGTCACATAGGAGCTCATGTCAGAGCAGGGAATAAAATATAAGCCCCCGATTCTCAGTTTAGTACATTTTCCGCCATAGAGGAAAGGGTCAGAAAAAAATGTGAGAAGCGAAGGTAATGGAATATGATAGGCAAGATCACTTATGTAGTTTATGGCTGGATAGCATCTTAAAGTTCATCTAAGATCCGAGTGGCTTGGGTGGGCTTTGGGGCTTTCAAATGTTTCTCTATCTCTCTCTTCATCCTCTCTCCAAGTCCCAGGTAACACATTTACAAAATACTTTCCTTATAGCCCTACCATAGGGGATGGGACTGGGGCTGGGTGTTTAGGTGTCTAGTCTTGGATAAGGTGTCCCCTTGGCCGTAAGTCATTAGTCTTCTCCGTCCTGTGTGCCCAGCTTTATCTGGAAACAGCCTACCAGTTCCTACCATGTAGGTCACTAAGGACCACCTGAACATAGTCTGCCAGGCCAATGTTGACCCCCTTAGCTCCGCGTTTGGTTAGGGGCAGGAGAGGGCAGAGTGAAAATGGCTGGCTATCTGACCTCATGGATCTTTCTTAGTCTGGAGTCAGCAGTTCTGGAGCCCAAACTTCTGTTTATACCAATCAAGTAAAGATTGAAGGTAAGAGCCTGGCCATGGTGCCAGCTATATCAGAACAGTGCCCTACAGCTTCTCCCTCAGGGCCTCCCGCTGGCGAGTTGGACTTGGCCTGGTCCCAGGGACAGCTGACTCACCTGAGGCCTAGGAAAGATCAGAGAAGGTAATGAAAAGGTAGAAGAGGATAGCAAGCCCCTCTCCCTTCTTCAGTCTTACAATTACAGAATTGTAAGAGACCTACCTTTGAGATTGTCTAGTCTAATCCCATCATTTTGCGCCTAAGGAAATTGGCCCAGAAAGGGAGAAGGGACCTGTCCAGGGTCACAAAAGCTAGTAAATTGCAGAGCCAGGCAGGATTTGAACCAAGTCCTCAGACTCAATCCGGGTCATCTAATCCAGTTTGCACATGAATAGGAATCCCTTTTTCAGCACTATCTATATTACCTCTAGAACGTAGTGTTAAGTTAACTTTGAGGAAATCTGTCAGAAACTAAACCTTGTAGGAGAAAGCCTTATATAGGAAGAGGTAAAAAAAAATTTCCTTTATCTGTAGGCACATGTGAGGGACGAGGGCAGGCAAACTGCCATGTTATTGGCAAGTCCTCACAAAAAGTCACTTGCCCTTTGGCAAGGGAGCAGGCCAGCAGAGACCAGTTAGCCTTCTAACCCCTTCCCCCATCATCATGGTAGCAGCGGAGGAAGAGGTCCTTAAATGAAATCTGTCTTAAATAGCTAGTATGTACCTAGCCCAGGCCTGTGTATTAACAGGGAATAAAAGTATGCTATTTAATTTATTCGTCCAGCACCAAGTATAAGATGTGCTCTCTGCTTTTGAAGAGATTACGCAGTTAAGTGAGACATACAAGAAAGTACCGTGCCTGGCTCATAGGAGGTCATAAATAAATTTTCGTGGATCAACTGGCCTTCAAGGAATTACAGATCTTGGAAGACTTTTGAAAACCCTCTGAAAATGCCTTCTGCGATACTTATACTTGTTCTACTCAACCTTGAGGGGAAGAATTAGCAGTACTGGGCAGAAGTTGCAGAGGCAGATTTCAGCAGGACACAAGGTTAAACTTCCTAACCGTGAGAGCTGACCAATGATGGGACAGTCTGGCTTAGTAGAGGTAGCGGGATTTTTGTCAGAGATCTTTAAGCAGACCCTGGATTGACAGTAGACTGGCCAACCTCTTGGATCCTTTTCAGCAATAAATGTTTGAGCTAGTGTGTTGTCGAGGGCATTCCTGCTCAAGAAACCTCTGTCAGAGGTTCTTGAAATTCTAGGAGTCTGCAAAATGTTACATGTTCTTATTCACTGTTATTGGAAGAATTTGTATGAGGGGCCAGGATTACACGGGTTTGATTTCTGCTTCTGACTTATTGTATGACACTTGACCATTCTTCTATTTTTATGCCT
Source organism: Phalanger gymnotis (assembly GCA_028646595.1). Lineage (NCBI taxonomy): Eukaryota > Metazoa > Chordata > Mammalia > Diprotodontia > Phalangeridae > Phalanger > Phalanger gymnotis. The sequence goes on from CM053622.1 coordinate 714,380,872, forward strand.
TACTCTTTTCTCAGTAAAATGGAGTTCCTCCTTTAAATTTTATCTTTGAGGCATGGAGGTGATCCTGAATTCTTTAAGGCTGGGACAACGGAGTGCAAACTTTGGTACCTAACTGGAAAGACTTGTTATTTAGGCCTGTTGTGTGTCTGTTTGAGGACCAATCTAGCTAAGTTTAAAGAGGCTTACCACCAGGTGAAAATTATTTTGGCCATTATAATCCTCAAGAACAAACTGCATATGTGGAGAGAGCACCACATCTTTTGTAGTATGGAAATATAAAATAGGGGTAAGTAATGCCACCTACACTAGGAGACCAGGAGAAGATAAGTATGGTCAGCTTTCTGTTTTGCAAAAGGCTCTCTTCATAACTGCCTTTTATCACTCCCCCTTTACAGGTGACAGAACGGGCTCAGAGAGATGAAATGACTTGAACTTTCCTGAAGTCACACAGCTAGTAAATGACAGAGATGAGACTTCGACTCTGATGTTTTGATAACAAATTTAATATTCTTTGATTTATACCACAGTAAAAACACAGAAGCCTATGACTGAATCATTCAGGACTCCTTGGAGCTCAGGACATATTCAGAAGAAACCAGTTTCCACATTTCACATGTCCCTGCACTGTGACTGCAACCCACTTGGGGAATTCGATGGTGACTGTTACACTGATGTACTCTTGAGTCTGGCATTGTCACCAAGCAACCTCAGTTACCTCCCACTCTGCTGGTTACTTAAAATTTACAGTCAAGTAGTGCGGGGATTTGCCACTGGGTACTTGGTTCTATATTTGGATTAAAGATGAGGGCCCCTCAGTAGCCAGAATGTGCTAGATATATGCCCCTAGAATAATAATATTTATTATCATTATTATTATTAAATGTCCCTAGAAAGCATGTGTGGCACAGGGTAGTAAAATTAAAAGTGCGAGAAGTTTCCCAGGTTGTATGAGAACTTCTGGCCTTTTGTGCTCAAAGCAGACATTGCTCACTGTGTTTGCAAGCAGTTTGCACTGTCTCTGTTGTAAATCTAGCCTCACAGAATGTTGAAGCTGGAAGGAGACCTGAGATACCACTTAGTTTAACCTCTTAATTTTATATATGAAGAAACAGGACCTGGAGAAGGATACCAAGTTTACACAGTTAAGTAGGCACAACTTTAGGAAATGTAATAGATGAACCACCTAGACTTTTATTCATGAAACATACTTATTGAATCCTAACTAGTCCTGTGCTTAAAAAAAATTATTGCTTGGCTACTATAAGTATAAACACATCATTTAATGCACCTCACTTCTGTTGGTTGGAAGATAGAGCTTAATGTTAAAAGGGCTGGGGGAAAACATACCCATTAATGTACTACCAGTGGAAGTTAGAGTGCAGCACTTTCCAAATGAAGATATTTTAAGTCACTTGTCATGGAAGATAACATTCACTGGGTGCAGAACTTTGGACTGGGCACATAACCCAGAGAACTCCCCATCTAAGGGGAAGTTATTACTCCTGCCCACAAGGAATTGTTAATGCGAAAGGAGAGACAGGGTCTTCTACCCCTGGAGAGATGTAGCCTTTTCCCTTTTGGGGACTCCTAGTTAAAGAGACAGACTTGGCCTTTGCTTGTGCTGTTTTCCAGCTCTCCCAGTGCTTCTTTTATTCTTCAAGGCAAAACTCTCTTTACTTTCTCCAGGAAGCCTCTCCTGGCTAATCTAGCCATTGTTGATTTGTCTCTCATTTGATCCATATAGCACTTGAAACCTCTACCACAAAATGTAATGTGGAATTATACACTGATTCACATATGGGCATTATTAACTCTTAGGGCTTATCATGTTGCCTCTTCCAATATCTCTTGTTTGGTAAGATCATTTATTTAGGCCAGGCCTTCCCCACCCCATCCCCTAATCATTCCCCATAGATGCACACACCCATGCAAATTAATATAATATAAAAGCACATACCTACTGCTGTAGGACCAGAGCTATGCATTATGATAAGCTCTGAGAGTAGGTAGAGCTAGTCTGAGATTACTTCTTAGAGGAAATGAGGCTTTAATAGAGATGAAGAGGTTGAGAGGAAACCAACCTTGATGAAGAAGGGGCTAATGCTATAAAATGAGGGGCTTGAACTAGATGACCTCTAAGATCCTTCCCAACTCTTAACAGCCTGAGGGTACAGAAAAGCTCCTACTTCTGCATGATAACATAGTGGGAAGGGCATTAGATTTGGAGTTAGGAGAGACATGGGTTCAAGTTTTGCCTCAGACACTTACTAGCTGTGTAACCATGGACAAGACACTTCACCTTTTTTAGTCTGTTTTTCTGTTAAGTAGAAGTAATAGTAGTTGTACTTAATTCATGGGATTCATGAGACTCAGACAAGATAATGCATATAAAGTACTTTGCAACCACATTAACTGACAATAAATATCAGTTATTATTTACAAAGCACTTACAGACAGCCCAATGAGATAGGATTATTTTTCCTATTTTATACTTTAACAGATGTGGAAATGACTTGCCCGACATCACAAAGCTAACAGTAACAGGGATAGGAAAGGGAGATTTCATTTCATTCTTATATGGAGCTCCAGGATGAGGATATCACCCTGCTGAGGAGGAAGATCACAATGCTAAGAGGCTGTAAATGACTTGCCCAGGGTCACATAGCCTCTATGTGCCTGAGGCAGGACTTGACTTCAGATCTTCCTGCGTCCAAAGCCCATTCTCTTGCCACTATGCTGCATTTCCTCTAAATTTGGCATGTATTGTTTCATCCTTAACCTTTTGCAATAGGTAGAGCAAGTGTTATTCTATGCCAAGAAGCTTGATTTATATATCAATTCAACAAACATTTATAAAGCACCTACTGTGTGCAAGGTACCACACTAGGCACTGCTAATTCAGTGACAAAAAAAGGTCTGTCCTCCAGGAGTTTCGACGAGATGGCTCTGATTATTAGGAAGTTTTCCCATGCCTGTGAGCCAAAATTTGCCTCCTGCAACTTCTGCCCACTGCTCCAGTCCTGCTCTTTAGGTCAAGCAAAATATGTCCAACCCTTCCATATTGTAGTCTTTCAAATACATGAAGGAAGCCATCATGTCATAGTTTCTTATCTCCCCAATGCCAGGTCTTCTCAAAGCTTAACATTCCCAGTTCCTTCCTAATCGTAGCACCCAAAATGAAGCATAATATCCCAGATATGATATGAGCAAAACTGAGGACGATGAGTTAGCTACCTTGAGCCACCTTTTTTCTAGCTTCCTGTCCCAACTATTTTCTGAACCTCATTTTGATTGTTAATAGAAATTCACATTTCTATAGGACTAAGGTTTATAAAATACTTTCCCCACAGCACCTTTGTGAGTTAGATAGTGCAGGTAGTATTATCCCCATTTTGCAGATGAGGAAACAAGTGAAAGCTAAAATGATTTGCTTGTAAGCATCAGAGCCAGCATTTGAACCAGATTTACTAACACCAAGGGTAATGTTCTTTCTGGTGTGCCATGCATGCTATTTTATTTTCTGTGTGTACTAATAGTGAATCCTTCCCAAAGCACCTTGTGTGTTATTCTGCCTCGTGGGTCCCATTTCCTGTTGCCTAGAATCCATTCTCTTTACTCTTTTCCTTTCCACATGCTTCCTGTCCTTCAAGGCCCACCTCAGGTACCATCTCTTCCAGGAAGCTTTACCTAAGTACTGATTCGTCCTTTTTCTGAGTTCCTTGGCCCCTAGAGTATGCCTCAGTTAATCTTGCTATCTTGTTCCTATTTGGTCACTGCTTGCTCAGGATAAGGCATTGCAATAAGATAGAAAGAAAACTGGATTTGTTGGAGGATCTTGATTCTGGCACTAGATGTGTATTCCTGGCAAGTCCCTTAACATCTCTGGTTGACACAGGCTTAGGAGAAAATTGCTTTGTAAACATTATATGACTATATGTATGAGATGTTTTATTTTTTAATGTATCTCGTACACCATAAGTTCCTCTGGGGAGGGTAGAGACTGTGTCTTTGATAATAATAACAATCTAATACTTAATATAAGTGCTTTACAGTTTACAAAATGCTTTCCTGACAACACTTCTGAGAGAAGCAGGCAGGGATTATTGCCTTCATTTTATACAGAAGGAAACTGAAGGGTAATGATTTGACTGAGTATTAAGAAGTAACACTTAGATTCAGTCGCCCTTCTGACTCAGAACTCTAATGTACTTTCCATTGAACTGTTCTGTTTTAGCGTGTTAATGTCCACACAAAAGAAGTTATGTCATATTCCTCATAACTTGCTCCAAACTATATAACTTCGAAGAATTTGTGGTTATGATTCATTTTTCATGACCTGGGTGACCAGTGAGTAAAACCATCACTGGAAAGGGCCTTGGGAGCCTTCTAGTACAACCTGTACTAGGATTCCCTTCTACAGCATCTCCAGTGAAGAGGAACTTCTCTTCCTTCTAAAGTCACCTCTTCCAAACAGACAGTTGGAACTCAGTAAATGATGATTGAATGGATTTGATAGGATGGTAGGGAAGGGGCCTCAGCAGTAGAGCATTTTGATGGCCCAGATCTTTTCAGTCTAAAACAGAGAGAATGTATTGGTTTTCTGGTGAAGGTATCCAACAGGGAAGCAGGAAAGTGGGGAGCTGAACGTGTCACATCATTAACCCTTAGCAGATGCTTGCGAAGAATGGATATAGATCTATGGGGAGAGGAAAGGATCGGGAAGAAATTGATCAGTCACTGAAACCTCCCAAACCACTTTAGGACAGAGATCCTTTTATCCTATTTCTTTTCTTCTAGGAATTGATACTTGAAGCAAGAATTTGATTTCCAGGGAGGAACACAGAACAAAGAATGTTAGTGTTGGCAGGGATCTTAAAACTTAGAATTTTGGCACCGTAAGAGACTTAAGCCCAACCCCCTAATTTTACAGAAAAAGAAACCCAAAGGTCAAGTGATTTGCCAAAAATCATATATAGTAAGATAGTGTCAAAGCCAGGACTAGAACCTTGGTCTGCTGACTCTCAATTTATCTTTCCTTTACAACACTTTGCTTTTTTGAGACTAATAGCTTTAAGTCATGTAGACCACAGTGGCCATGGGAAATGAGTCCAGCCTCAGTTAAATTAAGAGGCAGTATGGAGAAAGTTTTAGACTTCAAGTCAATAGGTGCATGGATTCAAAAACTAGCTCTGACACTGACTGGTTATATGGCCATGAGCAAGTCTCCTCAGGGTTGTTGTGAGCATCAAATGCCAACCTCTAAAGGGATATTCCAAAGTCCGCTATCATTATTATTGTTAAATTGCTGTTGCAGGTAGGTCTTCATTAGCTCAGTAGCTGAGCTAAAAAAAAATTGGGTATGAATTCAGTTTTCATTTTCCAAAATGTATTATTCTGCTGACTTTAGAGATACTCTGTCTTGTGATTGATTTTAAGAAGTTTGCTTTATTCTTCTGCCTTTCCTTTTTCCTAGTATCTATCAGGTCACTAATTTTTAAGCTCTTAAAGCTGAAAACTACTTTGCGACACCCTGTATGTGATTCTAGGGGAGTCATTAGGGTTCAGTTTCCTCATCCTAAAATATAGGGTTGAAATAGATGACTTCTAATCTCTTCTGGTTCTAAAGAATCTCAGAATTGGAAGAATCTCAGAGGTTACCTGGTCTATCCCATAACTGAGCAGGCATATTCTTTATGATACCCCAGCCCAGCAATTGTGAACCAATGATTGCAATAAACAGGAATTAAATACTTCTGGAGGCACTCATTTTGTTTTTGGATAGCTCTGGTTAGGAAGTTTTCCCAATACTTGGTGTCCCAGAGGTCAGTGCAATTTTAAGCTTATTAAAACCAAAATCTGCCTCTACAGCCCCTCCCCCCTCCTCTTTACTCATAGTTTTTCCATCTTGGGCCAAACAAAAGAAGCCTAAGTCTTGGAGAGGACTCTAACCTTTTGAAAGGCTTTCACCTCTTCCCTGATCTATATAAACAAACATTTACGTGCAAGAGGAAAACCCACCATTTAAAAACCCTGTGAAGAATCAGTTTGTAATGTGATCTGTCACTCCTGAATTTAGTCAAGCATATATATATGTACATATGTCTACATATACATATATACATATACATATATATACATATATACATAACATACATATATGTAAAGTCTTTACAACACACAAGACCTAGTATGTTCAAGGCCCGTGTTGTTGACTGAATTTTCGTTGTGACAAGGCATACCTGTTGTTTTTAGAGCTACTCTTTGCTTGCCACCTGCAGAAAACTAATAGACAAGCTGACTTTGATTCCATCACCTATGTCTAGTACCATTACTGCCTCTGCGTTTGTGTAAGAGTGAGAAAAAGACGTGCAAATGTATAGAGAGATTTTTTTTGTTACAGAATGATTTCAGTACTTTGGAGGATCTGGGACGTGAGATCTCATGGTCCTGGATAATTCTTGTCTGTGTTCTTCCTCCACAGAAGATCCACCCAACATGCTGGAGGTCCTACTCTGGGATATTTTACATGTTAAAGTTATCTGTCTACTCAGGCCTTGGGACTAGCACACGTCTTTGTCTGATCATATGTGTCCTTAGTGATAGTATTTATTCCACTTCTCGGACATAGTTTATATTTGTAAATATGATGCAGCTTACTTATGTCCATTCCGTATCTCACCACTTCTCTCTGAGTCATCCATAACTTGAATGTCTTGGATACTGTGGCTTGGAGAACATTTCTGTTGACAAAATGGATCCAAGTGACTTGGGACCCTTTGAAAGCACTGCCATTTCACAAATGCCATCCAGCCTACTCTCTTCCCTCCTTTCAATTTTGGGCCTAATTTTTCTGTCTGCAATATGCAAACTAAATGTACAGATGTACCATTTCTGCAGATTGGACATCTTGTTGAATATTGTAATCTGGACAAAGGGCTTTTTTGTCCATTTGTCTTCTGCATATTATTAAACCAATCTCAAAACCAATCTCATAAATAATCACAGATCTCTATTATGAGAAGGTCCTATAATGTTCTAGCGTTAATCAGCAATATAGCTATAAATAGGATCAGCTGGAGAACATCATGTATTGGGAATCCCTCTTCTATTTGGACTTTCCACAAGGCCTATTCTTCATGATAGTGGCAAACATCTCAGTATATTATGCCTTGTTTGGGATAAATAAGCAACAGGCCGTCAGAGAGTTCTCCATACTGATATTTACCAAAGAATTATGCATAATTTTTATACCTGAGAAGCTCCTTATTACAAAATTATCAGTATTCCCTTATTTTTAATAACCGTGTAAGGTTTGCTTTTAATAAATGAGGAAACTGAGGCCCAGAGTAGTGAAATACTTTTCCCCATGCTCACCTGGCTAAAAAGGCATATATCCAAGAGTCAAATGTGGATCTTTTAATTCTACCGCTTAGACTCTTTTCACCAAAACTGCCTTTTATAAGAGGCTTCCCTACATATGCTAGAAGCCACCTCTGATACAGTTTGGGGAGTCCATGATCAAGCCTGCTCAGAAAGAAGGAACAAGATTTGTATCTCTTACTTGATGGAGGAGAGTTATACAAGTGTCCTTTGGGGTCCTTCAATCCTTCAATGCTACAGCATGTGAGAAAACAATTTTAGAACTGGAAGAGATCTTACATGCAACATACAATGTTAGATCCAGAAGAAACCTGAGGACATAGAATGTTAAAGCTGCAATAACCTTGGGGATTGCATTAGACTCCAAACCCCTTGTTTTACAAAGGAGGAAATTTCCCAAAAGAGAACTGACCTGTCCAAAGGTCATGTACCAAGTTAGTGGTAGAGTTGAAACTTCAACCCAGACCTTCTGAATTCAGATCCAGATGTCTTTCCTTAACAGTACAATGTCTCTCCATTTCTAAAGTGGTTCTTGTGGTAGCTTGGACAAACACTCCCTTTCTGACTCCTTACCCCCCTACTCCCACCTACTCAGAGAATAATAGCCATCTAAGGCTTCCTCTCACATCTGATTTCAGCACCAATATCCAAAACAGCTATGCCCTAGAAGGTTTTGATCCACAACCTGATATTGAAGGGTAAATGAGGAGCCAGCTTAGCTCTCAACATTCACCTTCAGAGTAAAAGGAAAAGATGGACTTGTGTGTGTTGGGCAGTGGGGTGGAGGGAGCAAGGAGCATAGGAGAAGATAACTGCCAGCTCATGAGATCTTTTGGCTTTTTGATTGCTATATGCAGCTTCTTCTGGATTTAGTTCCTTCTCTGGGCAGAAACCTTAAGTTCCATGAAGTAAACTGAAATCTTTACAAGAGCATGGTATGGCAGACATGGAATTTTAGAGGTGGAAGATTTCTTTGGGCTTATCTGGTCCAACTCCCCCCACCCCTTATTTCTATCATAGTTCCAAAGATGAGAGGTGACTTGTCAAAGGTCATACATAGATTGAGTTAATGACAGTGCCAGGTTCGAATGGTGCCCTATATAGAGTTGTCACCTTAAAAATTCATCTATTATGTACTTTGGCAGGTTAGCTGTGTTATAGCCATTCAGGGGTGGTTAATAAACACCTGACTGTTCCTCTAAAGAGACATATGAGATGCACAGTAAGGCAAGTTAATGCACTCAGAAAAAAGCCTTGAGCGTAAGAGTCAGAAGATCTAGATGCTAGTCTTGGCCTTGGCTTTCTTTTACTATGTGACCCTGGGCAAGTCACTTCCCTACTCTGGGACTTCAGTTTATCTGAGAAATTTTGATCCCTAAGGTATCTTTCCAATCTAAAAAGGCTATAATTCTATGAATATAATAATAGCTGACATTTATACAATATGGTACAGAGTGCTTTCCCCACCACAACCTTATTAAGGCACATAGTGTCAGGATTATTATCCCCAAGGTATTATCAGCCATAAAGCTGACAAAACAACCTTGGAAAGGAGTGGTCATCCTAAGATCATCATATAGGGGTGTGTGTATGTATGCATATATATGTGTAAGCATATATGTGTCTGTACATGTATGTGTATATGCATACACACATACAGACACACATATGCATACATTTTTTTCCCTAGCAAGCAGAGAATGTTAAGTGGTATCAAGGTCTAATCACTGAAGGCTTCCTGGAGGAGGTGAGTCTGAAATTGGGGTTTCAAGCATAAGGGATGGGAGGAGGCAGGCCATTCCAGGCATGTAGGACAAGCCAAGCCCAAATCTGGAGGAGGGAAAATAAAAATAAAAATCTTCGTGGCAGCCCCAGCCAACTGCAGGTTTAAGGGAGAGAGAGGCACCTCACCTGCAGGTCTTTTTTTTTTTTTAATCAAGGCCTAGTTTTGATGACTGAGCTCCTGTCCCAGAAGATTGACCTAGTTTAGTGCGTCTGGATTATCTAATGCTGAAAGAGCTATAGGGATTTTTTTAAACAAAAAAAGTTCTTCCACAAATGTCAGACAATACTGAGAGGCCATATGGTATAGTTGAAAAAATATTAAATTAGGATCTAGAAATAGTTGAATTCATATCCTAGCTATGTACCTATAATGACTTTGGGCAAATCAGTGCAGCTCTTTGGGCCTCAATTTCTTTGTTAAAATGAAGGCCTAGGACTCCATGATTTCTAAGGTTTCTTTTAGTTCTGACGGTCTATGTTTCAGTATTCACTTCTAGTTCTATGATGTATTTTGATGAAAAGAACACTGGATTGGAAATCAGAGGACATGGGTTCAGGTTCTGCTCGGCTGCTGGATGATCCTAGATAATTGTTCACCTCTCAGTTAGCTTTGGTTTTCCCATATGTGAACTGAGGAATGATATTTAAGTGCCCTTCCAGCTCAGTCTTATAAACTAACGATGAGGAAGAGAGATGAAGGCTGGCCAAACTCTTCTCCCTCACCGTTAGAATTGTGGCCAAATATTAAGCCAACAAGTCAGCCCAATCCTGATTCTTATTTTCATTCTGCTTCCTCTACTCTGCCTCGGCACGAGCCAGTTAAAAAGGGATTTTAGATTTAAAGGCCAGAATCATTTTCTCCCTTGGTTTTTCCAGTGAACTAGGGAAAAGAGATTACTCAGAAAGTAGACTCTGCTTGCCCAGGAGCTGAAGGCTCTCTGATGTTTGTTTGCAGTGGACTTTTGAAGTAGAACCCTCTTCTCTACCTTAAATTCTATACCTCACGGAGAATCTCTGAGAAACCTCTTACGCCTAAGCCCCATACTAATGTGCCTCATGAGAGGAAGTGTAGTACTGGGGGATGATAAATAAAAAGCAAAGAATAAATAGAGAATGAATGAATGAATAAAATTAAGGTCTTGAAGTCAGGATTGAGTTTAAACCCTGAAGGATACTTTTAGATCTGTCAACATGCAAGACATTTCCTTTCTCTTAGACTCAGTCTTCAACCATAAAATGGGGATAACAAAAATTGCCCTTCCTACAACCACGGGTTGTTTGTGAGGAAAGCACTTGGTAAACTACAGAAATGTGAAGGGGTTTTGTTGTTGTTCTACACTCTCTTCCCTTGTAAATGGGGATAATATAACCTCCACCACCCATCTCATAAGGCTCTTGTGAAGAAAACACTTTATAAATGTTAAAGCATGATAGAAATGTGGGGCATTAAAACTGCTGTCTTCTGATTGGGAACTCAGTCCTACACAATCTGAATGGGAAGAGTCTTCAGAGCTCTCAGTACCACATTTCCGTTCTACTTGGTAAACTCCAGCAGCTCTCTATTCCCTCCAAGATCAAATACTAAGTGCTTTTCACAATGTGACCCCTTTTTTCCATTCTTCCTACACTTTAATCCATTCCACAAACTCCACGATCCAGATAAACTAGTTTTGCTTTTCCTCAAACACAAAATTCCATCTCCCTTCTGTCTGCTTTTGCATTGGCGGTCTGCCATGCCTGAAATGCTCTCCCTCTCCACCTCCACTTCATAATTTTCTGGGCTTCCTTTAAAAATCGGCTAAATCCTACCTTCCACAAGAAGCCTCATAGTACTAGCGCTTTTTCTCTGAGATCACCTCCAATTTACACTTCTGATAGCTTGTTTGTACAGTTGTTTACTCTTTGTCTCCCACATTATAATGTGAGCTTTTTGAGGGCAGGCTCTGTTTTTAACCTTTATTTTTATTCCCAGCATTTAACACTGTACTTGACCTGAAAGCAGTTAATAAGTACTTGTTGACTGACATCCTGTCAAGTCACCTACAAGTGGTCACTTGGCCTCCTTTCCTATGTTCTTCTCATCCTGTACCCTTATTTAGCACTCTCTCTCAGACTGTTGTCATTCTCAAGTCTAATAGCTATGTTTCCTCATGCAAAGTAGGAGGTTAGAGCCCAAGTCCTGTGCCTCAGTAGAGTGCACCACTGCTCACAGTTTTCTCAAGGCTCAGTTTTGTCCTGTAAAATGGGTCACTGCCCTCCTTCCAATTTCTTTCCCTCCCCCTTCCCCAGGGTAGGGTTGGGTAGTAGGGTAGGTGAGTGCCAGTTGGACATCAGGACCTTCACCTAGAAGTAACATCTTTCTCATGCTTCTTCTCTCCTACTCACTTTAAACCCACCCAACTCCTAGAACTAGGTTCTTTCTAAAGTACATCAGGACCAGACTTTCTGGTTCAAAAGGAAGCTTGGCCAACCTTAGCTCCATCCCAGCCAACCTCAGGAATGATGAGATTGTGTCCTGAAGAATGAGGACAAACAGCCCTTACAGTTTAAACCACTCACCTTCCCACAGAAGACTCTCATGTCATTTTTTCTTTTAATTCACATGTGCTCTGAAAATACACACAAATACATGAGTTCTGTAGTAGAAAGAGGTGAGAATTAACTGTTAGGAAGGGAGAAGAGGAGCCATGGAGTATGGGAGTGTGCTAGACTGCCACAACTTGGTGTGGGACATTGAGCAAAGCTCTTCAGTGCTCCAGTGACCCTTCAAGATAGGGAAAGCAAGTCTGATGAATGCTTTAAGGATTAGGAAATTGGTTCGGGGGGATTCAGTGACTTGCCCAGAGCTACACAGCTAGTATGTACAGAAAAAAAAGATTTAAACTTAGGTCTGTGAAAATATGATTCCTTTGTAGAAAAGTCTTATGTGAGGAAAAAGTTACAAAGGAAATTAGAAGAACTATTTAGGCCCTTGAGAGAAATTTTTGATCCTGGATTTGCTTGTAGAACACAACTTCAGAGATAGTCATGAGATTTATTAGTCTTTCAAGAAAGTAAATTTCAGGGCCTAAACAGTCTTAAAACTACATATCCTCAAATTTAGAGTAGCTATATGTTTTTTTTTTGGAGGGGGTGGTGGTGAAAGGCAATCAGAGTTAAGTGACTTGCCCAGGATCACACAGCTAGTAAGTATCTGAGGCCAGATTTGAATTCAAGTCCTCCTGACTCCAAGGCCAGTGCTTTATCTAGTGTACCACCTAGCTGTCCTGCTACATGTTATAAAAGTAGCACCTTACTACCTCGTTTTACTGTCTTTTCTTATTATTTTTTTAAATAGGATCATTATAAAAACTGACTTCAGTTTGTACCTTGAGAAAATGCTTGTCTATACCAAAGGTTTAATTGTTTTTCAGAAATTGAGTCCTTGTGAACTGAAAGAAGTTTTGTTCAGAATTCTATCTATACACTTGTTCTTCTTGCTCCCTCTCCTCTTTTGGGTCTCTTTTTATGCAATCTGTGCACATAAAACCCGCAGTGGCTCATTAAAATCTATATATAATATAGATTTCTCACACTGTTACATATTTGGAATGCCTAATTCTAACAGATTTGTTCCACTTGGGCTCCAGAGGGCAGAACCAGGAGCAAAGGGTAAAAATTGCAAAGAGACAAATTTCTGTTTATTTTAAGGGAAAACTTCCTAACAATTAGAACTGTCCCAAAATAGGGTGGACTGCTTTAGGGAAAAGAAGTGGGCTGTCCATCACTGGATGGCCACCTGTCAGGAATGTTGTAGAAGGGAAATGCTCAGGTGTAGGTGCTAGATGATCTCTGAAGACCTTTTCAGTTCTGAGAGTCTCACTAGACTTGTTTCCTGTTTTGCAAAATGGGGAACCTGAGGTCTCCCTCCCCATTGATTATTTCCAGTGTTCTAGAGGGCTTAGTTATAGCAGCCACTTCAGACTTTGAGATAGTATAAAGAGCGCTGGATTGAGAGTGAGACCTGGGTTTGAGGCCTAGTTCCCCCTCTTAGTAGCCATGCCACCTGGAACAAATCACTTAGTTTATTACGTCCTCCATTTATCCCTCCTAAAAGTGAAGAGCCATGACTGGTTTAATAATTAGATCCAAAAATTAATTATTAGTGAGTTTCAAGTTGGAGGTAGATTCCTGGTGAAGTGCCCCAAAGATATGTCCTTTGTCTGTGTGATTCAATGTCTTTATCATTAACTCGAATGAAGCAATGGATGGCATGCTTTTCACATTTGCAGATGACATGAAGCTGAGAAAGCTAACACTTTGAACAAGAGAATAGAAATCCAGAAAATTTTTGAAAGGTTAGAACAGTGAGCCAAGTCTAATTAAATGAAATTTAATAGGGGTAAATGTAAGACACTACTTGGGTTCAAAAAATCAACTTTGTAAGTATAGAATTGGAGGGCGAGGTAGAACATGGCTAGACAGCAGCTTGTGGGGAAAATAAGTCTGTGGATTTCAGAGTACTACAAGCAGTGCACAGCATAACATGACAGCCAAAAAATGTAATTTGATTCTAGATTGCATTATAAGAGGCATGTTGTGCATAGTAAAAGAGATGATTAGCCCTACTCTACTTTTCCTCTAGTAAGACCACTTCTGGAGTGCAATGTGCCATTTTGGGTACCGCATTTTAATACAGAAGAGGACACCCGGATGTTGAGAAGACTAGAGACTAGACTAGACCACATAAGGATTCTTTGAAAGATCTCAGAATGTTTAGCCTGAAGAAGAAAAAGACTTGGAGGAGGTATTGGAGAGCATAGTAGCCATCTGCAAATATTTGATGGTCTGTCCTGTGGAAGAGGGATTAGAATCGTTCTGTTTGGCTACAGAAGACAGGACAAGGAGCAGTGGGGTGGGGGTGTAAGAGAGTTTCAAGGAATGTAGATTTCAATAAGGAATAAGGAAAAACTTAGAGCAATTCAAGCCATCTCAAAGTAGCCCAGGGTGCTTTAGGAGGGAGTGTTTTTTTCCTTAGTAAAGACTGGATGACCTTTGAGATATTTTCTAACTTTGAAATTCTGATCATGATTCATCATGGACCAGTGAGCTGGCGAATAGTCTAGGGTTCCCCACTAGTAGTGATAAGTCTTCCACTCTCACCTCATTTCGCCCCCTCCTCATTCCCTCTGCTGCTATTTCTACCTACTGGGACCTGCCTCAAAGACTTTGGACTGGCAAAGTCTGAATTTGTCATATTCCTCATGTCCTCTGATCAATGAGACCCATACACAGATTCTCAGAGTTTTGAGAAAGGGTGCTATTTCTACTCCCATACCCGCCGGCATTTCCTAGCTGTCCGAAGTAGAGATGGCAGTCCTCCTCAGGTTGGACAAGTCATCATTCTTCTGCCCACTGCAGGGATTCTGTAAACCTCCCAGAAGGCAGCTTGGGATAGTGGAAAGAGTGTGCATTTGTCCACAGACCTGGCTGTGTTACTTTTTCTTTGTGTGTGATCTGGGAGAGTCACTTAAACTCACTGGGCCATAGTTTCCTTTGTAAAATGAATGCTTGGAACTAAATCTAATCAGGCATTTTGATAGAGTAGTAAGGCACTGGATTTTAAGTTCAAAAGACTTGGGTTCAAATCTCATTTCACATACTTACCAGCTGTGTGCCTCTGGGCAAGTCACTTAATCTCCATTTGCCGCAGTGCCTAATCTGTTAAAAATGAGAATTTTTATCTTGATGCCCTCTGAAATTCCTTCTAGCTCTAAATCTATGATCCTGTGATCTTTATGCGATCTTTCTTACTCAGAATCCTTCGATAACACTATAAATGCAAGTTTGCCCTGGAGCTTCTGGGATAGGACCTTACTTTACCAGTAACAGAATTTTAATATTAGTTGGGAGGTAGAACAGGGGATAGAGGTTTGTGGCATATTTTCTTCTGTAGGTTCCTGTAGCCTGTTTTATTCTGTACCGATTGCCGAGTCTCACATCCCCATCCACCACTTGCTACATACCATATTCCCTCACCCAATCTCTGGCTCTCATATTAACTCCCCTTTCTGCCCTTCATTTTCTCTCTTCCTCTTCCTGCAGCCTGGGCTCTCCGTACTGCCCAGGCTTTGTCCAGTATACCCAACTGGCCTATGTATGTTTAGCCATTTTACCCTCACACCTCTCTCTGCCCCAGCCTGCTTTAAACTATTTCAATCTTCATTCCAAGAGGAGAGATATCTGTTCTCTCCAGAAAGGCCCCAAACATACGTTCTGGTAGCTTACAGCTAAACATTGGGATTTTCTCCTGCAGCATTTAAACTAAGCCACCCAAGAGAAAACTGTTTTTCCAGCATCATACTTAAGGCAAGGGATCTGTCTCCCACTCATGCCATGGAAATCTAGGTGGGGTAGATGTTCTCTCTCTTCTTTGTGTGTTTTCCCTAAAGGTGGTTGTTGTTTTCAGTCATGTCTGACTCTTGGTGACTCCATTTGTGGTTTTCTTGGCAAAGATACTAGAGTAGTTTGCCATTTCCTTCTCCAACTCATATTACACATGAGAAAACTGAGGCAAACAGGGTGAAATGACTTGCCCAGGGTCACACAGCTAGTCAGTGTCAGAGGCTGGATTTGAACTCATGAAGATGAACCTTCCTGACATTATCTACTGTGACAACTAAGCCACTAGACAGAGTACCTGGGGACTCAGGATCTTTCTCTCCAAACAATTAGTGGAGCACAATGACTCCTTGAGGAGAAGGAATTGATCTCTGACTTAGAATATAGGATGTCTGAGTTGGGCCTGGGAGATAGTTTGTGTCTAATAGCCTCCTTTTAGATAAGATAGAGCCCCTGAAAGGGGAAGAGGCAGACATACTTATCTAGGATCATACAATGAGCCAATGACAGAGCTAGGAATAGACCTCTGAGCTTCCAACTGCCAGCCCGTTGATGTCACCTCAAGGTCACACTTCTGCCCCTTGGCTGTACCACCAAGTGCCGAACAAAGCCTTGTTTCTGGTATCCTGCCCTTGTATCTCCACTGTGTCCTGGTGGTATGCGGAACAGGCCTGGAGATTGTTGTATACCTATAGAGCCTTTAACACATTAGTAACATACAGAATAAGACCCCTGGAATGGAAGTCAGTAGACCTAGATTCTCATCCTAGTCCTGTCGCTAACTAGGTTTGGAACCTTGAACAAGTAACTGCTTGTTCCTGGGTGCTTCCTCTATGAAATGTGTGAATTTGGACTAGATGAAAGGCCATCTGATGTAGTAGAAAGAGCCCAAGATTTAGAATTACAAGGCCTGAACTTGAATCCCAGCTTTTCTACTTGCTACTTGTTACTTGTATGACCTTTGGCAAGCCCCGTTTTGGGGTTTTTATAAGCATCCTAGTTCTCCTTATGCCTTCCATTTTCCTCTTACTGTGGATATATATTTTACCTCTCCCATTAGATTAGGAACCCCCAGAAGGGGTGTGTGATTGTGTTTGTGTGGTTTGTCCTTCATTCTCAAAGAGGACCATGATGTCAGGGAGATGATGACATGATTTGCAATTGACTTTGATTTGAGCAAGGGAGGATTGTGCAAGGTTACCAGCCTCACTTTCTCCTCCAGAGCCATCTGGATCGAGTGGCCAGATATTCAACAGGATGACTAGAGATGGCCCAGGATACAATGGTAGACCCTGGCCCTTTTGAGCTAAGGTCTTTTCAAGTTCTCACTTTGAGTGAGACAGCACCAATTATTGCCCTCACAAACTTGGGCTTTTGTCTTCCTCAGATTAAGGTTTTCTGTGTCAAGAGCCATGTTGTGTCCCTCGTCTCCTTCCAATATTTGAGGATTCCATGAGGACTCCATGTCTTTCATGTCTGAGAAGTCTCAGGCTTTCCTGACAAGGGAAAAAGCAATAGTAGAAGAAACTTATTTTTAGTATTAGTAAGAACTTTTGTATTCTAAAGGCATCCTATGCTACACATCACCAAGAAAGTGTTGAAACTGTTACGCAGATTTTAAAAAGAAGACTTGAAATCTCCTTTCGTAGCTGAGTGTTTGAAGGATGATGGATAAAATTACACTCTAATCAATTTAGAGTTCCTGACTGGAATTCTGTGTCACATGTATAGTTGCATATCCTGGCTTATTAAACTGTTTTGATGCTGCTTTAGATAGTTAGATTGCCTTCTCAAGAGCCTAATAACAGTTTCAGACCTTGTAAATTTAATTATACAGAGGTACTAATTAGCATTAGTAAAGATCTCTTCTTTGGCCAAAACACAAGTATTACTCTGTTGTTTTCCTTCCTTTTTATCCACCCCTTCCCCAAAGTATTCTTGGCTACCCCCTAGACCAAGACATTTAGGCAAGGCTGGCCTTCTACTTGGGCTTATATTGGTGTGATGTCAGGAGTGCCTGAAAGGACCTCCCCCTTCTCCCCACTACCCAAAGAAACCCAGTCCTGAAACTTCCCTTGAAGCCTTAAAACCCTTTAGCTGTGGGATAAAGCCATTCATTTCCCAATGAGAGAATAGGCTTAAGTACAGCTCCTCACCTCTGTCCTACTGTCCAGAATAAGTATGTGTGTGTGTGGTGGGGGTGGTGGTGGAGATGTCTTCCATCCTCCTCATACCATGTCTATAATGCTATGTCTAGTTCTGGAAAACACAGTTCAGGGAGAAAATTGGTAATTTTGAGTCCTTCCAGAGGAAGATATCTAGAATGGTGAGAACAAGAGAGTCCCTGTCACTTGAAGATCTGCTCAAGTGATGTTAAAGACTTCTGTCAGGGTGGAAAGTAAAGATGGAACATCCATATTCAAGTGCTTTAAGTGCTGTTGCATGGAAGAGGGATGTGACTTATTGTACCTGGCACTAAACCATAGAAGTTAGAGCAATGGGTAGGTGTGCATAAAGGTAGACGGTGGCTTTATGTCTAGAAGATCCTCCTCATAATTAAAGATGCCTCAGAGTAGAAGTGGACTTGTGAGGTAATGAGGAGATGACCCCCAACATTGGAGGTCTCTTAAAAGAAGCAGGATAACTTGTCAGGGCTATTGTAGAAAGGATTACTTCAGGGTAGATATTGGACTAGATTACTTCTGAGTTCCTTTTCAGCTCCTGAAATTCTGTGATTCTGAAGAATGTAGCAACTGACACATGGTAAGTTTTCTGTGACTTATGGCAGGGTTTGGTGGGAGGGATAGGAGAGAGAGGACAAGGTCCTAGAGCTTAGCTGAAAAAAGGATACCTTCCCCTTAACCGACTTGGGTCCATTACCAGGCAAGAGGATGTACAGGCTTCCAAGGAAGGCCAGGCCTCTCACACTGCATCACACCTTCTGTGGTCCTCTCTCATGAGAGCATCTCTCAACAACTTTCTGGGTAACTCTGAGGCTGGGATAGCCTATAAGGACTCTTCTCCAGGCCTCAGCTCTCTCCAGGTAGTTTGTAGCTCTCTGCCTATGTGTCTGGTCAAGGAGTATTCCAGGGAGCTGTGCAGATCTAAGATACACATTGACTCCTATAGCAGAAGAAAGGCATTGTGGTATAAAGAAAAGAACACTGAATTTGCGATGAGAGGATCTGTGTTCAAATCCCAGTGTTATCACTCAGTTTTCCTTCTCTGAAATGAAGGGGCAGAACTACATCATCTAAATTCTCTTCCAGCTTTTAACATCATAAATTGTCAGGTCCCCTATAGCCCCTGAATCTTCTGAAGTTACAGAAAGCATATTGATAGCTGAACCACAGTGTTGAACTAATTAATAGACAAGAAAGCCCTTTAAAAGTATAAGGTGGAAGGGATCGTTACTGTTAACATGATAAATACTAGTATTTTTAAATAGGAAATCTGCAAAGGGATCCTTCATATAGTCATTCAGTTTTTTTTTCAGTTCTATCTCTACAATCTCTCCTTCATCCATCCTGTCTCCACTCCCATGGCATACACCCTAGTTCAAGTCATCATTTTGTCCCTGGACTTGGGCAATCACCTTCAAACTAGTGTTCACACCCACATTCTCTCCCTCTCCAATACATTGTAGACAGATACCTGACTTATCTTAGGTGTGCACAATTCTGATCATGTTAATTCCCTCCTCAAAAACCTCCAGGTGTTCCTTGGTGATCAGAATAAATCCCAGCTTGCCTTTCCAGTCTTAGGTCCCACTGCTACTCCTCATGCACTCTTTACTCCAGCCAAACTTGTCCCTTTCACACATCTTGTGTTTTCCTCCTCATATGTTTTGGTTCTGCCTAACCTGTGCTGTATGGTACAGTGGAGACAGTGCAATGGCCCGAAAGCAGAAACCTGGCTCCCAGTCCCAGCCCTGCCATTTACCTCTGGCTTTGTGACTTTGAACAAATCTCATCCCTTCTCTGAACCTCTGTTTCCTTATTGCTAAAATGGAGGTGAATAGTACTTGTGCTCTTCATTCCATGCAGTGATTGGAAAGTATCCATCTGCTTCTGTGAAGCCCTGGGTGCCACCGTACCCTCCCTGCCAGCTGAAACCCTCTCCCTTTATCAGAGGGCTCTGAAGTGGGAAGACGAGTTCAGATCCTACTCCTGTGGCTTTACTTTTTGAATGACTTTGGCAAGGCACTTCTCCTCTGGAGCCTCAGCTTCCCCATCTGCAAAATGAGAAGGTTGGACTCGATGGCTTTTGAGTCCTCTCAAGCTCTTGATCTGTGTTCCTATGGCTAAATGCTGCCTCTCCCTTGAAGCTCCCAGCTGTCTCCTTCAAAGCCAGTGAAGTCTCCCTCTAAACCCCCATAATGCCTTGTACCTTTCACATCTGCCTTTTTTGTTTATGATTCAGTTGTACTTGAAAGTTTGCAAACTGCTACTTTATCTCGTTTGAGTCATACAAGAACCCCACGCAGTATTATTACAAGGTCTTATCATCTTGACATTTTACAGATGAGGAAACTGAGGCTTAGAGATTAAATGACTTGCTCATACTCTCACAGCTTTAAATGCCCTAAATCCTACCCCTAGGTAGGATTTGAATTCAGGTCTTTCTGATTCTGAATCCAGCAATTTTACTCATTATGTCACTCCTGCCAAGTGACCTTTATGAGGTCAAGGACTATGTCTTGTTCATCTTTGTCCCTCCCCTTCCCCCATCGCACCCCAGTGGAGGAGTATAGGGCTATTTGCCCTCAGAAATGTGTGAAATGAGTCATCTGTAATGTCAGAAAATCCTGTTGTTCTCTACATTGGCCAGACCAAATCTAGAATATTGTTATATTCAGTTCTGGAAAGACATTTTATAAGACATTGGCAAACTGGATAGTGAGCGAGATGGTGAGAGGAGCAGGCCTTGCCATACAAGAATTGGTTGAAGGAGCCTGGGATATTTAACCCAAAGGGGAGGGGTGGGGCACAATAACTGGCATTAGTGCTTGATGTCTGTCATGGGGAAGAGGGACTAGATTTGTTCTGCATGGCCATTGAGTTTAGAGCAATGAGTGGAAGCTGGCTTTTTACATTTTTATTTTTTGTTTTTTTAAAATTTATTTATTTTTAGTTTTCAACATCGACTTCAATAAGATTTCGAGTTCCAAGTTTTCTCCCCATCTCTTCCTTGCCCCCACTCCAAGACAGTGTGTAATTTGATATAATCTTTACATATACCTTCATATTGAACTTACTTAAAGAAAAACTTCTAATGCTATCCATATACGGAATGAGCTTACTTTATTCTCAGTGGAGATTTTTAGAGACTGAATGATCACTTATCAGGAGATTCTTATTCAGCCCTAGATTGGACTAGATGCCCTCTGAGGTACCTTCTAGATCTGAGTTTCTGTAATTCTGAGGATTTTGGAGTCTGATTCTCTTTTTCTTTCTGATCTAGGCACTGGCTCTAGCATCCTCTCTGCACTGCAGGACCTGTTCTCCATCCCCTGGCTAAACAAATCTAAGGTCGAGAAACAGCTTCAGGTCATCTCTGTGCTACAATGGGTCCTTTCCTTCCTTGTCTTGGGTAAGATGGTTATTGTTGCTGTTGGGGACAGGGTACAGAACCTAGGCTTGGAATGGGAAAAATGGTTAGAGATGTGCCCTGACAATCAGAACAAAAAAGGTAAGTGAAAAAATAGTATTGAACACATTCCCATTTCTATAGCACTTAAAGGCAGATAAAATGATTTCCTCACAATAACCCTGTGAGGTAGGAAGACAAAGTAATTTGCATTCTCCTCATTTTACAAATGAGAAAACTGAGTTTTGGAGGAGAAAAGTCACTTGCCTCAAGGTCACATAGCTAGCAAATATTGGACTAATTGAAGTGACAGCCGGGAGGCCGGGGAACAATGGGAAATGTGGACTCAGAGAAAACAGCCTTGACAATGTGGTTATTTCAGCTCAAGAATCTGTTATTTCACGCAAGTGGGTACTCCCTCCACTGATGCAGAGCCAACCCTTCCATGCCTTCAGAGGCACTGAGTTGCCATGGGTAAAAACTTCATCATCATTCATGTTTGGCCAACCTGTTCCCTAGGCTGGTCTTAAGGTAACTAACACGCAGGCCCTTTTTGGACCTGTGGTTAAGGATTCACTAGCCAAGAGAACCTCAGAGTTCACATTCATCTAGAATAGAACCCAGGGACACCAAGTCATCCAAGGAGAATTTGAGCGAGGGTGATTATATCAGCAATAATGGTTCCGTTAGTGTACTGGCACTTTATCATCTATTGCCTCAATCAAGCCTTACTGTTAACAGCCCTAGGAGAAAAGCATACTTTAGTAGTTAGTATACCCATTTTTTACATCTGGAGAAGGGAGCCAGAAAGGTTTGGGCTCAGTCTGAGACTGGGGTTGGGTCTCAGGCCAGGGCCAAGCCTTTCATCTTTAACTTTATTCACTAACTACTAAATTGGCTAGGCCAGACCATAATCGTCCTGTTCTGGAACCTAAAATGTGCCCAGATAGTCTCCTCTTCCCTTTTTCTGACCCTGTTTCCAAGATCTTTCCTTTCAGGAGCCTGGAATCAGGTTGGAGACTTTAGTAGGCCAAATATAGCCTCAAATTATCAGAGCCTTCCTGCTTGGCTGGATTCATAGTTTGCAAGTTAATGATTGATCCTGACCAAACCCAGAGCCAGCAAACCTGCTGGGGCTCCTCACCTGTCACTCCTCCAGGCCAAGGGCTTGGTGGTTGCAGCATACTGAGGGGGTGGGAAGATGAGCGTGTTTGGGGAAGCTTGGTAGGCGGGGAACCTCATAATCAAGCTGGAGGTCCCACACACCAATGATAATTAACCTTCTTGCCAGTCACCACTCCCCCTGATGACCCCCTAACCAAACCAGCTGGCCCGAAGGGGCAGTGCCTAGTTTTGTAACCAGGGCCTTGTGTTGAAACCACTTTCGGGTTTAACCCTGAATTTGTTTCTCAGTGCTCTGCTTCGGCTGTACTTCTACCCAGCTGATGGCTAAGGGACTGAATCATGAGTGCCAGTGGAGCATGGTAGGAAGGTGGCTGGAGGTAGCATCAAAAGGCCAGGGTTCTAGTTCTGACTCTGCTTATTGTATGACCCCTGGGCAAGTCACTCTTCAGTCTTCAATGTTATGAAACTTTAGCCAGTCAGTCAATAAGCATTTATTTTAGGTCCTTACTGTGTGCCAGGAACTGTGCTAACCACTGCAGGATACAAAGAGAAGCAAAAACAGCCCTGTCCTCAAGGAGCGTACATTCCAATTCAGGAGAAAATATGTAAATCACTAGGATGTACAAGATATATACAAGGCAGATGGAATATAGTCTCAGAAGGGCAGAAACCAGGAGCTGAGGGAACTAGAAAAGGCACCCATAGAAGGGAGGATTTGGCTGGAATCTTGAAATAAGTCAAGGAAACTTAAGAGGCCCAAGTGAAGAGGGAGAGTGATCCAGGAGGAGAGAATGGCCAGTGTAAAGGCCCAGGAGATGGAGTTGTGTGAAACCCCTTCTGACTCCCCAACTCTCT
Source organism: Phalanger gymnotis (assembly GCA_028646595.1). Taxonomy (NCBI): domain Eukaryota; kingdom Metazoa; phylum Chordata; class Mammalia; order Diprotodontia; family Phalangeridae; genus Phalanger; species Phalanger gymnotis. Next base: position 714,403,987 of record CM053622.1, read on the forward strand.
TCCTTCTCTAACTGTGTGTTTACGTCTATCTTCCTCAGACCCCCATTAAATGTAAACTGCTTGAAGGAAGCAGCTGTTTTCCATTTTTGTCTTTGTGTGCCTATTTCCTAACATACAATAGATGTTTAATCAGAGTTTGTTTCATTGAAAGGATCGAAGACATGGAGTCAGTAGAATCTAGGTTTAGACCTTAGGTCACATGTGGTATGTGACCCTCGATATAGATCATTTCACTTTTGTAAATCTGTTAGGGTTAGGGTTAGGGTTAGAGCCGGGACTCCGGGACGCATTTAGGGTTAGGGTTAGGGTTACCATAAGGTAAGGAATAATAATCCTTGCCCTGCATACCTCTGAGACCTTTTCTGAAGAAATAGTCTTTTTTTTTTTTAATTGATTAATTAATTAATTTATTTTAAATTTTCTTTCTTTTTTTTTTTTTGCAGGGGGGAAGGCAGGGCAATTGGGGTTAAGTGACTTGCCCAAAGTCACACAGCTAGTAAGTGTGTCAAGGGTCTGAGGCCGGATTTGAACTCAGGTCCCCCTTACTCCAGGGCTGGTGCTCTACTCACTGTGCCACCTAGCTGCCCCTAAATTTATTTTTAATATGTTTAGTTTTCAGCATTGATTTTCACAGGCGTTTGAATTACAAAATTTCTCCCCATTTCCACCCCCGCCCCACTCCAAGATGGCGTACACTCTGGTTGCCCTGTTCCCCATTCTG
>CM053622.1:714405207-714433303 GCA_028646595.1 Phalanger gymnotis
GGGATATGACTGCTTGTAGACTAACGAGTTCTATGTTCCACACTTGGGCCGATGCGCTGCCTCACCAGCACTCCTCCTTCCCCAAGAACCCCCTACCCAGACTGGGCTTAAATCTTCAGCAGGCTCTTCACTCCTGCTCTGATCAGCCACTTAATTCCTCCCACCAGGTGGGCCTGGGGCCAGAAGCAACTGCAGCCGTAGTTTTAAAGCTGCCCCACCTCCGCTGCCCCAGGGGCAGTGGCCGAACTGCAAACTCAGTCCTGCAGCTTTTCCCACTAACCTTCTCTGTTGTCTTGCTGTTTGTGGGTTGTGAGGTCTGGTACATGCCACAGCTCAGTAATTCAGGATGCTAGGGCGCTCTCCGCTTGGCTCGTAGTCTGGTCAGTCCGCGGTCCATGCCGCGCATGCTGGGCTCTGGTTGGCTCAGCTCTGCTCCCCTCAGCTGAGAGCTGGGAGCTCCTTGCGGGACAGACCTTACCTAGAGACCATCCAGGCTGTCCTGGGCTGGAGCCCAGCTTCCCTCTGCCACTTTGTGGGTTCTGCAGCTCTAGAATTGGTTCAGAGCCATTTTTTTTATAGGTTTTTGGAGGGACTTGGTGGGGAGCTCACGCCAGTCACTGCTTTCCAGCCGCCGTCTTGGATCTGCCCCCCCTGATGAAATAGTCTTAAAGCATATAATTGTGAACTGTTAAATCAGAACTGAATGAAAAGGATCTCAGAACACCTTAGAGACCTGAAGCATAAATCTCTCTAAGACATCCCGCAAAACTGGCCCTTCAAATGCCCACTTCAGGACTTTCAGTGATAAGAAACAACATTTCCCAAATCAGGCCATTCCATTCTGTTTGTCTTTATGTTGAACATGCCTCATCTGTAAAATAATATTAAGTTCTATAAGATGATAGGATTCAGAACTAAACTGGAATCATAGAGAATCTAGTCCAATCCTTTCATTTTACAGATGAGGAAACTGAGGCCCAGAGTGGGGAAGGGATTTGTCCCTAGTTATACAGTTTAATAAGTACTTACTCCAGATTCTTTCATCAACACCATACTGGTTCATGCAGTTGTCAGAATAATCTTTTTTGAGACCATGTGGTCTAGTAAATGGAGTGCTAGAGTTGGAATTAGGAAAGACCTGAGTTCATTTCCTAGCTCTGAAACTTACCAACAAATCGGTTAACTTTTCTGAGCCTCAATATCAGTTGTGAGGAAATATGTACAAAGTGTTTAACAAACCATAAAGCCCCATCTTCGTGTCAGTTGTTTTTAGTAAACATGTCTGACCTTGCCATTCCTCTGATTCAGAACCTCCAAAAACTTCCTATTTCCTCTAGGAAAATATAAAGTCTTTAGCCAATACTCACTAGCCACCTCTTAGAGCTACTCTGAGATGTAATGAGTATGTATGCCATATGTATGAAGTTGTACAAACAGTGCTTTGCTGCTTTCAAGGCCTGTGTAAATGGCAGCTGCTAGTCCTATTATCTGTCCCGAATGGTCACATTTCTGTAAGACAGATCTGTAAAAATGCTGTGAGATACATAGTGTCAAGTATGACAGCCCCCTTGTACTTGGGAAGCCATGGCTACAGAGCTAGTAATTGTTCTGGCTGACAGTCCAGCACAGACCTCCCCTGTCTCCACTCTCAGTCTTTCTTCCATTGCTCTGGTCTTCTTTCTGAAACAGTTTTTGCTGGCATTCTCCTCCATACACTTTGTGTTTCATAGTCCTGATCTGCAGGCTCCATGAGGACAAGGACTTTGTCTTATTAAATGTTACATCGCTCCCACTGCCTGCCCATTCTATGTATATAATAAATGCTTAATAATGTTTGTTAAATCCACATTCTAGCCATACGTTTAGTCTGCCAGGTTTCAGTGATTCCCATGAGGTCAAATTTACCACCTTGTATTATGACCTCTTATATATTGCCTATCACCAGTTTCCACTTGTCCCCTTTTATCCCCGTGCATTTGTACAGGCCATCTTCCATACCTGGAATGTATTCCTGCCATGTCTTCAATTGTCTGTTGAAATCTCTCTTCAAGGACAGACTCACAGAAGCATAGCCTTTTAAAGCTGGTCACCATTAAGCATCTAGCCCAACCCCAAAGGAATCCTTATGATAACATACTTGGTATTGGTATCCATCTTCTTGTGAGACAGCACCTCCTAAGACAGGCCATATACTTGTGGACTGCTGTTACTGTGAAGAAGTGTTGTCGTTGCTTTGTTTTTTCCCTGCTATCTGCCCTCACTTTGCCCTCGAGGCAGCTTCCACCTGGTGTTTCCAGATGTTCTAAGTTGAGAAGGCCTTAAGCATTGAGGGAGGTTCCAGAGTGAGACTGTAGCTAAGACTTGGTGTTGGTCAGAAATATAGCCAGGAAGACATCGAAGATACATCTGTCTTACCAGAGGATGTAATTCATCTTGGCCAGGTGACTTAAATTCACAAGGGCAATTAGATATTATGAATCTCCTTCCTTACCTTGAGTATGAAGTCCTTGTTAGCTAATTTTCTACCATTTCTAGTGTCAGGGTCATTGTTGGTAGAGAACAGAGGAAAAAATAAGTGATAGCTCTGCCTTCTGTCAGTTACTGGTTATTATCCTGTCCATCTCAAATAGATGTCTCATCCTTTTTGTGATCCTCTACTTTCCTCACAATATTTAAAATTCGTTTTAAAAATCCTTTTTTTACACTTCATTCTCTTCACTATCTTCAGCTTACTCTAAACTTGAGCACTGCTGGTGCTAGACTATCTCGCTATTTTATATTCACTCTCATTAACCTGTTCTAGCTTCCATCTTCTGTACATGGCTTTTAAACATTCCAGTTGGTGAGTTCTGTATCAGTTTCTGAAGACAACTCCCCATTTTCCTCTTCATTCCCACTTCCTTTGTGTTTTCAGAATTACATTGTTGAAAGTCCCATCCTCACTGTCTCTCCCTATAGAACTTTAGTCCATTAGATGCTGCCTGTCTCTCCTCTAAATTCTTTCAAATGTGCTTTCCCCAATTCTTGGGTGCATGTCTGTCCAACTCTATCCAGCTTCCTCTCCTTATCTCATATTTACCTTTAGGAGGAAATGGTCACTTTCCCGGAAAGGTGCTCATCATTTCTACCCCAGCAACTGTTTCTTGTTAGTGAAATCAGATCCTGAATAGAATTTCCTCTTGTTAGTTCCTCCATCCTTTTGAAAGATCGAACTATCAATAAGGCAAATCAAGAAGTTATATAAGCTGCTCTGCTTTTGGCTGGGGGGGGGCGGGAGGAGAAAGAGAGAGGAGGGGAGGGGAGGGGAAGAGAGGAGAGGAGAGGAGAGGAGAGGAGAGGAGAGGAGAGGAGAGGAGAGGAGAACACTCCAATACATGTCTCTGTAGTCTTTGCTGTGAGACATGAAACATACCAGTTGTCTTTGGAGAACTGAAAGTGGATATCCCACAGAGGGCAGTGGACAGGCTCATGGTGCCCATGAGCAGGCTACAACATAGAGCCAATGAAGAACTTTGTAGAGTTATAGCAATAAAAGGTGACATCAGGGAATTATACAAGATGCTCTGGCCATGTGGCAAGGGATGACAGCCTGGACATTCCTAGTGGTATACTCACAGTGTCAGGAGAAATTAAGAAGGGCTTTTAGTATATTGAGTAAGATCCCCTGTAGAAAACTTATGGAAGGACATGGACAAAAGATGCACAGGACTGGGTGGGTTTTGCTAGCTCTGTGAATTGAATACGTCTTTCCCCTTCTCTGGGTCTTGGTTTCCTTTTATAAATGAGGGCATTGGATTTTTGCAGTCTTTAAGATCCCACTGATTCTTTGTTCTTTCTCCCCATAGGAATTACATGCAGCTTCATCTTCATGTACATATTCTGCACAGACTGTTGGCTAATTTCAGTACTGTATTTCACATGGCTGATCTTTGACTGGAACACTCCAAACAAAGGTACTCAATCCCCAGTCTTGCTATTTGCTTGAGGATCTGGCTTTCCCCCCTGAACCCCACATAAAAAGGGAAGATCATTTCCCACAGAATTGGACTTGGAAGAGGCTTCGGAGGTTGTCTGCTCCAACCTCTACCTGAGTGAGAGTCCCCTCAAGAGATCCATGACAAGTGTCTGAACACTTCCAGTGATGGGTGGCTCACTGCTTCTTAAGATACCCCATTTCACTTTTGGACGGCTTGAATTGTTAGGACTTTTTTCCTTATTTTAAGCTGAAACCTTTCTACGACTTTCCCTATTTCTAGTTGTGCTTCAAATCATCCATCATTCCAACTGTCCCTAAGTCTTTTCTTCTTTAAAAGGCTAAACCCCGTCAGTTGTTCAACCAGTCCTCTTATTGACCAGACTCCAGTCTTCTCACCCTCCTGTTTGTTGTTGTCCTTCCTGAGATGTGGTTCCCAGGTCAGAACCTAGAACTACTAGGTGAAGTATCTCTAGGGTCTCTAGGACCTTTTACACCTCTCCTGTATCCCATAATCTGTCCTCTGTGCCTCCACTCAACTTCATGACATGAGTTATCCTCTTCTTCTTAAAGGTGGCAGGAGATCAAAGTGGGTGAGAAATTGGGCTGTGTGGCGGTATTTCCGAGATTATTTTCCCATCCAGGTAAGTGCCTTTAAATCCAGTAAACATTCACTTTTCCTATCCTAGTATCCCTGGGGGCTGTCCTAATGGGAGAAATCTGGGGCCTTAGTGTTAGTTCAATGAGGTCCCTTATTTACAAGGCACCAGGGGAGAGACATGATCCCTTTCCTCACAGAGTTCACAGTCTAGCAGTGGATACTCCTAGTAGCAGCATGAATACCAAGTGCCCAAGAGACTCCGAGATGTCTCCTGGGGAGGGAGGAGGATCACACCTGAATAGAGGGGATGAAAGACAGCTTCCTAAGAAATGCGGCAGGTGAGTTTGGCTTTAAAGAGTGGGAGAGAATTCAGTAGGTAAGGAAATTAGTGAGGGAGGTCATTCGCAGGCATGACAGGAAGCTGGCAAGGGAAGGCCTAGGGGTAGTACAGTTCAGACATTGTATGGAATGGAAGGAACGTTGGAGTTGGAGTCAGAAGACCTCAGTTTGAATCCAAGCTCCAAGAGTTGTTATGTGCGACTTTGTATGACACACTTCCCTTCCCCTGGCCTCAGTTTCCTCCCTACAGAATGAAGAGGTTGAGTTAGACGGTATTTAAGGTCCTTTATACCCCTAAGCCCGAACTAAGGATAGAGATAGCCCAGCCTGTCCTTGAATACCAGGCAAAGAAAGAAATTCAGTTAAGTGTTGGGCGAGGTTGTGGGGAGTGGCAAATGAACTTCCTGGCTCTGAGATTCCCAAATGCAGTTCTCTAAGACAATAAGTTATAGAACAGGTGCTAACGTGCCTTTGGTACAGGGCGTGCCTTGAGGGAGAATTCCTTATACCAATGAAATCACAGATCCAGTTGAAAAAAAAAAAGCCATGTTAAACATGAGAGGCCATGAAGTGTACTGGATAGAGAATGGAAGTGGGTCAGTTGAAGAATTGGTTTCAGATTCAAGAAGACCTGGGTTCAGGTCCTGCGTCATGACTGTGTGACCTTGGACAAGTCACTTACCTATAGTGCCATGGACCACTCTAAGAATAGAAGAGGACTAGTGGATTGGGGGATGGACCTAGAATTAGGAAGATCTGGGTTCAAAGGCCACATCAGACACTTGGATAAATAGAACACTTAGATAAGTGTTAGGAATACAAATGCAACAAGCAGAATGCTCCCTCCCCTCAAGGAGTGTTCTAGTTAAGGAAGCCTGAACATAAGGGGCATCTTTTGGAGCAATGGAGATAGACAGGGAGTCATGTGGAGTCCTGGCTCAAGGCCGGACAAGAGGAAAGCTCAGTTCTCAGAGGCTGGTGTCACAAGCACAGAGACTGCTGCTTCCTTTTCAGTATTCCTTTCTATTGGGGAAGGCCAAGAGTCCTTGGAATGTGGAACATACCAGTTCCCTGAGTGGGACATAAAGTTGGTGTTCCCCCCTCCTACCCCTATAGTATTCCTCATTGGGGATCACATCACTATGGGTCAGGCATTCTTTCAGGCAGCGTTGAGCACCTTGTCCTTGAAGACAGATCCCATGGCCACCAGATGATTCTGGGCTTCCGCCCCTCCCCTGGCAATGCCAGCTGAGGTTTCCCTTCCTCACAGCTGGATATCATCAGGAAGGAGCACAAGGGTCCCCTTAGCTAGGATATAGTTTTCTGCTGGGCTCCTGTAGAGCCTTGAAGCTGCTTTTCCTTAATGTGCCTGGTCCCCTCCTCCCAGTGTAAATGATCTGATATTCTGAGGATGATACTGGAACATTCATAGGAAATCCAATGTTTTCCAGCGTTTTGAAGTTCAGAAGGTTCATCCTGTGGTCAGAGGGGTTGGGGCAGGGAGGAGACAGAGGTTCTGTCTCCTTCAGACCCAAGCATTTTCTTTCCAGGTTGGAGGGCTTGGCTGAAGTTGCTCTGTCCTCTAGGTTCACCTGCCACAATACCGATTCTGAACTTGTTGTGTGTTTGTGTTTATCCTTCGTTTTCGAAGAGGACCATGACATCAGGGAAATGGTGACATGACTTGCCATTGACTTTGATTTGAGTGAGGGAGGGCTGTGCAAGGTCACCAGCCTTACTTTCTCCTCCGGAGCCATCTGGGTCCAGTGGCCTGATATTCATTAAGATGATTGGAGATGACCCAGGATGCAATGGGAGACCTTGGCCCTTATATGCTCAGGCCTTTTCATGTACTCACTTAGGTGAGGTAACACCTATTCAATGAATAGGCCTCTTTAAGAATTGAGTCAAAGGATGGCCCCTTTAATTAGAAAAAAGAAGAAAAAATATTCAAGCTGGGAGGGGAAGACCCTCAGGGTTGCTGTTCCAAACAGAAATAGTTACCATTGACATTCACTGTAAGCCAGGAGGGCCCAAAATACAAGCCATTAAGTGGAAAGCTTGGGCAGGGACCTATTGTGGTCCAAACTATGAGCTTCAGAGTGAACTGGGCAGCTTCTGGCCATTAAAATTTACCTTCCTAAGGAGAGGGAGAGATAGAGGGAGAGGACGAGATGAGTTACCCAACTAGCCAGGTCCCCTTTCAGTCAGTTCAGTCTACTCACAGGTTATGTTTGTCCTTCATTTTTGAAGAGGACTGTGACATCAGGGAAATGATGACATGACTTGCCATTGACTTTGATTTGAGTGAGGGAGGGCTGTGCAAGGTCATCAGCCTCACTTTCTCCTCCAGAGCCATCTAGGTCCAGTGGCCTGATATTTGTCAGGATGACTGGAGATGATTCTGAACTAGCTTGTTACTGTTTACATACTACCCACAAGACAGCTTTTCTACTCAGACTTCCTATGAATAGTATGGTCATTTCACCCAACAGGCTAAAAATGTTTCGTTTGTTCCAAATGCATTAAGTATTTTTCACACCCAGTTTAATGCCTTTGATTAGTTCAGAAGAGGTGTTCTCATCTGACAGAAGTGTCAAGGTATAGTGCATGCTGCTGTTAGTGCTGGATGCAGTATGTGGCACATCTCGAAGGTTCAGTCATTTTGGTCATGTCCGGCTCTTTGTGACTCCATTTCGGGTTTTCTTGGCAAAGTGGTTTGCCATTTCCTTCTCCAGCTCCTTTTACAGATGAGGAAACTGAGGCAAACAGGGTGAAGTGACTAGTCCAGGGTCACACCGCTAGGAAGTGTCTGAGGCCAGATTTGAAGTCAGGAAGATGAGTGTTCCTGATATCAGGCTCTATCCACAGTGCCACTTAGCTGCCCCATGTGGCAGATGGTAAGTGCTTAATAAATGCTTATTGATGGTGATGAGAACAGAATGCTGATCAAGACCATGACCAGTCAGGATTCCTGAGGCCTGCTGATGAAGCATGCTGCCTGCCTCTGGTCAAAGAGGTGATGGATTCAAGGTGCTGAATGACACATATTCACACTTAGTTGGTGCAGGGAATTTGTTTTGTCTAGTTTTTTTGTTTGTTTGATTTTAGGTGGGATGAGGTTAATTGATTGATTCGTTTAGCCTCTACTCTTACATTACTCTGTGTGACCTTGGGCTAGTCACTCCCTAGCCTCAGTTACTTTCTTTGCAAAAAAAAAAAAGTGCGTGTGTGTGTGTGTGTGTGTATGTGTGTGTATGGGGTGGGAGTGGGGGCTGGCCTCAGTGATCTCAAAACACTCTTCTACCTCTAGATTCTAGAAGAGGCTTCTAGCCCTTTTGTGCCTCAGTTTCCTCAACTGTACAATGAGACTAATAATAGCAGCTACCTTATGGGGTGATTGTGAGAATAACATTGTCCATTTGACTGCCTGAGGGCTTTTCATTATTTTTTTGTTGGCCCTGAACAAGTCAATTTCGCTGGGTTTCAGTTCCTCATCTGAAAGATAGAGATCGGACTAGATGGCCATTAAGTCCCTTCTGGTTCTAAATCTATGATCCTTTGAGCTATTTTCTTCTACCCACTTTATCACAGACACTGACCTTAATTGTAGATTGAGAACAAAGAAGCCATCAACTTACAGGATATACTAAGCTTATATTCCTAACCCTTCAAGCACGCCTCCTGAGAAGTGCAGGATTCTTGGGGCTTTGTTGCATACAGGTCCTTTTCTTTCAGCAATTTAATAACTTACGGCACAATAAAAGAGCAGTGGATTGGGAGTCTAAAGATCTGGATTTGAAATCAAGCCTTCCATTTATTAGCTTTGTGACCTTAGGCAAGTCACATAGCCATACTGGGCTTCGGTTTCTTCATCTGTAAAATGTGGGGACTGAACTAGATCATTTCTAAGGTCTCCAACTCTGTGATGCCATAATGCACCAAGCACTGGGCATAGAGTCAGGAGGATATGAGTTCAAATCTGGCTTCTTATACATAATAAATGTGTGACCCCGGGCAAGTCATTTAGCTCCCTTGTGCCTCAGTTTCCCCAACTGTAAGTTGAGGATAATAATAGCATCTACCTCACAGGGTTGTTTCAAGAATAAAATGGAATAATATTTTTAAAGTACTTAGCACAGTGCCTAGCACATAGTAGGCATTTTAATAAATGCTTATTCTCTTCTCTCCCCATCTAGCTCTGAACTCTATAATGGTACAAGGTTTAGAAAGTAGCTTTTTCCACAATAATCCTGTGAGGTAATTAATACAGTTAACTTATCTGTATCTTAGAAATGAAGAAACTGAGATACTGCTCATCTTCCTCAAGAAGGAAAGTGGCTTGTCCAGGTCCCACAGTAGTAAGTCTGAGAGTAGGGCTTTGAACTTGCACATTTATTCTGACTCAAAGACCAAGACTCTTTTGTCATAGACTGAGCTTTCCCTGCTGAGCTCTGCTGCGTGCCTAGCCTGGGGTTCAGGGCAGATAGGAAGGACAGCCACATCTCCTCCAACTAGAGAGTCTGGTTTAGGGAAGCAGCAGTTTTTGTGTTCAGGACCCTGTATTGCATAGGCCAGAATAAAAGGTTCAGGTAGTAAGTGCCATGAGAGTCCCAAGAAAGGAGAAAGTCATGTGTGGGGGCTAGAGTGGTACACGAGCAAAGTGGGAAGGAGAGGGGTCTTGACGGATAGATAGGATTTGGATGGGAGGAGAGAAGATATTCCTGGCCAAGTCATTTTACCAGATTGTAAACTTTGTATTTCCTCCAGCCTAATCTATATGGGGCCTTAAGATTTGCAGAGAACACAGAAAACCCTATGACATAGGCAGTACAAGTGTTTTATCACTATTTTACTGGAAACTGAGACCTAGAGAAGTCAAAATAATTTGTCCCCAAATGGCTAGCAAGTGTGGAACTCATACTCCAGCTCAGATATCTACTATATCATATTGCCTCCCAAAAGATGAATTGTTACTTCATCCAAAAGGATACTCCGCAGGACTCTTTTAAAAAGAGCATATTTCCCTCAATGTAATTAAAAATAGGGTTCAGTATATAGATAACTTCCCAGGAATTATGTAATTATTGTGTAAAGTAAAATCCACCTGTGTGTTCTTTGACCAGTTCATTACTAGAAAAACTGTGAAGGTTTGAGACTCTAGATAAAGCAGGTTCAAAGTTCCCTTCTTCCTCAGTTAACTGAATGAAGTGAACCTTGCAAAGTCATTCATAATAGTTTGGGAGAGTGGGTGGCCTTTGATTCCCTGCTCTCCCAGCTCTAAAACTGGGGTTCTGTGATCCTGAGGTATACTTGGTGCCCTACTGACGAGAAGTGGAAATGAAATTCAGAGGAGAAAGATTTCCCTGTAGGTTGTAGTAAAAATGTAAGGCTTTCCTGGAAGAAGCAGGACTTGAGATGGGGGGCCTTCAAAGGGTGGGTAGAGAGCATGGGAAGAAAAATCCGATGGCTCATGACCTCTGGGTATGGTATAGCTTAGTCTCCTCTCTTCCAGGACATCCCCCCAAACAACTCGGACCCACGTTAATCCTCTCTTCTCCCAGTTCCCATAGCACTGAGAACATTGGCTGTAACCGTCATGTGGAGGAGCACAGATGGAAGGGTGCTTGAAATACTGACTGTCAGAGCTAAAAGTAAATGAGATTTTAGAGCTTAAAAAAGACTTTAAAAATCATTTAGTCCAGTCTCCTCATTTTATAGATGAGGAAACTAAGACCCAAGAGAAAAAATGAATTAAAAGTACCACAGTGTGGCGGTTGAACTGGGATTGAAACTGAGATCCTCTAACTCCAAGCTGAATGGTGTTTGTGCTCTGCTAGGAGTACGTGATGTTGCTTCTTGTAATGCTTCTAGAAGCACAGACGAAAACTCATGTATATAACTGTCCATCAAGCACTTAGTTCACTATGTGACTTTGGACTAGTCATTTCACTTCTGGCTTCAGTTTCACCATCTGTGAAATGAAGGTGATAATTCTTGCCTTCCTCTACCCAGCTCCTGCCTCGTGCCCCCCCGCTCCCCCCCCCCAGGCAGCTAGGTGGCACTGGGCCTGGAGTCAGCAAGACCTGAGTTCAAATGTGGTTTCAGATGCTTACTAGCTGTGCGATCCTGAGCAAGTCAACTTACTTCTGCCTCAGTTTCCTCATCTGAAAAATGGAAATAATAATCACAACTACCTCCCAGCATGATTGTGAGGACCAAATGAAAATAATAAAGCATTTTTCAAACTTTAAAGTGCTGTATAAATGCTCACTGTTATTATTGCTTTGAGGAGCCAATGAAAAATAATAGATGTAAGCAGCTTTGTTAACCTTCAAATATGATAGAAACATCGGCTTTTGCTGGTGTTATTTTGGGGGTTATCTTGACCAAAATATTCACTACTCTGTAGCAAACTCTATTTTGATAAGTCCTTCTAAGCTTAACTAGTCTGGTCCTTGGATGACAGTCCATCTCCAGGTTCATACTCAAAGCCTTTCCAGGTTGGCTGGACCTGCCAGAGCTTATGCCTGCTTAGAATGCAGGGGCACTGTTGCATGAGGCATTTGAGCATTATTTTTATTGAGAAAAAAAGAGAAATAAAGATGGAGCAGGTAGTAGCACCTAAGTTCCTATATTCACCCCTGAGCTCAGTGAAAACATTTTTTGTTGTCATTTTCAACTTATCCCAGTCAAACAGCAAAAGGTCCTTGCCTTGGAAGCATCAAGCTAAGATCCAGGAAATCCCAGGCTCTGGGCCTTGTTTTTTCCAAGTACCAATTGAAAAACAAACATCACTTCTCCCACCCCCTACCCTGAAGTGCTGCAGCTTGTACTCCAGGCAAGTGACAGGACTTTGGCATGCTAAAGGGCAGAGGTTGACGTTGCTTGTCATTGTCCACTTTTGGGACTCTATCCCTTCCCCCTCATGTGATTAAAAGATAAAACACTACCCTGGCCTTTGTCTCTGGCAAGAAACAGATTAGGTCTATGGGAATGGATACTTTGAGGGATGGGTGCATGTGAGGTATACAGAGCAGTCAGTGCTATGAGGCTTTCCCCAAAGTATCTGTCTTATCCTGGGAGTGAAGGAGTGGGGAATGACCAATGATAGTGTCTCCCTTCAGAGCATTCTCAGACGTAGCCTGGTCAGCCTTGTTTATAGTCCTCAACAGTAGGGGGATGGGAGGTCAGCCCAAGGGCTCTAGGTCCTGCTATGTTTTGTTTTCCCTAGTCTGGGCTGCCACAAGTAGCTGGGCTTGGCTTCTCCCTCCCCTAGAGGTCTGTTGTAGCCTCTAGTAATATTATCACTTATATAGCATTTTGAGATTTAAAAAGTACTTTTCATATATTAGCTCATTCGAAAGGCCACAAAATAGGATGTTAGAGTAGATGGTCTCTAAGGGCCTTTCCCTCAAAATCTATAATCCTGTGACTTGGAGTCAGGATACCAGGAAGTTTGAATTCTAACCTCCACATTTACTAGTTACATGACAATGAACAAATCATTAAGTCACTCTGATTCTATTTCCTCATCTGTAAAATGGGGAAAGTAATACTTTAACTACCTATCTTAGAAGGCTATTGTAAAGAAAGCTCTTTATATAAATTTTTGTTGGGTAGGGGAGGAGAAGAAGGGATGGATAGAAATGAAATATGTGTTATTCAATTATTAACATTCATTTTATAATTATTAGTTTCATGATAATTATTATTGGTGTTGATATATTCAGACTCAGCCTGTGACTGAGAAAGAGAACAAAAGTAAATAAAACTCACCTAAGGACAAGTGGTCGTTCTATGTGGCCCCTGTGGACAGAATCAGAACGAGTGGGTTAAAGTCATTGGGAGCCACAACTTTCTAGCATCCAGAGGAGCTGTCCAATAACATAACAAGTTCCCTAAAAACATGAGGCTTAATATCACTGGAGATCTTCAAGCGTGGATCCCAACTGTGTGTCATACTGTTGAGATTCCTGTACCGAGTGAGAGATTGGACTAAATGCTTTCCAGATGTCCTTACCAGCTCTGAGATTCTATTGTGCCTTTCTCTCCCTTTCCCCCCAATTCTTTATCGCAGCTGGTGAAGACTCACAACTTGCTGACAACCCGGAATTACATCTTTGGGTATCACCCCCATGGTATCATGGGCCTGGGGGCCTTCTGCAACTTCAGCACCGAGGCCACAGAGGTTGGAAAGAAATTTCCTGGGATCCGGCCTTATCTGGCAACTTTAGCTGGGAACTTCAGGGTCCCTGTGTTAAGAGAATATTTAATGTCTGGAGGTAAGAAATTGAAAGGGTAATGCATTCTTCCCACGTCCTTGGAAGAGAATCCCAAATAATTTCATCCTTTGCTTTTTCTCTACACATACCCACCAAGTCCTGTTTAGGGACAGGATGCCCTTGGTGTGTTCCTTGATTTCATCTTCACAGGTCAAGGATGAGCCTTAAGCTGCCCAAGTTCCTTCACTTTCCCTATCTGTAAAATTAGATAATTGGACTAGAGGATTTCTGAGGTCCTTTCATCTCTTAAAAAATTCTATTTAAGGAGCCATTTTCTAGGATTTTTCCCTGTCCCGAGCCTATTCCTATCTTGGGACTTTGTCCTAAGAACAGTATTGTACAGTGGAAAGGGGATAAGATTAGGAGTCAATGGACCAAGGTCCAAATCCCAGCTCTTCCACTTACTGACTTGTGTCTTTAAACAAGTCATGTCCCCTTTCTAGGCTTCAGTTTCTTTATTTGTAAAATTGTAAGGTCCATTCTAGATCATAAATGATCCTCCTCATCTATGCCTACTGGTTCCCTGACTTCAGTCCCAACTAAAATCCCACCTTCTTTAGGAAGCCTTTCCTGATTCCTCCTTAATTCTAGTGCCTTCTCTGTTAATTACTTTTTTAAAGAATGTTTTTATTTTATTATTTCTCAATTACATTTAGAAACTATTTTTAACATTCATTTTTTATAATTTTTGAGTTCCAAATTCTTTCCTTTTCTTACCTCCTCCTTGAGAAGGCAAGCACTTTGATATAGATTATATATTAACCTTGTTGCAAAGCAGAACACAGACCAACAAAAATGCTTCTCTGTTATTTATTTCCACTTTATCCCATATATAATTTGTTTTTGCATAGTTGTTTGCATGTTATCTTCCTCATTAGACTGTGAGCTCCTTAAGAGCTAAGGTCGTCTTTTCCCTTTTTTTTGGCATCATCAGGGCTTAGCATTGTGCCAGGCACATAGTAGGCAATTAGTAAAAATTTACTAAGTAGGCACTTTAATAAATATTGACTTACCTCCCTATTGTAAGAATAATAATGACTCACATTGGGTAGTGCATTAGGTTTCATAAAGTACTAAACTGACAACAGCCCTGTGAGGGAAGTAGCATTTTCTCTAGGGGTGGTAGTAAGGTAGTAACAGTAATATGTATCTCCTTTTTACAAATCAGGAAACTGAAGTTGAGAAGCTAAGTGACTTGTCCAATGTCTCACAGATAGGATATGTTAGAGCTGGAACTTATCCTCAGGTTTCCTGACTCCAAGACTTAGTGCTCTTCCTACTATATGGTATACACAGTATTACTACTCTGTGGTTCTCCAAGGACAGTGGCTTCTCTGTGTTTTGCCTTTGGGGCCTCTCATCTCAGTTCCTAGGGACTTCCTTCTTATTTCTTATATTTGGGGAAAGCATCGAGGCTACCTCTTTCTATCCTTTCTCTAGTTGAGAGACTCATTCCTGTGCTTTCTCAGTTTCTGGCTATCTTGACCAAAAGGGCCATCATAAGGTGTGCTGGAAATCAATAAACAGATGCTGATTGAGTGCTTGTTGTGCTGTGCCCTTGGGGACAGAGGTATGTTGGATTTAGGTGAGATACAGTCCTTGCCCTCCTGGAACTTGGTCTTGCAAGGAAGACACAAACAGGCGTGTTAATAATACCACGCTATTACATAACTACAGTGTTCCAGAAAGAAGCAAACCAATCGTTATATGAGGTCCATGGGGTTGACTAAAGGGGCATTACTATAATTCGTGGGGCAAAAAAGGTTAAAAAAAACCAGACCAAAGAATTGGCAGAGTCCAAGAATCTTCCCACCAAACCAATGATATGGCCTTAGAGGCTAGTACAGTTTCTAGGCTGAACAGCCTCAGTTGTCACATAGTCCTGTTGCCACAAAGCCCTTCCATCTTGCCTTGGAAGAGCCCAGCACATCTTTTCCCTAGATTTTCCCTAGCATTTGCCAAACTAATTTGGTAACACTTTGGGTAATAGGATATATTGTTGGAACAGTTCTAATTTAGGGTGAAGGAGACTTTGAGGGTTTAAAATTACTCCCAAGATAAAGAGGAACTAGGGACCTCTGAGACTAAAACAGTGGAAATGTGGTCTTTTTCTCACTGATGTTGTCTGTCCTTTGTTGTCTCATTTTAGTGTGAAGGTGACCCTGGGTTCTCAAAGGTTGTGCCAGCCAAGCACAAGCTCTGGTGGATCCTGCCAGTCTTTAAAAAGGCCTCACTCCATTTTGGTCTTGGTGGCAGACTCTATATTTTATTCCAGTCCTAGCTTAACAGCTAAGTTCAGAGAGGCTCATAAGCTGGCTGGCTTCAGGGTGTTAAAATTTTCAGCTATAGCAGCTTAAGGAAACCATACACTAATTGTAGCATCATTGCCATCTGCGCCAGTGGGTGCCCAGGAAAGTACAGATTCTTGAAATCTTAAAAGTGTCATAGTAAAAAATTTTATCACATGTTTTGGAAAACATATAATTTTATATTCTGGATGGGAAAAATAGCACTATTATTAAAGAATTTTTCACAGGGAACCTTTGCCAACATGACCTTATAAGATCCCTTCTTTCTGTGACACTGTGTTCTAAGAACAAGTGAGATTTGACCGATCCACTGTAACCCTGGACAAATTGTTCAGTCTCTCTGGTCATCATTTTCTCTTTTCTAAAATGGGGGTGCCCTGGCTCTACCATAGTGGTTGTAACATTCAGATGAAATCATGGACATTGAAAATGCTTTGAAAAGATTAAAGTCATAGGATAATAAATTTAGAACTGAATTGAAGCAAAGAAGTAAGTGACTTTAGTCAGTACACCAAGCACTTATTAAATACCCACTCTGTATCAGGCACTGAGATTACAAAGACAAAAATGAAACCACTCTTGCCCTCAAGTAGTTTATATTCTCTCAGTGGAGATAATAAACATACATACACACATATAAAACAATTTCAAATTAAATAAATGTAATACTTTACAAAGATCACACAGCCAAATAAGTGACAAAGCTGGAATATGAGCCCTAAGTCTTCTAATGTTACGATGCATCTGGAGGTACCAGAGACTGGAGAGTGAAGCTTGGATGACCAGGTCGGGGATGTTGGAGAGGGAGAGGAGAGGGAGTTGTTGAAGGGGATGTTGGAGAGGGAGTTCAGCCCCTCCCGTTTCTCCGAATTCTTGGAGAGAAAATGGAAGGAGCATTAGATTTGGAGTAAAGGGAGCTAGATTTGAATTCTGACTCTGATGCTTATTTCTAGCATGTCTTGGACAAGCCTCAGTTTTCATATCTAAATTTGAGGGAGTTGGATTTGCTAGAAAAATGGAAGGCTCCTTTTAGATCCCTAAATTCCAAGTAAGTGCATCTGTGGTCTGTGATTCTTGTTCTGATGCTGCCCCCTCATGGAATTCTGAAGCCATAGCCATAGTTGGCACCCAGCCCCTTAATTTTTCTCTTTTTCCAAAACTGTAGGTAGCCATGTTAACAAGATCCAGTGAATGGATCAAGCCATGGCTCATTTACCATCCTTCACCCCAACAAAATTCACTAAAATCCACAGTTCACCATGTGCACACACAGCTCCATATAGTCATGTTCACTTAATAGCCCTGTGAATGTGGCCTAGTCATTTATGGATGATGCATCTTAGTTCCCTCAGCTGTAAAACGATAAAATTTATAAGTATATCTTAATGTACATGTCTATGTCTCTCTGTGTGTACTCATAGGTATGTATATATATTATGTGTGTGTATATGTATATACAACCTGCCTCCCGGATGTAGTGAAGAAAGCACTTTGTAAACTCTAAACTGCTTTAAAAATCAATTATTGTCATAAACATTATGTGATGAAATTTGATATAGTAACAGAGGAAATTTTGGAATCAGGAAGACCTGGGTTCAAGTCCTGCCTTGGGCACATAGGATCTGTGTGACCCACTCTGGATGAGTCATTCAGTATCCTGAAGGGCTCTCTAAAACTTAAGTTCCAGATGAGTTGAAGATCTGCATCCGTGGGAGGAGTTTCCACACAAGGGGTTCATTGCCCTGATA
The DNA here is from genome assembly GCA_028646595.1 of Phalanger gymnotis. NCBI lineage: Eukaryota > Metazoa > Chordata > Mammalia > Diprotodontia > Phalangeridae > Phalanger > Phalanger gymnotis. Next base: position 714,422,463 of record CM053622.1, read on the forward strand.
GAATCACGGGTCCAGATCAGAATAATTTATTATACTTGACACCCTCTTAGTGACACTGACCACTGGCACACTGCTCCCCCTTTGACTCTGCTTCTCTGTAAAAGTGTGAGGATAATATTACTGTACCACTTACAGCACAGAACTTCGGTAAGGAAAAGAGTTTAAAAATACAATAAGTAGGCCTCCCGGGGCCAGAAGAACCCAAGGCACTGCTGACTTCCTCAAAAATGCCTCTATTCTGCCACAGGTATCTGTCCTGTCAACCGTGACACCATCGACTATCTGCTTTCCAAGAATGGGAGTGGCAACGCAATCATCATCGTGGTGGGGGGTGCTGCCGAGTCCCTGAATTCCACACCAGGGAAGAATGCTGTCACTCTGAAGAACCGGAAGGGCTTTGTGAAGCTAGCCCTGAGACATGGGTGAGCAGGCTGGGAAAAAGAGGGCAGTGGACAACCTTTGCACTCGTTTGTAGAGTATTAAAAAGAACCCTAGCCAGGAAGTTCGGTGAGCTTCTCGGCCGTGGGATCTTATTCAAATCATTTCCCATCTTTCAGCCTCCATTTTTTTCCTATGTAAAATTACAAGCTTGGACTACATTTCCCAAAGCCCCTCTTTCTGGGAGTTCTGATGTTCTATAATTCCTATGGTCCCTACAACCACCTTGGGTTGAGGAGGGATGAGAGAGATTATCTCAATTTTACAAATGTGGAAACTAAGCCTTAGGAAAGACCATAAAATGTCAGAGCTGGAAGGACTTCGCTTAGTACATGGAATCTAGAGTGTCTGAGCTAGAAGAGATCAAAGAGATTGTCTGACTCACCTATTCTGTCTTTTATAGGTGAAGAAAATGAGGCCTAAAGAGGGGGGTGACATGTCCAAGGTCACACATTGTTATTTTTAGTTTTATTACAAAATGAATTTTGAAGGTGTGACAAAGACTTGAAAGTTTCTTTGGTGTTTCTTTCCCTCTAGGGCTGACTTGGTTCCCATCTATTCCTTTGGGGAAAATGAGGTTTACAAGCAAATAATCTTTGAAGAAGGTTCATGGGGCCGATGGGTCCAGAAGAAGTTCCAGAAATACATTGGCTTTGCTCCCTGCCTTTTCCACGGTCGGGGCTTCTTCTCCTCCAATACTTGGGGCCTAGTGCCGTACTCTAAACCCATCACTACGGTTGGTAAGTGGGGTTGAGGACAGGGCAGGGGTGGGGATGGAAGATAGCCACCCAAGTAGAACCTGAAGATACAGCAGAATAAATCATTTCACAAACCTCTTTGTCGGGGGTGGGAGTAGGGTTGGACTCAGAGCTGGCCCTCTAAGATATAGTCACAAAGCAGGAGAGGTACAGTGTGCTCTCAGAGCCCTGAATTTGCAGCCAAAAGTCCTGGCTTGAAATCCTGCCTCTGCTACTTACTAGCTGGGTGGCCTAGAACAAGTCATTTCAATGTCTCTGGGCCTCCATTCCTCATCTGTAAAATGGAGATAGTCACAGCATGGTACATGGAGAAGACACTGGCTCTGGGGCTGAGGACCCGGGTTCAAACCCCACCTCTGACACTTACTACCTGTGTGACTTTGGGCAAGTCATTTAAACCTTCCAGTGTCTCAGTTTCCTCAACTACATAATTGGACAAAGTGGTCCCTTTCATGCTACCTTTGTACAACGTACTTCTCAAGGTGGCTGAGGAAATTCCATGTAGATTACCATGGTAATGTAAAGGAAAAAATCAGACTGAAAGAGAGAGCTGAGGTTAAGATCAGACAGTGACTCTCAGCCCAGCTTCTTGAAAACAAAGGAGCAGAGTGGGGCTGAAGCTCAATGTGGATCAGTAAACAAACTTATCTAGCACTTACCTGGTGTCCAGCATTTTGCTAAGCACAGGGAAGACAAAGGCCCTCTGAGAGACTGGGAGCTAAATCTGGGAGAGCATTTCTGGTGCCACCAAAGAAGAAGCAAGAAGGGAAAATTAAGGGGATAGAAGAAGCCAGCTAAAGCTGGGGCCCCTGAAGATCCATTGCTGCATTAGAAGGGACCTTCTCTTGGCCTCATTTTACAGTCTCTTTTAAACAGCTGCAAGCTCCTTTAATAGGGCCTCCACAATCTAGTTTCAACTCACCTTTATGTCACCCTGCTTTGTACACTCTACATTCCAGCCAGACTACACCATTAGCTGTTCTCCAAACCTTCCCCACAACCCCCCCTCTGGCCATCCATGCCTGGAATTTACTGCCTTTTCTTTTCTGCCTGTTGAAATTCTTTTCTTTCAAAGATCAGTGATAAAGTTGAAAGGACACTGTATTGGAAAGTCAGGAGTCCTGGTTTCTACTCCCACTTCTCATGGTGGCATATTGCTGTGTCACAAGTAATTTTCCCTTTCTGGGCCTCAGTTTTCTTATCTGTAAAATGAGTAGCTTGTACATAATGCCATGTGAACCAGGTAGTACAAGTGTTATCCTTGTTTTATGTAGTTGAGGGGGGTTACTTAATCTCAAAGAAAGAGGGGATATGACTTGCCCGTGGTCACGTAGCCAACATGTGTATGATATGCCATACCTTTTTTGTGTGTCCTAGCTTCTCCATCACAAAAATGATGAGCCAAGACTCAACTTCGTGTCTTCTAATTCCTTTTCGTTAGACCACAAAACCTTTCCAGTTCTGACATTGTATAATGAAAAGCACATTAGAGAAGAGTCAGGATACCTGGGTTTGGGTGTTAGCTCGCACTTTCCTAGCTGTGTAGGCCTCAGTTTTGTCTTTTGTACAACAAATGATATTTGTACTACCTACCTTAATGGGTCTATCATGTGGAAAGTGCTTTAGGAAACAGAATAAGTAATAGCTCACATTCCTTTGGTGCTTTAAGATATACAAAAGATTTTCCTCTCAGTAGCCACAAGGATTATTCTTATCCCTTTTTCACAATGCAGAAACTAAGGCTGAGAGTTGAAGTGACTCCACGGCACGGTGGCTACAAGCACTAGGGGCAGGATTTGAACTTGGGTTATAAAAGTTCAGCACTGGAAAGGATCTTCTAGTTAATCAGGTCAAACCCTTCACTTGACAGTTGAGGAAATATATGAATTGACTTCGTCCAGGGGTACACAGGTAGTAAATAACTGGATTGGAAACTTAAGCTTGGGTCCTTTGACTGCAAAACCGAAGCTCTTTCCTCTTTCTCTCCCCTCTTGGTTGCTAGTATTGTAAAAGTGATGAGTTTGGGGTGTGGGAGCTGTGGGCAGGTCGGCCTATCAAGGCTTCTAACAAGATAACTGATAACATCTTTCTCTTGACAGTGGGCGAGCCCATCACCATCCCCAAACTTGAGCACCCAAGCCAGAAGGACATCGACCTATACCATGGCATGTACATGGAGTCCCTGGTGAAACTCTTTGACAAGCACAAAACTAAGGTTGGTCTTCCTGAGACAGAAGTTCTGGAAGTGAACTGAGTGGACTGGGCTGGTGGCAGACAGCCAGCAGCCTCCCCCTTGGGGGAAGAGTCAGTCTCAAATCATTTTTCTACCAAGTTCTCAAGTGCTTTTTGTTCTGTAAATTTGGAAGCCTCATGGGTGTCTGTGGCTTATTTAAAAAAAATTATAATAACAAAATAATAATTTTGTTAAAATATTACAATGTTAGGTCTTTTTTAAGGGAAAAAAAGTGAATGTATCCAAACTCTTGCTTCTAGTCCATCCCACTCTTAAGAGCTGATTTTTTTCTGGCTTCTCCCCACATTTTTCAACCTGATCTCTCCTTCTATAATCAAAAACCAAAAAAAGCTACCTTCCTACTTAATTATGAGAAGGAGACCAGGAATGTATTTGAAAGCATCCTGCATGTGAAGTTAGAGGAAGCTGGATTCAAATCGAAGCTCTGCAGTATACTTTCTGTCTTATCTTGGGCAAGTCCCATGTTGCCTAAAGTCAGCTTCCTCATCTATTAAAATGTCGGGTTAGACCAGATAAGATCTAGCATCATTCCTAGCCTGAGGATCTTATAATCCTATAAGCTTCACTGGAGACCCTAGAGAAACAATTTTTCAGTTCCACCACATTCTTTTGGCCCTGTCCCCAGCCCTAGTGGATTCACATTAATGTGGACTTGTCCCCCAACAACATGACAGTCCCTACTAAGTATGAGATAGTAGTAAGGACTGTCATGTTGTTAGGGCACAAGTCCTCGTGGAAGTGATGACTCTCTAATGCTATCCAGCTGCCACTGACCCTGACCTATATTAAACAAGTGGGATGGCCCTTTGTGCAATTTCATTCAACAGAGAACTACCTTTCCAAGCTAGAGATGGTAACATGTAGATGAGGAAGTCACTGATGTTTTATCTCCCCTTGTTGGTTTATGGCAGTGGGGCTGGAAGGGGCCTGAAAACTACCATTTACTTTTTGAGATTTTTTTGCATAGTCCCCAACTTCCTTCCACCTTCAACTCTTTCTCTCACACATAGCCTTGTGGGAACATAGCCCATTGATGCTATCCCCTCTCCTTCCCACCCCACATTCTCTTTTATTAAATATTTCTCTTTCAACTCTGGATGTCACAGGAAACCGGGCCTGGCATGAAATGTTCCTAACTTACTGCATGGGTGACCCTGGCCTTGTCATTCCACAGATTCAGGCCTCAGTTTCCACTTCATTAAGCAGAAGATGGAGACAGAAATACAATACTGGGACTTGTGGACTCCTTCTTGGCTGGGGAAATGCAGGTCACCTTTTATAATAGGAGAATGACCTGTGTGGCCTGAGTGAAATGAGGTTCCATACAGAACCAACCCCTGGGCCCAAGCCATACCTTCGATAACAGCTAAAAGTTTATGAAGGGATAGTCTCCCCTCCCATTTCTGTGTCTGAAGGAGGAATTGACCTCAGAGTGTTCCTTCATTCAGGGCCTGACAAGTGGTGCCACTTACCTGAAGGCCAAACTTCACATCTATGTCATTAGCTATATGCATGACCTTGGGCAGGTCACCTCCCTTGGGCCTCATTTTCCTGCTATGTAGTGACTATGGATTATTTAACCTCTAAGTTCTCTTCCAGTGTCAATGCATATGATCCTCTCATCTATGTGCCTTTGCAGAGCAGGGGGACCAGAAATGCCTTCTCATATCCCAGCACCTTATGGCAAAATGAGCCTGTATGTATATGTTCTCTCTTCATATTTCTCAAATCATTGTGCCATATCAAAACTTTTGTACAAATTTATAAAAATAAACTTCAGTTGGGACTTGTGTCTTTCCTGTGGTGTTTAGTCTTTCTCTTGGTGGATAGGAAGGGAGGTATTGTGGCCTGGTGGGAGTGGAGGAACCTAGGAAAAGAGGCCTCTGGCTGGTAAGGCTGAACCCTGGGTTCAGGAGTTGGAGTATAGATGATGCACATTTCTACAAGGTTTTAGGGTTTTGAAATGCTTTTCTCACCAATCCTACAAGGCAAGTGGTGTAGATGTACTCAGTTTTACCAATGAGGAAACTGAGGCTTACTGAGGTAAGGTTACTTGCTCAGAATGACCTAGCTTAGGTGTGAGCTTAGGACCCAGCTTCTCTTGACTTCAAACCCAGCCCTTTTTTTTTTTTCTGTCAATAGTCTTGCTTGGATAATCAGTGAATTAATTAAGACTTAAGGTACATCTCCTGTGTACATGTTCTACCCTAGGGGCTATGGGTCAGACAGGAGGAGGGACTGTGAACCCTACCCCTTAAAAGGATTTTCTCCCCCCTAGGGAGAAAGGATTTTGCACACATGAAGAAACTGAGAAAACTACTCACCCAAACAGAACAGAACTGCCTTCCCCATTTTTGTCTGTGTCTTCTCATGGCCTTGGTTTCCCAGGTTCAAAGATCTGTAACTCCTCCTAAATTCAATCTGCCCCAGCCCTGCCTACTAGAACGTATCTATCCTCTCCTCATAACCTTCATTGGCTCCCCATTGTCTGTGGGATCAGTTCCACATTCAGCATGGCTTTCAGTGCTTTCCATAGGCAGATCTTAATTTTTCAGCCTCACCTGCCACTATTCTCAGGGCTATGGGAAATACAAGGGAAGGAGATGCAGCTCCTGTTGTCAGGGAATATGTAATGTAGCTTGAGAGGCAGACCATCCCTACTAACTTAGGAATGGGTAGGGTTTATGAGACCAGTAGCTTAGAGAAGAGGCATCACTGTGGGATGGAGGAAGGGAGGCAGCACCTGGCCCTGGATATGGGACACAGGGAAAGGATGGAGAGAGAGGGAGGAATGGGACAGAGGTAATGAAAGAATGGTACGAAGCATTTGGTGTCAGATTGAGTGCAGGGGATGCATAACGTTAATCAAAGATAAATTTGGATTGTCACCCCCTCTCTGGGCCCCAGTGTCCACATCTGAAAAATGAGGTGGCTGGTCTAGCTCATCAACAGTGCCCTTTCTAACTCATTCTACGGCACAGACCTAAAGCAGTGGGGGAGGAGGTATCTCAGAGGTCATCTAGGCCAACCACCTCATTTGGGGAAAATGAGAACAGAAAAGTTCAATGACTTACCTGTTGTCATACAGTATGTAGTAGGGCTGGAAGGTAAACCTGTTGCCGTTTCCCTCCCGATGCTAACGTTCTGTGAATGATGAGAAGTGAGGCTGTGGAGCAGGGTGGGGATGGGGGGTGCTGGGAAAAATTTGTGGCCCCCCTGTGCCCAGGAACTGTAGGACAAGCCACCCCTTAGGCGGAATGGATGGGCAGAACATAACTTCTTGCCCCATCCAGCAATGAACCTCAGAGGAAGTAGGGAGGTTTGGGGAGCTTAGATGCAAAACTGTCCCCTGCTTCACCACTTCTTTCCAGTGTAGGTCTGCTGCAAAAGAAGTGGTGACGTCCCATCCCACTCCCCAGGGCTTCCGCCTAGTTTACATGTATCTTGTATGCACTTTTTTTATGCACACATGCATGCCCTTGGAAGTACTGGGTAATGGAGAATAGCATTGAGGCTTAAGATTGGGCATGGCCTATATCTATTGATAGAAGCCCGACAAAAATATGGAAGAGACATGCCTTTGTGATTGGTAAAACTGTTAATGAGGCAAATTAAACTTAAAAATGTGTCTCAGTACTTTCCCACACTCCAGAGAAGCAGTTAAACATTTACCAGGCCTGCTTCCCCCACATTTTTGGCAGGCTTCTATCAGTCATTTAAGTATAGGCACTGGGGATAAAAATACAAAAAACAAAACAACCCCTACTCTCAGTAAGCTCACATAAAAATAAATACAGCATGAACATAAAGGGAGTAATATCAGTGTAGTTAAATGCAAAGTAGTTTGAGAGGGAGGGCACTAACCGTTGGATGATCAGCAGAGGTGTCAAGCAGAAGATAATGCCTGAACCGCATCTTCCACTGAAGAGAAGGACTCTACGAGCCAGAATTGGGAGGGAGTGTATTCCAGGCACGGGACTCAGTCAATGCAAAGGCACTGAGATGGCGGTGCAATGTCTTCTGTGGGGAAAAGGAAGAAAGCCAGGTCCCTTATCACCCAGTGAGCAAAGGGAGACATTTCCTAGAACTGACTCTTGACTCCTGGACTTAAGCTTCACCAGCTCTAGTGGAAAGGGTAGGCACTGCCATGGCTAGAACTTAATTAGCAAGGTCTCCCTTAGCACCGGTCATGGTTGCCAGTGCTTGGGTGGATTCGTGTCCCAGTCTGATGCTAAAGTTTGGGGACATATACAGGACTTCAAAGAAGAATTAGAGGAGACATTCAATGCTAAGAGCAATAGGTTTTTACTTGGCACATCTTAGGAAAGGCATCTTAAGACAGCTAGGGGTTGCGGTGGATAGATTGCTGGGCCTGAAGTCAGGGAGACTCATCTTCCTGAGTACAAATCCAGCTTCAGACACTTACTGTGTGACCCTAGGCAAGTCACTTCACCCTGCTTACCTTAGTTTCCTCATCTGTAAGATGAGCTGGAAAAGGAAATGGCACACCACTCCAGTATCTCTGACAAGAAAACCTCAAACGGGGTCTCAAAGAGTTAAACATGACTGAAATGACCCAACAACAGCAAGGAAAGGCTACATGGCTTACCTGCAGCTACACAAGGCTAGGAGCACAGAGGAGAAGAGTACCTCCCCACCCCCATACTAGGACAGCACTTCCCTGCCACATCAGGCAGCAGCTGACATCTCTGAAATAGGATGGGAAGTATGGAAAAGGGATCCAACTAGGTTGATTCGTAACTGGGGCACCAAGGCCCTAAAGTTGTAGGGCCATCCTTCAGCAATTTTGAAAAACAGAGCTTAGCATGTTTCTTCAACTGTGTGACTCTTGTGTACATCCATTCTTTCTCCCTCTTCTCTTTCTTTCATCATCTTCTTAACTTCCCTCCCTTCCCATTCATGGGTAGATCTTCTGGGTCCATCACTCCATATACCTGGGAGGGGCAGGGTCTTGCTCAGGTATGTATCTTGTGTTTCACATCTCTGATGTCACTGGTAGTGGGGCACCAATACACAAGGCAATATAGGAAATGGAAGTTTCTGTCACGGAAGTTTTCAGGGATAAAATAATCCAAAAAGGGGGAGGGATGCTAGGTATAAGAAGGGTGTATGTATAAAGCAGAGACAGCCAGTGCCAAGGAAGGTAAGGACCAGAAACCAGGGAGGTTTTCTGTACTGCCATAACCCATCATGGACCAGTTTGGCTGACTTTGTTATTTCCTTAAGGATGCAGAGTGGCAGAGTGGAAGGTGTGCTGGTTCTGGAGGCAAAGAACCTGGGTTTATCATCTGATGCTGACTACCCGGGTCACCTTGAGTAATTCACATAACTTCTTCAGCCTCAGTTTCCTGAACTGTACAATGAGAGGAACATACGATGATGGCCTCTAAGGCCCCTTCCTTAGAGTATAAATCCATGATATTTAGCCTTTTATCTCTCACACCTCTTCTTCCTTCATTAACTTAATAATTCCTTCATTAACCTCAGTGAAGGTACCCAATTCATTTCCCTATCTAGTCTGATCCTTTTGTTCTACAAATGAGGAAACAAGAGGTGAAGAGTCTTGCCCAAGTCACATGGCTAGTAAGAGTTTCTCCAGCTCAAGTCTAAGGCCTTGCCACTCCTCGGTGCTGAGCAGCCAGTCCTGCCACTTAGGCAGTACATGATGTTTCAATCTCGGTGCTTTGTATAAGATCCCCTAAACCAGGGGTGAGAAACCTGCGGCCTCGAGGCCATGTGTGGCCTTCCAGGTCCTTGGGTACAGCCCATCTTTTATAGAATAGCTCCTTTTATTAAGGAGATCTCTGAGGTTTGGATTCAGTCAAAGGGCCACATTTGAGGATCTAGAGGGTCACATGAGGCTTCGAGGCCGCAGGTTCCCCACCTCTGCCCTAACCACTAGAGCCAATCTGATGGGGTTCGTACACTTTAAGATATAGTCATTTGTTTTTCAGTCATTTTTCAGTAATATCTTCCTCTTCATGACCTCATCTGCAGGTTTCTTGGCAAAGATACTAGATTGGTTTGCCATGTCCTTCTCTAGCTCTTTTTAGAGATGAGCAAACAGAGGCAAACGGAGTTAAATGGTTTGCCTAGGCTCACACAGCAAGTAAGTATATGAGACTAGATCTGAATTTAGGAAGATGAGTTTTCCTGACTCCTGGCCTAGCACTCTATCCACCATACCACCTAGCTGCCCAAAAACAGATAAGAAAACGGAGGCAAACAGGGTTAAGTGACTTGCCCAGAGTCAGAAAGCTAGTATCTAAGGTCACATTTGAACTCAGGTCTATCCTGACTCCAGGCCTGGCACTCTAACCACTGTACCACTTAGCTCCCCCTAAAGATACAGATCACTGCACCTTTAATCCCCCTTCTCATCATTGCCTTCACTAATGAAGATCTGGAATGCTCTTCACTCTCCTTTTGGGTTCCAATGAGGAACCTGAGGTGAATGTCCTCTTCAGCTTGTATATTTGCATAGTGGCTGTCCAGGTTCCCTCAACTATTTGAATATGGTTAATGGAGAGGCATTCAATCTCCAGGGCCTGTAAAAGATTACATACAGGTCCCCCAGCACTCTCTACTAGGTATCTCCATTTTTCTGTGCTAGATTTTGGTGGCATACTCTAAAAATGGTTCTAAATCTTTCCTCCTGAAGGAATCTGACTGTACTCAGAGCCATAACTCACAATTTGTGATCCTGAAACCAGACAATTCTGGGGAAAGGACTCAGCTTAGGGTCAAGAAATGAGGAAGGGGATGACACTATGAATTTTCTTTTTTTTAAATTTAATTTAATTTAAATTATTTAATATATTTAGTTTTCCACAGTGATTTTCCCAACAGTTTGAATTGTGAATTTTCTCTCCATTTCTACCCTCCCCCCACTCCAAGATGGCCTATATTCTGGTTGCCCCATTCCCCAATCAGCCCTCCCTTCTGTCACCCCATTCCCCTCCCATCCCCTTTTCCCTTCCTTTCTTGTAGGGCAAGATAAATCTCTACGCCCCATTGCCTGTGTATCTTACTTCCTAGTTGCATGCAAAAACTTTTTTTTTGTTTTTGAACATGTTTTTAAAACTTTGAGTTCTGAATTCTCTCCCCTCTTCCCTCCCAACCCACCTAAGAAGGCAAGCAATTCAACATAGGCCACATGTGTATCATTATGTAAAACCCTTCCACAATACTCATGTTGTGAAAGACTAACTATATTTTGCTTCTTCCTAACCTATCCCCCTTTATTGAATTTTCTCCCTTGACCCTGTCCCTTTTCGAAAGTGTTTGTTTTTGATTACTTCCTCCCCCATCTGCCCTCCCTTCTATCATCCCCCCTTTTTTATCTTCTTGCTCCTTCTTTCCTGTTGGGT
>CM053622.1:714433803-714450602 GCA_028646595.1 Phalanger gymnotis
CTGCTCTGATCCACCACTTAATTCCTCCCACCAGGTGGGCCTGGGGGCCAGAAGCAACTGGACCTGTAGTTCTATAGCTGCACCACCCCCACTCCCCTCCCCCCAGGTGGTGGCTGAATTGCGAACTCCTTCCACTCTGTCCTCCACAGCTTTTCCCACTAACCTTCTCTGTTGTCTTTGGTGTTTGTGGCTTGAGAAGTCTGGTAACTGCCACACCTCACTGATTTAGGGCAATAGGGCCTATTGCACCTGGCTCCTCGTCTGGTTGGTCCTGCCGCTGCCCATGCTGGGCTCTGCTCCCCTCCGCTCCCAGTTCCGTGCACGACAGACCTCACTCAGTGACCATCCAGGTTGTTCTGGATTGGAGCCCTACTTCCCTCTGCTGTTTTGTGGGTTCTGCAGTTCTCGAATTTGTTCAGAGACATTTTTTGTAGGTTTTTTGAGGGACCTGGTGGGGAGCTCACGCAAGTCCCTGCTTTCCACCCGCCATCTTGGCTCCACCCACTATGAATTTTCTACACTACCTAAGGCCTAGCATGTATGAAGATGGTGCTGATGGGAAGCCATTGAAGCCATTGGCACTTATGATGATCAGCTGTAAAACAATAAATACAAAGAACACTCTAAAACAATCAAAATAAATGAAATCCTCTCTAGGGAATGGAGCATGGACTATGGAGATTGTGGCAGGAATACTTGGCCATAAGACCCTTCCTCTATCTGTCAGCAATGAAATGTCCCTGGAAAGATGGGCTCATGCAGTAAGGCAGGCTCCAAGACTAGTATTGTGGCCTCAGGTGGATTACAACAAAACATCATAGCTATTTTCAGGGAAATGTGATCAATACCATTTGAAGGAAGGAAGACATTGAAGAAGGAAGCACACCCCTGGACACAGAGAAGTTTCTATTTGGGAGAAAGAGTATTGTGAGATAAACCCCAAAGTAGGGGGTTGGAAAGGATAGAGGAATAAACATGCCTTTATTTACCTTCTGAATTGCTTGCTCTAGTGCAAAACCCCAGTGGTCCTTGGTTGTTATGGTATGGATCACATTTCCCTGAAAATAGCCATGATGTTTTGTTGTAATCCACCTAAGGCTACAATGCTAGTCTTGGAATCTGCCTTACTGCATGAGCCCATCTTTCCAGGGACATTTCATTGCTGACAGATAGAGGAAGGGTCTTATAGCCAAGTATTCCTGCCACAATCTCCATAGTTCATCCTTCATTCCCTAGAGACAATTTCATTTATTTTAATTGTTTTAGAGTGTCTTTTGTATTTATTGTTTTACTGCAGATCATCACAACTGCCAAATAGTCGGCTGTGCAAAACAGTATATATAATGCTTAAGTACAAATTGGAGGCACGATTTAAAAAAATACTTTAATATAAACTTATAGTCCTACAAAAAACATTTAAACTAGATGGTCTAAGTTTATCTGCCTCCTTGGATCCACACTAACTGGTTTTTTCCCCCAAAATCAATAGAATCAATATATGGAATCATCCTCAGCTCCATTATGTGAATCATGGTTCACAATAAATGAATCCCTTTTTCTAAGAGCTTTTTCTGGCTTCTCTATCCAGCCTGGATAAAAAGGCAAGAAGAATTTCTTGAAGGTCAGTGATCCAAAATGGTTGGTATGGTTAAGTATTCTGCATGATCTATAGTCACTGTTTCCATTTTTAGTTAGGATGAACTTAGATTACTTTCTTCAGTTTGCTGTACAGGACAAACACAAAAGCTCCGCCCATGCCTCTAAGAACATCGGACCAGGCACCCTGGAAGAAAGCTTTGCTACCCTCGTCTTTAGCAATCTTCTTCCAGCAGTAACACATGACAACGGTTCCTTTGCGCCCAGGCTGCATCATCATCTGCTGCCTTACCACATCAAAAGGATAGGAGGCAGCCAGTTACTATTTGTGCGATCAGCCAACTGATCACATTATGAGCATTTGGGGGATCTGGGAGCCTACCTTCTGCTGTGTCATAAATTCCAAAGTAGGCTGCTCCAGAGATAATAATGCCCTCCACTGAGACATGGAAACCTCAATACAAGCCAAGAATTCCATCACACTTGGTAATTCTCCCAAGTCTTTGAATTCTCTGTCAGTGCCAGACTTCCCAACATCAGCTGCTAAGCAGGTTCTCACAAAATCCAAGGAAGAGACAAAGCAGGGAGAAGAGGCACCAGCTGCATCACCAGAAGATTACCAGCAAAATATCTCCCAAACTATGTGTACTTGTCCACTCCTCCCCAAGATACCTGCTTATACTTCTCCCTAAAGGCAAAGTTAAGGGCCTGGGTGGGGAAAGATCTGGTGACATTTGCTAAGTTACATGACATTTGTTCCTTTCGAAGTTGGACTATACTATCCATTATGCCTTTGTACTACTGCTTATCAGCAGCAATTTGTTTGCTTGCATGCTGCAGTTGCAATAGTAGTCTAACTCTGGATGGGGGCTACCAAAGTCTTGGGATAGCTGATACCACCTGCCAGGAAGCCCTTAACAAAGAAGAGGGCCTGTTCTGTCTTGGTTACAGAGAGGGCAGATGGTGAAGTTGGAGGCAGAGAGCCAATATGAGAGGGCCAAAAGCCAGAAATCACATTGCTGCCTGCACAGCCCCTTGCCACAGGGGGAAAAAAAGGATTTCATCTTTTTAATGCAATGAAGGGTGTCTATGTGTTGTAGCTCCCAGGGAGGCAGAATAGATACATCTCTAGTATATCCTCTCCCTACACTTCTCCAAGGGAGACTTTCATTCCTAGAAGAAAGGGGAAGAGGATCCCGCCCCACCCCCAACCAGGTTCGGGCTAGAAGATGGCCCTTCTACGTTCCTCTGAAAGAGGGGATACCGGGTTAGAATTATATATATCTTCTCCTTTAGATATTATTAGTCTAGGCTAGGGATATAATTTTGAGGTTCAGTCTAAACTTCTGATCTCTATTAATCAATGGAAAAAAGAGAGACTCAAGCTCTATATAGAGCTCTATGACTCCCTTCCTACCAAATACCAGTTACACAATGAACATACACAGAAAATAGCAAAGAAACCCTTTATCCAAGTCAATAGCAAAACAAAAGTTAATGAAAGTATACATAGGAGAATATAGACTAGGCAATAAAGAGTGAGGGAGCTCTCCTTGGGAGTGAGCTATCTCAGCTCAACCAAAAGAGAGATTCTCAGATATCACCTAAGGGAGAAATTCTCTTAGTCTTTAGCATAACAAGCTATGGACAGCGACCTAGCAGAGACCGCCAGCTCCTCTCACATCAGCTTCTTCCCAAAGTCTTAATCTCCCATTAGCAACCTGAAGAGAGGTTGGTATCCATCTTTTTTGCTTTCTCTTTCTTTCTTTTTTCTTCTCTTCCTTTCTCTTTTTCTTTCTTCTCTCTCCTCTCTCCTCTCTCTTTCTTTTTCTTCCTTCCTTCCTTCCTTCTCTCTCTCTCTTCCTTCCTTCCTTCCTTCCTTCCTTCCTTCCTTCCTTCCTTCCTTCCTTCCTTCCTTCCTTCCTTCCTTCCTTTCCTTTTTTATCTTTCTTCCCCCTCCCTCTCTCTCCCTTCACCTCCACCTCACCCTTAAGCAGGCACATGACACTGATCTCAATCAATGATTAGAGAGTGGGGCTCAGGTTACACATGGATTCCAAGTCTCAGAAAGGAGATTACCCCATCTCTGTGTATCTCTCTAGGACTTTGGAAGTATCCCTAGCTTCACAGAGCTCATGTAGGGCAGTAGTTGCAGTCTTTCCTCTAGAACACCTTACCTTGCTAAAGAATTAATTCAGTGTCCCAAGTTTTCTTGTTAAGTCAAGGCATTGTCCTTTATTCTCGTAGCTGGAAGGAAAATCATACCTCAGATTAAACAAAAAGCAAGTACCACAGCTAGGTTCTCCACCATTCTAAGCAATGCTGTTCATTTTTATAATTTTTTTGCACTGCATTGAAAAGACTTAAGATAAACAAGGGGAACACAGCATTGGGAGATAAATAAGGATAGTATAGAGTTGAGCTAGTAGGTTCAATGAATGACTCAGTTTGTTGTTGGGACATTCTGGGGAAAAGTTAGCACTTTAACAGGAACAGTGATTAGAGCGTGCTGGGCAGATGCTTTCCATTGTTCTACCTTAGTTTGTCATGGGATATGTCATTTCTCATAGGCCTTCAGGGTAGGAATTTCTCTGCAGTACTGCCAAGCCCCAGAAGCACAACCCCTAATTAGGCCTGTAATCCTGATTCCATAACCCAATATTCTTTACCCACCTGAGTCCAGATCTGGCCTCAGACTAGCTGTAAGTCACTTAACTTCTGTCTGCCCTGGTGTCCTTAATTGTGTAATGGGGGTGATAACAATAATACCTATATCCCAGGGTTGTCATGAGGATCAAATGAGATAATATTTGTAAAGCCCTTAGCACACAGTAAATGCTTAATAAACGCTTATTCTTTTTCCTTCCCCATTCAGAGAGTCCAAGGCAGATAATAAGGTCTCAGCAATGGTACTTTTGTCGTAATTCACTGATATCCCCAAAATGAACAAGCTATTTCTGAAGGTCCCTCTTCATTTTTGTTTACCTGTCCTCAAATAACTAAGCAACTATTTTCATTGCTTATCCCCAACATGCAACATTTCAAGGCCTACTAGGTTCATGGCTTAGAACTTCCAAGGGACTGTCCAGACTTGGCTACAGTAAATACAGAAAGGCGGTATATCACATTAAAATCCTGGACAACCCCCGAAATATAACCCTGTTAGAAAACAGCTCATGACACAAGAGGACCCCAGTGCATTTGGGGGGATTTATCATCTATCTTATTACCCTCATACAGAAGATGTGGAAACTTCATTGTATGACACAACCTAGATATTGTACACACAAGCACAGTGCTGAGGTATAATGCTGAGCAAGCCTGTGTCTTCTGAAACATTGGGGAAATCCTGAAGTGACTACTCTGCTCCTCTCAGATCTAAGATAGTCTCTGTCAAGCACATTATTGTTCAGTCATTTCAATCATGTTCAACTCTTTGAGATCCCATTTGGGGTTTTCTTGGCAAAGATACTGGAGGGGTTTGCCATTTTCTTCTCCAGCTCATTTTACAGATGAAGAAACTGAGGCAAACAGAGGTAAGCAACTTGCCCAGGGTCCCACAGTAAGTGTCTGAGATAGAATTTGAACTCAGGTTTCCTGACTCCAGGCCCAGGGCTTTATGTACTGTGCCACCTAGCTGTCTGCCCAAGGATATTCAATTGCAACAATTTCTTCCCAAGTTCCCAGACAGTATGTTTTCTGCCCATGAAAGCAGAACAGTTTAACAAAAGTACCCTCCCAATCTTCTCAAGTTCTTTTAAATGCAAGTGGATTAAGTTTATTTGAATTACTCAGGATATATCCATATGAAAAATGCTCCAAATCATTTATAACAAGAGAAATGGAAATTAAAGCAATTCCGAAGTTCTACTTCACACTCATCAGATTGGCAAAGATGACAAAGAGGAATGTTGGAGGGATTGTGGGAAAATTAGGCATGCTAGTGCACTGTTGGAGAGCTATCAGTTGGTCTAGCCATTCTGGAAAGCAATTTGCAACTGTATCCCTGCTCAATTATGATCCAAAGGACTGATGATAAAGAGTGCTACCCACCTTCTGGCAGAGAAGTGCTGGACTAACATGCAAGACGAAAATACATTTTAGGACGCGAAAAATATGCTAATTCGCTTTGCTTGGCTGTGCTTATTGGCTATAAGAGTTTGTTTTTCTTTTTCGTTTCCTCGGTAGGGAAAGATGAAAAAAATGCTTAACAATTGAAAAAAGTAAAATTTAACTAAAAAAAAAATCCTTTGGATCATTTCCCCTTTGCCACATCTAAGATACAGTGGATGAGCCTCCCACTGATAACATAAGGGAAAAAATTAAGTTCCTTCCATATAACAAGAACAATAGCGATAACTGGCATTTATAGAACATGTTAAGGTTGGCAAGACGTCTTGCTTTACAAAGATTATCTCATTTGAGATAGGTGCCATTGTTACTCCCATTTGCAGGTGAGGAATGCAGTTCAATTGTCTGAAGTCAAACATAATCAAACAGGTCTCTCTTCTTGACTTCACGTCTACCACTCCAAACACTGCGCCACCTAGCTGCCAATCAAGAAAAACTTCCTAATTATTATAAGAGCTGTCCCAAAGGGCATGGTCAGTTTTTGGAGGTATACAGTGGGGCCCTTTTCATTAGACTAGATCTTCAGGCAGAAGCTGGATGCTCACTTGTATTTTCAAGGAGTATGCTGTTCATGTGATTTGGACTAGATGTCCTCTGAGGTCCCTTCCCACTCTGAGATTTGATGAAGCCCTTCCTTTTACAGCAGAGAAAACTAGACCACAGAGAGGTGGAGTGATTTGCCTTCCAATCTCCTATCTCTCAGCCCTTTGCTCTTTCTATTACTCTTAGGCAGATCCATTTGCTTTGTTCTGCTTATACTCTTTAGTTTCTGGGAACCTGGTGGAACAAAGTGTTTCAACTGTCACCTCAGTACAAAAGCCAATTTACCAAGGAATGAGAATAATCCAAGTGATTCTCTACATTGATATAGCTCATTGTTCCAAGAACTCAACCGTGCCCTGTTTGTTCTAACCTCTCTCTAATTCAGAGAAGGAATACAGATTTATAAATGCCTCTCTTTCTACACCAGGAGGTGGCTCAGGCATGGAGAAATGAAGTGTCTTCTTTCATGCCAGGGGAGCACATGCAAACATCCATTAGCCCACCCATCCATCTATTTATCAATCTAATCCAAGAAGCAGTTTTTTCTTATCATGAACTTAACTACCAATGAATAAAAATGGCAATATGCCAAACAGAACAAGGAAAAGACTGAATGAGAACCTTCGAACTTCTTTTATGTACAATTTTCTTAAAAGTGTATATTAAATTTAGTATATATTAAATATTTAAAATACATAAAGGTATACAAAATAAACAAATATAATATAAAAATATATCAAAATTACAGATTAAATGTGCCATTGTACTCAGTACAAAAACAAAAAAAACCCATAATTCCTCCTTCAAGGATCTTACATTTTACCAGTGGGTATGACATGCAAATGGGTAAGTATATAAACATGACTATATATGACCAGGAGGGGAGAGAGAGAGCACAAACAACCAAGTGGATTGGGAAGGCCTTCCTATGAGCTAAGCCTTATCTCAGAGCCTCTTGAATAACCAAAACTTTTGATTCTTTATACTCATCATGTTTTCTAGGTTGGCTGCCCTCCCCTGGATCCACTACAATTTGGCCATACATACTTGTCAACGGAAATGAATTTGTATGTAGGCTCTTCCACTTGGTTTATACAGTCACCAGCAAAACTTGTAAGCAAAGAGTCGCTCTCATTTGTCCTGTCCTCTCTATTCTCAGAGCCACCGCCCTAGTATATGTCCTCATGACGCTCTTCCTGCCTTGTTGCAATAGCCTCCTGATACCTTTTTACACTTACACAATGTTTATCTTCTAATCTATCCCTTATGCCACTGAAACAATAATCATTCTAATACCTTGATTTTGTCATGCCTTTTTTTTTGCTCAATAATCTTCAATGGTTACCCATTACCTAATGAATAAAATTCAAAGTGCTTAGCTCAGCCTTTAAGGCCTTCTACAGTTTCATGATACCTTGCCTTTTTAGAACTCAGGAGGGATGGGGTCCCTGATTAACCTGTACTCACCCTGTCCTAGGCTAGCAAACTCCCCCTTTCCTTCTTCCCTAATCTCTAATTTGTCTACTTAAGCAAAAAACAAAAGCTCATATGATCACTTCCTGAATTCCCATGCTTGTCCAGTTCATTCCTACTCCTCTCTGGTTTCTGTCTCTTCTCTTCCTTTCACTGTGCATTCAGAATCTCTCTCTGCTCCACCCTTTTTAAGCACTAACAAAATCCTCTTCATCCCTTCCTTTCTCACTCTTTCTAAATACTTGTACTTTGGGAAACTTTGTTCTCTCCAGAAGACACTTTATCCCCAGACACTTTTTCCAGGTCTGATAGTTTCTTTTTTCATGTCTTGACACAGGGAGCCAGTGAGAGGAGTCCTCTTTGCTCTTTGCTTCTCATTGCCTCCATGTCTTTGTGTACACTGTTCTTTACTTGTTTGACAACTGACAACATGCAATAACAGAAAGAGCTGGACATGGAGTTAGGATGCTTGGAAAGTGGAAAAGTACTGACTTAGCAGGGGGAAGAAAGTCTGCAAGGGAAGTTTGCTAGAGAAGGTGAGCTTTGAGCTGGATATTGAGGAATGCATTGATTTTGTATCGGTGGTTCATAGAGGATTAAAAACATTTCAGAAATGCCTTATGTAGGGAGTGTGTGTACGTGTGTGTGTGTGTGTATGTGTGTGTGTGTGCTTTCCACCTAGTCAGAGGTTCCCAAAATGGGTGATACTGCCCCCTGGAGGGTATTGGAATGATGAGGGAGAAATGGTAGTAGCTTCAGGTACAACTAGGTGTTGAATAACAATAAGGGGGTGGTTGAAGCATAAGGAAAGAAGATAAGAAAATTTTGAAAAACTGTCTGTATATTTTTCGCCTGTTGTGTAAGAGTATTAAGGTTGTAGTGATTACATTATTTTCCAAATAAGCACACAAAATGCAAGTTGTAACCAGTCAGTGGTCAAGTCCGCCAACAGATCTTAACAAGCAAGTGTTGGTCGGCAAATGTGTCATTCATTGTCCAGCATGCATCAGAAGGAATATGTGCATGTAATGGCTTGTTTACAATATGATACTATACAGTTACATGATGCAATATTGCATCATCTAAATTTCAATGCAGGAAAAAAATCCACAAATTTACAATAAGTTATTAAATTTAAGATATGTCATTTAAAAATATTTTATATTTTTTGAAATGATGCAAATTAAAAAAAAACTGTTAAAGGGTTAAAGAAAGTAGATTTCTAGGGGGGCTGCTGAATAATTTTTTAAAGGGGAGGTAGGTCAAATAAGTTTGTGAACCTCTGATGGAGATTATGTGTGTCCACATGGGTCTATTTAGTTATAGCTTGTTGAGAGGCATGAGAAGATGTTTCTGCCCTTCTTTCTCTAAGAGAGACTGATTCCTTCCAGGAGAAGAGCAGAAGTTTGGTTCCACAAGGCTAGCTGCACTGCTATCCTCAGAAATGTGGGGTACTGGGCTAGAATTTTATCTATCTGCTCCCCTATGTATTGTTAATCTAAGGGAAATAATCTTTAGGGTCCAGCTGCACTCTTGATCACTCTTCCTTAATGGAGGGTGCCCCAAGCTATATATCTAAGGCTTGATTGCTTTCCCACTAAATGCTGACTACATTAAGATTGTACGTAGTGAGTAGCAAATAAACCCATTTGTCTATGCCAATAACAAACAAAAATCAGAGAAGTTATACAGCTGAGAATATACTAGACAATATAAAGAATGAATGAGGTCTTCCACTGGGAGCGATATATCTCAAAGGGAGAAAGAGACAGAAGACAGACAGATAGAAAGGCAGAGACACAGAGACAGAGAGAGACAGAGAGAGACAGAGAGAGTGTGTGTCAGAGTCCCAGATCTCACCCAGGGTGACATTCCCTTAAGTCTCTAAAGTAGTCTCTGAAGTTGTAAGCTGGGGATAGAGACCAAGGTGACAACTCTTCTATATACTGACTGTTTCTTTCATTTCAGAGCTGTCTTCCTGACATGAATATAGAATTTCTTGTCTACTTTCCTTGGACTCAAAGCCAGAAGACAAAGATCTTTACTCTCCTAAACTCTCCCTGAACTCTATTCCTCGTGCAGGTACATAGGAGGAGAGTCATAGGCAGATGGGATCAAGATCACAGAATTACACTTAAAAACATCATCGAAGAATGCTAAAGTAAACTAAATTGTTGAAATGTGGATCAGGACGTGAGACTTGCCAGCTGCTTTTACATCAGCTTCTTCCTAGAGTCTTACTCTCTCTTCAGCAACTTGAAGAGAGGTTGGCATCATCCTTCTCTCTCAAAGCTGGGAGCCAGAAGTCCTGATGAGACTCAAGAACCTGGATTTTTATCAACTTCCATGGATTAAATTATCATAGCTATGCTGACAATTCCCAAATCTATATGTCCAGCTCTAACTTCTTTTCTGAGCTCCAGTCTTGTATATCACCAACTACCTTTCAAATATTTTGAAGTGGTTGTCTGGCATCTTAAACTCAACATGTTGGAAAAAAAAAAGTTCAGTATGTTTTTCCTCAAACTTACCTCCATTCCAAACTTCCCTATTATTCCCCACTATTCTCGAAGTGACCATGTTCACAGTTTAGGCATCCTTAACTCTTCATTCTCCATTACCGTACATAGCCAGTCGGCTGCCAAATCTTGTCATCTTCCCCACCCCCACAATTTCTCTCAGATACACCTTTTTCTTTACTCACACAGTTGTCCCACTGTTCAGGTCCTAATCACCTCTGATTTGTTTCCCTGCCTTGTTTTTCCACTCTAATATAGTCCACTGTTGTTTTTCAGTTGTTCAGTCATGTCTGACTTTTCATGACCCCACGATACCATAGCATACCAGGCCCTTTTATCCTCCACTACCTCTTGATTTTGTTTGTTTGTTTTGTTTTGTTGTTTGGAGTGGGGAAGGCAGGGCAATCGGGGTTAAGTTACTTTCCCAATGCCACACAGCTACTAAGTGTGTCAAGTGTCTGAGGCCAGATTTGAACTCAGGTCCTCCTGACTCCAGGGCCGGTGCTCTACTCAGTGTGCCACCCAGTTGCCCCTCCACTACCTCTTTAAGTCTGTCCAAGTTCATGTTCATTGTTTCTATAACATTATCTATCCATCTCGTCCTGTGCCATCCCCTTTTCCTTTTGCCTTCAATCTTTCTCAACATTAGGGTCTTTTCCAATGAGTCCTGTCTTCTCCTTATGTGGCCAAAGTATTTAAGCTTCAGCTTCAGTATTTGACCTTGCAGTGAATAGCCTGAATTAATTTCTTTAAGTATTGACTGATTTGATCTCCTTGTTGTCCAAGAGACATTTAAAAGTCTTCTCCAGCATCACATTTGGAAAGTGCTCGTTCCTCATTGCTCAGCTTTCCTTATAGTCTAACTCTTACAACCATACATTGCTATTGGAAAATACAGACATTTATAAATAAGGTAACATCTTTGCTTTTTAGTATGTTGTCTAGATTTGCCATATCTTTCCCTCCAAGGAGCAGCTGTCTTTTAATTTTATGGCAGCAGTTGTTGTCTGCAGTGATCTTTGAGCCCAAGAATGTAAAATCTGAAACTGCTTCTATTTCTTCTTCCTCTATTTGCCAGGAAGTGATAGGACCAGTTGCTAAGATCTTAGGTTTTTTTTTTTTCGTGTTAAGCTTCAAGACAGCTTTTACATGCTCTTCTTTCACCCTCATGGAGAGGCTTCTTAATTCCTTTTCACTTTATGCCATCAGAGTGATATCATCTGTATATGTAAGATTGTCGATATTTCTCTCAGCAACCTTATTTCCAGCTTTTGGTTCACTCAGTCTCACATTTCACGTGATATACTATGTATATAAGTTAAATAAATAAGGTGACAATATACAGCCTTGTCATATACCTTTCCCAATCTTAAACCAATTAGTTGTTTCATGTCCAGTTCTAACTGCTGCTTCTGGGCTTGCATCCTAGTTCCTCAGGAGACAACTAAGATGATCCTTGAACTCTTTGAACTCTTAACACATTTTATTGTGATCCACACAGTCAAAGGCTTTAGTGTAGTCAATGAAGTAGAAGTAGATATTTTTCTGGAACTCTCTTGCTTTCTTCATAATCCAGTAAATGTTGGCAATTTGGTCTCTAGTTCCTTTGCTTCTTCAAAAAAACAGCCTAATCTTCTGATAAGTCTCAGTTCACATATTGCTAAAGCTTAGCTTGCGGAATCTTAAGGATAACCTTGCTGGCTTGTGAAATAAGTGCCATTGTTTGATCATTGGAACATTCCTTGGCATTGCCCTTCTTTAGGATTGGGACATAAACTGATCTTTTCTAATCCAGTGGCCACTGCTATGTTTTCCAAATTTGCTGGCATATTGAGTCAGAACTTTAATAGCATCATCTTGCAGAGTTTTTAATAGTTCAGCTGGCATCCTATCACCTTCAATAGCCTTATTTTTAGTAATGCTTCCTAAAGTCAACTTGACTTCATTTTCCCAGATCTCTGGCTCTAAAGCATTGGCGATGTTAAGAGCTTTTCAGTATAATTCTTTTGTGTTTTCTTGCCACCTTTTCTTAATCTCTTTTGCTTCAGTTAAATCCCTACCATTTTTGTCTTTTGTCACAGCCATTTTTGTATGAAACTTCCCTTTTTTTGAAGAAATCTCTTGTCTTCCTCACTCTATTGTTTTCTTCTATTTCTTTGCCTTGCTATTTAATAAAACTTTCTTATCTCTCCTTGCTATTCTCTGGAATTCTGCATTCAGCTGGGTATATCTTTCCCTTTCTCATTTCCTTTTTGCTTTCTTTCTTTCCTCAGCTCTTTCTAAAACCTCACCAGACAGCCATTTTGCTCTCTTGATCTTCTTTTTCTTTGGAATGTTTTTTGTTACTGCAAACCTCTGACAAAAGGTGATCCACTGGAGAAGGAAATGGCAAACCACACTGGTATCTTTGCCAAGAAAACTCTATGGTCAGCACTACAATGATAAAAGATATGACATTGGAAGATGAGCCTCTCAGATTGGAAGGTGTCCAATATGCTACTGGGGAAAAGCAGAGGGCAGCTACAAGTAGTTCCAGTACTAATAAAGTGGCTGGGCCAAAGCCAAAAGGAAGATTAGCTATAGATGCATCTGATGACGAAAAGAAAATCTGATGCTGTAAAGATTGATATTGCATAGGAACCTGGAATGTAGGCTCTATGAACCAAGGTAAGCTGGATGTAGTCAAATAGGAGATGGAAAGATTAAACATTGTTATCTTGGGTGTCAGTGAATTTAAATGGATGGTGAATTTAATTCTGATGATCATTACATATACTATTGTGGGCAAGAATCCTTTAAAAGAAATGGAGTAGCCCTCATAGTCAATAAAAGAGTAAGAAAAGCAGTATTGGGGTATCATCTCAAAAATGACCAAATGATATCTGTTCAGATCCAAGGCAAACCATTCAACATCACAGTAATAAAAGTCTCTGCTCCAGCCTATGAAGCCAAACATGTCAAAGTTGATCAGTTCTATGAAGTTCTATGAAGACCCACAACATTTTTTAGAAATAACACCAAAAAAAAATATCACATTCATCACAGGAGATTGGAATGCTGAAGTAGGAAATCAAAAGATAATTGGAATAATAGGCAAGTTTGGCCTTAGAAAGGCCAAAGAAAGGCCAAAAAAAAAGCAGGACAGAGACTAACAGGGTTTTGTCAAGACAACTCTGTGGTCATAACAAATACTCTTTTTCAATAACCCAAAAGGCCATTCTCCACATAACATCACCATATGGCCAATATAGAAATCAGATTGATTGTATACTTTGCAGACAAAGGTGGAGGAGCTCTATACAGTCAGTTAAAACAAGACTTGGAGCTGACTGTGGCTCAGATCATGAGCTTCTTATTACAAAATTCAGACTTAAATTGAAGAAAGTAGGGAAAACCATCACACCATAAAGGTATGACTTAAATAACATTCCTTATGAATATGAAGTGGAAGTGATGAATAGACTTAAGGGATTAGTACACAGAGTGCTTGAAGAATTATGAACAGAGGTTTGCAATATTGTACAGGAAGAAGCAACAAAAAACATTCCGAAGAAAAAGAAAATCAAGAAAGCAAAATGGTTGTCTGATGAGGCTTTACAAATCTAGTCCACACAGATGCCAAATTAATTTTCTTTAATCATAAGCCTGACAATGTCACTCGCTTCCCTCCCCCTATTCCACCTACTCAATAAATTCAGTGGCTCTCTATTACCTCTAGAATTAAATAGAAGCCAGCACTGTTGGTATTTAAAACCCGATCCTTTCTTGCTTTTCCCATCTTATTATCCCTCTTACACACTATATAGTGACCATATTGGCTATTCCTCACACATACTGCTTTTCTCATTACTGTCTGGCTGTCATTCATTCCTGGAAGATTCTTCCTCCTTACCTCCACCTCTTAGAATCCCTGGCTTTCTCTAAGACCCAGAGCAAGGGCTGTTTTTGCTCTTTCTTCATATCCCCAATATTTGGTACATTGCTGATACATAGCAAGAACTTCACAAATTCTTGTGGATTTCTTTGTATGGGATCTTTCCTTCTGTCTTTGACTTCTTTGGGGTATTTGTTCAGTTAGAAGATCACTAGGTCAAAGGATGTGAAACAGTGAGTGACTTCTAACACTCACTATTTCTGTCATTTATTATTTGTACCACTTTGAATCCTCCTATTTTATAGATGGGGAATCATTCCCAGAGAAGTGAAGTGACTTGTCTAACCACATCACACAGGTTGCAGAGCTGGCAATTGGACCTAGGTCTTCTCCCAATCCAGTACTTTCTGGATCATTTCACTGCCTCTCACACAAGGCTCTTTAGAGTAGGAGTTGCCTACTGGAGCATTGAAAGTAGTGGTGCTTTGGGATTTTTTTTTTTCTATCAGGAGTGCTTGTTTTAAGCATCCGTTTGGAGCTTGAAGGAGAGAACCAAGCACAATTGTTAGGTTATTGTTTCTACTCCAAGAACAGCAAGTTTGGCAGGAGAGCGTTTGAAATGGATGCAGTTGGTGAAAAGACTGGAAAGTTAGGTCTCTGAGGATGTGAATGCCAAGCTGGGGACTTTGTTTTATATTTAATACTGGGTTTAGAGTCAAAAAATGTAGGTTTACAGTAGCACAGGATTTGGAGTTGATAGGGATCTTAGAGGTCATCTAGTTCAATTTCATTTTATAGATGAAGAAATTGGATGCCAAGAAAGATTAAATGACTTGCTTAGGGTCTCATAGGAAGTAAGTAGCAAGACTGGGATTTAAACCAAGTTTTCCAACTCAAAACCTATTTCTTATTCCACTACAGTAAGATGCTTCTTGAATGAGCTACTTAGTAGCTATGTGACCTTAGGCTAACAGTTCCTCACTGTTCCCATGTATAAAACCGGGATGACAAAAAAAAAAAACCAAACAAAAAACAAACAAAAAAACCCAACAAAACAACAAACTTGCACGCTAATCAGCCTTGAGAGGTAGCTTTTATCATCTTTATTATGCTTAAATTGTAAGCTCTTCTGTCAGATCGTAAGCTCTCCTACCAGGTACTACAAATCTTATCCTCATTTTACCGATGAGATAATTGAGGCTTAATTAAGTGATTTACAGCTATTAATTGTTAAAGGCAGAATTCCAAACCAGGGCTTCCTAAGAGTCCCGCCCCTCTATTCGGTGCACCAAGCTAAATGTTTGCTGAGTTGCACGACTGCTAATCATTATTATTTGTCAGGCAATGGGGAACCATGCAAGGCGCTCGGCAAATGTTTGCTAACTGGAAGTCAGTCCAATGCTGCTGTCGGGGCCCCACGTGTTCTCACAAGTATAGTAATTCCAGCACCCTTCGCTCCCAGACGCCCTGTACCTTTCACAGCCCCTCTCCTTTTCCTAGGTAGTTCGTTACTATGGTAACTGTGTCCGGGCGGAAGTGGCTCAGAGTATATACTGTCATTACTCAGATGACGCTACAGCCACCTGCACGTGACAAGGGAGACCCAGGGTACTCCTCCCCCGACCCCTTCAATTCTCGCTTCTCTCCCCCCTTTGCTTCGATTGACGGGGACGTGGACCAATAACTCAACAGCTCCTGCCACGAGGCTCTGCCCTCGCGGGGGGCCGAAGACCAGTCAAAATCCGCTCCCCCGGCTTCAGTCCTGCTCTACCGACGCAATTTAGGCCGCTCGGCGGGTCCCCACCTTCCTTTCCCCGCCCAGCTTCCCGGTTCTCCTCGGGAGTGATCGACGGGAGGTCTTTCCAATAGCACGGGGTGGAGGCTGCTTACAGTCCCGCCCCCTGTGGAGCCAGGCCAATGAGCGCGCCGGGTCTCGGCAGCGGCCGGCCCGGGAGAGAGGTTTTGCACTGCGGTAATATGGCCCTTCCGTGAGGAGCGGTAGAGGCGGCCCGCGGTGGAATTGTCCGCTTGCCTCGGACGTGTGGGGAGTTACGAGGGACCGAGCGCGCCAGAGGAAGAGCGGGAGGAGGAGGAGGAGGCGGCGGAGGAAGCGGCGTGGAGCGCGGATGCAGGAGAAGCGCGGACGCCAGCGCGGGGCAGTCCCGGGCTCGCGATGAGCGGCTTGGCAGCCACCGCCGCCGTGATCGCCTTGCCCGGCGCCGGGGTGTCCCCGCTGGCTCCCGGCCCCGCCGCCGCCGCCCCCTCGCGGGCCCTGCATGTGGAGCTGCCGTCGCAGCAGGTGAGCGCGGCCGCGCGCGGGGCGCCTGTCCCGTACCGAGTCCCCGGGCTCCCCCGAGGGCAGCACGGGCTCCTTCCTGGCGCCGCGGAGGCTCTGCCCCAGGGGCCCCGGGCTCACCCTAGCCTTCCGGACTCCTGACCGCTGTCCTCTTTGCGCTCTTCTTCACCCCGCGCCCCCCCTCCCCCTCCCGGTCCCTCAGATCTTCATGGTGAACTGTCCTGTCTGGACTTCATAGTCACCCGCTTCCCTCAGCACTGTCCTTTCTGTGCTCTTAGTCACCGCCCCTACCCCCCCGAACTTCATAGTTACCCTCACTCCCGGGCTACATAGTCACCCGCTTCTCCCATTACGGCCCTTTCTAGAC
>CM053622.1:714450702-714475540 GCA_028646595.1 Phalanger gymnotis
CCCCTTAATGCTTCGTAGTTATACTCGCCCTTCCCTCTATCCCTCCTGCCCCATCCTTGTAGGAGGGTGTGTGTGTGTGTGTGTGTGTGTGTGTGTGTGTGTTCGTGTTCGTGTTCCTTGTGTGTGTGTGTATGTGTGTTCGTTTTCCGTGTGTGTGTGTGTGTATGTGTATGTGTGTTCGTGTTCCCAGCTCTAACCAAGCCTCAGGAAAGTGGGCTTTAAGGTCATTTAAAGGAGGCCTGTTAGTAGTGTGGTGGTGGTCTCATGTTCACCCAACCCAGAGATCACTATCTTTTTCGATGGCTTCATTGATCACTTCCTCAGGTCACCTCCCTCAGGGTAACTGTGATACTTCCTCCTTCGATACTTTAGGGTGGTGAGACGTTGGTGGTCATCATGGTGGTGGTGTTCTTTAGAGATCATTTCTCCCTGTGGAGGAGTCAGGATCACCTCCTTCTTACCACAGAGTCCACTGTTTAATGAGACATGGTCATGGTTTTCCTCACAGCTTCTGGGTAATGTCCCCCTCCTTTGGGTTTCAGTCCTCTTAGAGTGGCCTCTCTCCCTCCTCATTCCTAATACTTAAGGATTCCAAGTGGTACTTAAGAACATAAAGATGAAGGTGGGTTACAGGGAAGGGGGCAGAGGGAAGGATAGGAAGAACGGAATGAAATGAAAAAGGTGATTGTGAGAGGAGAGGAGGTGGTGAGGACTTCCAGGGTGTGAGGGAGGTAGCTTGGTGTAAAAGAATGATCTTAACTGTTATAGATGGCACTTTGCTTCACATAGTGGGCAGGAGAGAGCTTTGGATTTGAAGGCACTAGAGCCCCCTCTCTGCTGGCTTGTTAGCACTCTGACCTTGGGCAAGTCAATCAGCCTCTCTCTGCCTTCATTCTCTCATTTGTAAGTTGAGGAGGTGTGGGACTAGATGATTTCTAAGGGCCTTTCCAGATTCAAGATCCTCAGGGGAAGGGATTGGTGAAAAATTGTCAGCTGGCTTTTTATGCTGGTGAGGAGTTTGGGAATGAAGGAAAACTCAGAGAAGGATAATAAGGAAACTTTGAGAAAGTTGGCCAGAAGATTTAGGAGGGGGAGCTTTGAGATTTGGGTGAGGTAAGGGGAGAGAGAAAGGGAAAGAGAACATTGGTTAACAACCTAGAAGAGCTTTCTGAAAACTTATTAAGTTTCACTTTTGGAGTGTTACAAGAGACTCTCAAACAGATTAGACTAGGTTTTGATGGTTTTTGAAGTTCTTGCAAATGCTACTCTGTGATTTTTGGCTGTTTTTTGTATTTGTCAGATTCTTGGGATCTTAGCAAAGTGTTGAATGCCATACAAATGCTAAGTATGGCTATAGCATCTTCCTTAGGTGTCATCCTTTTGGAATGTTTTGGATGGCTATGGTGAAGACTCCATGAATTCTTTGCTCTTGGTTTTTACTTAGTATGCTGGAAAGCAAACATAGCTTACCATCTGGGTTGGAATGCTCAGGTTTCTAGGCTTGGTATGAGACACCTTTTAAAAGGTATTGCTTCTCTGGTTCTCTGCCCACCTACAGCCAGGGCCTCATTCTTTTTGTGCTGGCAGAAAGTATATAGAATTTGATACCCTAAGAGGTGATGCTTGATTTTAAACTTGCCTGTTTGTGTTTTTTAGAAAAAATATGTAGATTAAAATGTGACTCCTAACTAAAAGACAATATTAATTTCTAAACTTTTCTAGCATTACAAAAGCTTACGTCTATAAACATGTGTTTTAGTTGGTAGTATTTTCCTTCCTGGCCTTCTTTTGAATTTACAAAAGTCCTTGTTTTTTTCTGGTTCAAATTCAGATGGAGAGATTGAGACTCATGGAAGTTGGGTGACTTGCCCACAGGTATGCTGGATAATGAAGTAGAATTGAGTTTCTTCACAGTTATTAGGTCTTCTGACTTCAAGTCCTGTCCTCTTTCATTGTCTTGGATGTATAAAATCGAGGGGGTAATCTCCAGGGTCCCTTCTAGCTCTAAAGTTCCATGTTTTTCTGTAATGGAACTCCTCATTCTTGGCCTTTTGTTCTGGTGGGATAATGCTCTTAACCTATACTCAGATAAGTGTCTAATTTGAAATTGTGGAGATTGTCTGTACTTTAAAATTTTTGGTTTAGGTTTATAATTAACTAGTAGTTTTTAAGCTTTTTAAACTTCTATTGACATAATAAATTATTATATTATAAAAGACATCATAATGAATATCTTTCACATCCTTCTAGGTAGGAACCTGGACGTAAACTTAAGATAGTCATTTTACATATTCTTAAAAGCTGAGCTGAGAACTTTTCCTCTGAACCTCCTTCCTCTTTCTTCAGGAAAGAAAAATGCCAGCTAACTAAATTTGTTGAGAACCTATTATGTGTAGAACTCGGTAAAGAGCTAAATTTCTCAATGGCAGAGATAAGTCTCATATCTTTCGACCAAGTTAAAAAAGTGGTGGGTGGGCTTCAGTGAATATTTGAACTGCCTTTGAGGTCCTTAGAGTTGAAAGTGATGAAAGTATATACTAAAATATTAAACAATTAGCTAATTTTTAGTCACTACTAGTAATAGCTCATATTTGTACGGCATTTACACTTTACAAAGCGCTTTCCTTGCTACAGACGTGAAATGGCCAGTCCAAGTATTATTGCCTCTTCTACAGAGGAATAAAAGAAAGTTAACCTCTAAAATGACTTGTCAGTTGTCACACAGTCTATGGCAGCTGGGAATTGAACCCAGGTCTCATGACTTCAAATTAACATTTCTTTCTTTCTTTCCATACATTAGAGGCAGTATTCATAGTAGGTAGAGAGCTGGTCTGCTAGTTCAGGATGCCCTGGTTCAAGCTCTCTTTGGGACACACACTGAATATGTGACTACCTATTAGTATCCCAGGCAATTTCTAAGACTAAGTTGCAGAAAAGGTGCCTATTGGCCTTGGTAGATTCACTAGGAACTTCACAGGTCCAATCAAAAACAAATTAACAGAAGAATAGCCTACATTTATACAACACTTTAAAATTTATAAAAGTGATTTTTTCAATGTAGTAGGATAATTCAGTTAACCAATCATTTGTCAAGTGCCTGCTTTGTGCAGAGGGCTGTGCAAGGCTGAGAAAGATACGAAGTTCATATAATACAATGCCCTTTGTTTATGGAACTTAAAGTGTGTGTGTGTGTGGTGAGGATTTGACCATTTTCCTGTAACTATAATACATAATTGCATAAGGAGGTACTGAGAAAATAATTGAAAATATAGATTCAGAGCTTGAAAGAGACTTACCTACAATCTCACTGCATGTCAGTGGCAGAGCCAGGATTGGAAGCCAAGGTCTTTTGATTCAGGGCTCCTTCTCCCCCCACTTCCCTTCCCAGTACAGTTTTGATGGAGGACACCTTACTCATAAACCACTTTTGCTTTTCTTCCTTGTCCAAATCTTAGTGTTAGTTGATAGACACCGAAGTTAATCATTAATTAAATCATATACTTTCCCCACTGTAGTCCACTGCAGTGCTAGGAATAATGTGACTTAATATATTATGGGCATATAGTAATACCCTGCCTAATGTCATTAATTGCTTCTGCAAAAGTATGGTAGGCCAAATAGTGTTACAGGGTCAGTTTCATAAGAACTGTTCTAAATAGGTAATTGTGTGAATAATGTGGTGTCGTCAGCATTAAAAACTTATACGTTTTAGTAGAATGTATATTGTATACATTATAGAATGTATAATGTATACATTATAGGATGTATAATGTATACATTATAGGATGTATAATGTATACATTATAGAATGTATAATGTATACATGTATCCATTAAAGTAGAATGGAGAGGGATAAGATACAAACAGATAATTTCTACTTTTAGATAGTTTTAATGGGAGGTGTAGAGTGGAAGAGAAGATGTTCCTGGCGTAAAAGGAAGCATGAGACAAGATATGGAGTAAGGAAGGACAAAGCATATTTGGACGATTAGTCCATTTTGGTTAGAGCTGAGAGTACATGAAGGACAGTAAAGTGATGTAAGGCCAGAAAG
The DNA here is from genome assembly GCA_028646595.1 of Phalanger gymnotis. Taxonomy (NCBI): domain Eukaryota; kingdom Metazoa; phylum Chordata; class Mammalia; order Diprotodontia; family Phalangeridae; genus Phalanger; species Phalanger gymnotis. Next base: position 714,454,755 of record CM053622.1, read on the forward strand.
GTAGGATGGCACCAGATTGTGGAGGACCCTGAATGCAAGGCAAAGGGATGTGGATTTTACTCCTTAGGGAGTTTCTGAAGGTTGTAAAAGGAAAGAAGTGACACAGCCTGCTTGTGGAGGACAGAGTGAAGTTGGAAAGGCTTATTAGAATTTTTTTTTGTCATAGTATAGGTGGATAGTAATGAAAGCCTATATTAGTGGTGGCAGTGCAAATAAATAGGAGGGGAGGGATTTAAGAGAGATTGTGGGTTTATAATTGATAGAACTTGGTAACTGCCCAAGTGATTTTTTTTTTTAAAGCATAGATCTGACAATGTTATTACAATGTTATTCCCCTATTCAATAAACTGCAAAAATTCCCTACTGCCTCTTGAATAAAACACAAATACCTCTATTTAGCTTTTTAAAGCCTTTTAGAGCCTGGCCCTAAATTATTTTTCTCATTGAAAATTTCTACTTCCCTTTCCGTACCCTGAGATCTAGTTAAACCAGTTTTTTCCCTCTATTTCTCATGCATGACACTTCACCTCCCATCAGCATGCCTTTGCTCTGGCTGGAATGCTTTCCCATCTCATTTTTGCCACATAGAATTTCTCTTCCTTTAAGACATAGCTTAAACATTACTTTTTACATATCTTTCTTGACCTTCTCCTGCAGATATTAAAGCTCTCCCCTACCTCACTACTGTGTATTTATTCTCTTTGTATTTCTTCTTTATGTGTTTGTGTCCCTGTCTCCCTTGTTAGAATGCATGTTCTCTGAGAGTAAGGATTGTATCATTTTTTTGTATCCTCAGCACTGTGCACGTTGCAGGCATGGTGGATAGTAGGTGCTTAATAAATGTTGTATTGATTGAATAATTGGATATGAGAGGGTAAGGATGAGAGAAGAGTCAGAGTTCAGGTTTTGTACATGGAAAACTTGGTGAATACTGGTGCTACAGAGAGAAATAGGTTAAAAAAAGAGTGTAGGTTTAGGCTGGATTAGATGATAGAGTTCTAGATATTTTCAGTTTTCGGTGCTGATGAAACATCATTTTGGACATATGGGATGGGGAAGTCAGAAGGAAGAGGTTAGGTTAGGGTTAATGATAAAGATTAGGGAGTACATGGAAATGGTAGCTGAAGCAATCAGAGTAAATGAGGTTGCTAAGGGAAAGTGTAGAGGGCAAATTAGAATGCCAAAGACAAAATATTGGGGAGCATCCACGTGAAGAAGTAGGATGAGTAGTGTCTCTGAAGCCAAGAGGGGAAAGACAATCCACAGTAGGGGAGTATTTAATTTGTTAGAAGCTCTAGAAAGGTCAAAGAGGATGAAAACAGGTGGAAAAGAAAAACCACTTGTTGCATTTAGGTATTAGGAGTTTGGTGGTGGCCTTTGATTAATTTCAGTAGAGTGGTAGGGAGGAAGTCAGATCCCAAGGGATTAAACAGTGTGTCCTGAGGAAGGAGGCATTGATTGTACTGACTGACTGAAGACAACTATGTGAAAAGGAGAGGGGAGAGATGGAAATATTCCTGGATGGCTCTATAGATCAAAAGAAGACTTTTCTTAGGCTAGGCATGGTTAATATTAAATAAGATCTTAAGTAGATAGGCACTAGTTAGTGGAGACAGAGAAATGGAAAGTACATGATGAAAGGGAATGACTGAACACATTTCTGCAGGAGTGAGGAAAGAACTAGATCTGGGTGCTGGCAGAAGGATTAATCTTACTGTTATGGGAGGGTTAATGTTGTTAAATTGAACTTGGTTTCTAATGTTTTAATGAGGTAGTTGTGCAATTTTATGGTCAAGGTAAAGTTATTTGGGATATACCTGTAATTAATGAAGATGTTTCTGTTCTAAATTCCTTTAGCTCCTATTAGTAACAAGCAAGAGAAGGTGAATACAGGAATTTAGGAAGCCTCAGAAACTTAAAAGTTTGCATCAGGATCTTTACGATCTTAGGATCATTATTTCTCCTTGACAAGCAGGTTTGTCCCAGATGGTGGCACCAGTTAGGTTTGGTCTTTTGGTCAGTTACATTGTATGTACTTCATGTGAAAACATTTTTCCTTTTTTTCTGGAAGAGGAAAAGATAACTTGGTATTTGGTTCCTATATTAACATTTTTCTCCAGCAGGGTCACAATTCAGACTATATAGTATGAAACGAAGAAGTGAAACTGCCTGAAATAGAACAAGAGCAGAATTGAAATGAATCAGGTGAACCTTAAGGACTTGAGAAGATGAAAAAGTTTTCTTAACTGGTTTCCAAATATGTTCTTACTTTTATAAATGAACTGAAGAGAAAAAACATTTGAGATAACTCCTATTTTAAGTAGCATGTAATTTGAGGTGTTAGTTAGAAATACTTTAGATTACTTCAAGAAAAGGGTATCAAATCTCTTCCATAATATGTGAATGACGTGTCCTTCAAATTGCTTTGTTTAGAAATTGAGTTACTGTGTTAGAGGGACAGAAGAACATACAGAAAATTGAAAACTTGATTGGGCCCTCCATATATCTGCATTACTCCTTTATGCACTAGTGTCAAATAGCCTTGTTTCCAGCTTCCTTTGAGAAGGTTACATGTAAGCACCAAATTAAAGAACTTCTATAGAATGGGAAAAGACCTTAGAACTCATTGAGTCCAGGGGTTTTTAACTTTTTTTGTGTCATGGACCCTTTTGGCAGTTGAGTGAAGCCTATAGACCCTTTCTCAGAATAATGTTTTGAAATGCATAAGATGAAATATATAGAACTACAAAAGAAGCCAGGTATGTTAGAATATAATTATCAAAATATTGTAAACAAGTTCACCAGTTACATTGAAATATAAGTATCAATGTATTATAAAACAAGTTCACAGATTAAGATTAAGATTACAGTTCACAGATTCAGGTTAAGAATTTCTGATCTAATCTGATTCCCTTATTACATAGATGGGTACTCAAGCAATAATCTCTTCCTTGCCTGCCATATAGGATTGTTGTAAAGATCGAGTGAATTAGCTAGATTCATAGATGTTTAGAATGAAGAGACCTTGCACTTCAACCCTCTTCGTTTACATATGGGAAAACTGAAGCTGAATGTGGCATAGTAATGTAGCTGGGATTCAAATCTAAGACTTAATTATAGAATCGTTTTTGTAAACTACATTGTGTTATGTAAATATGAGGTATAGTTAAGTGACTTACCAAATGTCTTGTAACAAACTCGTGGTATAGCTGGGACTATAACTCTGGTCTATCAGTTCCTGGTCCTATATCATATATTATTATATGATAATTATAACAAGGTTATTAAATCTGTACCTGTACTTTATTTCTTAGCACCATAGCTCTGTAGGTTTTAGACTAGAATCCAGTTAAATTCATCAAGCATTTATTAAGAGCTTGCTGTGTGTCAGGTACTATGCTTGTCTTGGGATGAAAAGACCACTTCTGCCATCAAGGAGCTTACATTTTACTGGGGGAGTGAGCATTTTCATGTCATATGAAAAATAAAAAGTAAGTTTCCTCATCTGTAAAACATGAGGGTTAGACTATATGCTTTCTGAGGTCCCTTCCAACTCTACAGCTATGATCTTAATATCAAGGGGAATGGTGATTGGGGGATCAGGAAAGGCCTCTTGGAGGTAGCGCTTGAAATGAGACTTGGAGGGACCTTGGGGTTCCAAGAAGTGAAGGTAAGGAGTCATGAGATAGCCTGTGTAAAAACAAGAATAGCAATTAGGCCTTTTTAGTTGGAACTTAGAGAGTGGATAAAGGGAGTCAATGTATAACCAACCTTCAGAGGGAGGCTGGAGCCAGATTGGAAAGAGCTTTAAATTCCAAACGAGAGTTTGTATTTAATCTCAGGAGCAATAGGGAGTCACTTTTTTTCTTTAATCTAGGGAGTGACATGGTCAGACCTATATTTTAGGATATCAATTTGGTAGTTATGTGGAGGATGGATTAAAGAAGGGAAGGGCTGGAATGCTGAGAAATCATCACTCAACCAGTATTCCAGCACCTGGAATGTGTCGAATGAGAGATCTCCTATTTATGTGAATTAGAAATACTTTAGGACAAAGTACAAAAAAGTGAAACAATCCCTATTCTGGTAGCATTTATTCTAATGGGGGGGGGGACGGACAACAAAATATAAGAACATATACAATATAAGTATAAAAGGAATAAATACACATATATGCAAAGTAGTTAAATACAAGGTAGTTTGAGAGGGCAGATATTAGCATTTGAAAGGGGATCAGAAAAGACTTCATGCAGAATATGGTTTTTGAACTGTATCTGAAAGTAAAGAGTGAAGGACTCTGATGTGGCAGTAAGGTGGGAGTGCATTCCAGGCATAAGGAATGGCCAGCGCAAAGGTGTGGAGATGGGAGATGGAGTGTTGTGTGAAGAACAGAGGGAAGACCATTTTCTTCAGACCTTTGCAGAGTATGCAAAGGGGTATAATATCTCATGCGGTTAGAAAGATAAGTTAGGGCCAGGTGGTATAGGGCTTTAAAAACTAAACAGAGGAATGTGTGTGTGTGTGTGTGCGTGTGCATGTGCGTGTGTGTGCGTGCGTGTGTGTGTGCGTGCACACGCATGCGCGCACATGCTCGTGTGCATTTAATCTTAGAGGCAGTAGAAAGCCACTAGAGATAGTTGAGTAAGTAAGTTACATGGTGCTTTTTTTTTTTAAGGAAGATTACTTTGGCAGCAGTGTACCTGAGTGGTGAGAAACTTGAGACAGAGAACTTAATTAGGAGGATGTTGCAATAATCTAGGTGAGAGGTAATGAGAACCTGAACTAATATACTAATTATGTAAGTGGAAAGAAGGATTTGGAAGTGAAAGGTGTTGTGGAGGTAGGAACAAGATTTGGCAACTTGACTGGATGTGTGGGGTAAGGGAGGGTGAGGAGTTAAGGATGATATTGAAGTTATGAACTTGGGGGAGTGGGAGGGTGGTGGTGTCTTCAATAGAAATAGGGAAGTTTACAAGACTGGAGGATTGAGAGGGAAAGATAATGAGTTTTGTTTTGGACACATTGAGTTTAAAATGTCTGGTAGGCATTGACTATGAGAACATAATCTCGGGAGAGATTGTAGATTATTTGCATAGAGATGTTAGTTAAACTCGTAGGAATTCATGATGTTACGAAGAATGAAAAGAGAAGAGGGCTTGGGAGCAAACCCTGAGGAACAACATTGTTTAGGGGGCATGAGGTAGATGATTAGTCAGCAAGGGAGACAGAAGGACCAGGCTGACCAGTAGGAGAGGAACCAATTAGGAGGATATTGCAATAGATCAGGAAAGAGGTGATAGGGGCTGAATTAGGGTACTTGTAGTGTGAGTGGAGAGAAGTTGACCTTTGTGAGAGATGTTTTGGAGGTAGAATTGATATACCTGATTGGATTTGGTGTGTGAGGGATAGTGAAGAGTTGAGAGTGTTTCCTAGGTTTCAAACCTGGTTGAAAGAATTATCTTCACTGGGTCTTCATGGCAGCAAGGCAGTCCTTTTATACCTCTCTAATAGATATGAAATTCCACTCACCACTGGCTACTCTAACCTTTTTCATCCCTCTTCAAACCTCACTTCACATTCTTTCCCCTATCCTCTCCACTGAGGATATTACCTCATACTTTATTGAAAAAATTGAAGTCATTTGCAGAGAGTTCCTTCCTCCTCATCTCACATTACTCAGATGTCTTATTCCTCACTATTTCCTTCTTTACCACTATCTTTAATGAAGAGGTTGCCCTTCTCCTTGATAAAGTAAACATGTGTCCTTGATCCCATTCCTTCCTATTTTCTCTAGGATACTGCTTCCACTATCATTCTCACTTTCTTTCTAATCTTCAGTTTCTCCCTATCTTTTGGTTCATTTCTTGCTTACAAACTTGCCTATGTCTCCCCCAGTCTTAAAAAAAAAACCAAACAAACCCTCACTTGATCTGACTGTCTTCGGTAGCTATTAGATCTCTCCTCCTTTTCTTGGCAAAACTTGAGAAAGCCATACATCTCTGTTAGGTGCCTTTGCTTCATTTCCTCTCACTTGCTTCTAAACCATCTGCAGTTGTGACTTTGAGCTCATCATTTAACTGATGCTTTTCTCTCTAAAGTTATTAATGATTGCTTAGTCATATCTAATGCACTTTTCCCAATCTTTATCCTTCTTGACTTGTCTATAGCTGTTGACATGGTTTATCACCCTCTTTTCCTGGATACATCCTCATCTAGATTTTTTTGTTAACCTGTTATTATCTCTTGGGTTTCCTAATGCTGTCTAACCTTTCTCTTCAGTTTCCTTTGTTAGATCTTTGTCCAGGTCACTCCTATTGAGTGGGTATCTACCATATCATCTTTATGTAGAGTATTTCCAGATGTATATCTGAAGCCCCAACCTCTTTTTTAAGTTCCAGTTCTGCACCATCAGTTGCCTTTTGGACATCTTATAATGGATGTCCTGTACACATCACCAACTCAGCATGTCCAAAACTAAACTTACTCCAATTCTTCCTCTAGTAAGCTGCCAGCCTGATTTTCTATCTTCTTAGTAAACTCCAGTGGCTCCCTTTTACCTCCAGGATCAAAGATAAAATATTCTCTGGGGCATTTCAAGCCATTAGCAACCCATTCACTTCCTGCCTTCCCAGTCTTCTTACACTTTACTACCTCCCTGAACTCTGTGATCCAGCCACACTGACATGACATCTTCAGACTCAGTTGTGCCTTTTTGCTGGCTGTTTCCCATTCGTGGAAGACATGCTTTCTCTCCTTAACTCCTCTTCTTTGCTTGATTCATTGATAACTATAGCATTTAGATATTGTTCCATAGTGTGCCTAGAATACATACACTCTGCCCCTTGTAGTCCTACCATTTTCGAAAGCTCAACAGAGATGTAAATGCCATTTCCTTGAGGAAGCCTTCCCTTCTTTTCCCTGGATGTTCATGACCTCACATGGTACTTTGACTTATGTAATACTGTTTGTCATAATTACCTGTGCTGGTGTCACTTGTCTCTTGGACTGTGAGCTCTCTGAATGCAGGGATTATCTAAAATTTTCTTTCTTTGCACCTAGGGCAAAACCCAGAATACAGTAGGGGCTTAATAAGTGTTTGTTGTACATTGGGAAGAATTATGGTGTAGTGGGTAGAGTGCTACAGAATCTAGAGAAGTCTGGCTTAAAATTCTACCTCTTACACTTGGTAGTTGTATTATCTTGGGGAAAAACATTTAGCTTTTTAAAACCTCACTTCATTTGAAGTGATAGTAAGAGTAAGAGTTTACATGGTTGTTATGGAGGTCAAATGAGATGTTTCTAAAGTATTTTTGCACATTTGAAAACACCTTGCAAATATCATTTATTCTTTACAGCAGTCTTATGCAATAGAGCATAATTATTATAAGTAGGAAGAGTGAGACAGACACATAGAAACCCAGAATGGCTGTAGTCCATTTTGTTCTTTAGGCCATGAAGCTGTCCAGAAGTTTATTTTACTCCTTTCTGAGTGGTCTTCTTCTGTATGTCTGTGAAGCTGGTGGATGGCCTCTCTCTGGTTTGCCCTGTCAGACTACTCAAAGTTGCTTCCAGAGAGACTGAATGTGAAAACAATGTATAAGTAAAAGTGGGAGTAGGAATTTTTATGAGTTTCTTCCTTCCAAGAAAGAATGACAGCTTTACCACAATTTATGTGATGAAGCAACTTTGGGATCTATGTGAATATAGTGGTTGTGTATTAATGTTACTGCCCAGCATGAGTTAGAACTGAGCTGATGCACAAGAGTAATAGATGCTTTTCCAGACAAGGAGTTATTAATTCTGACTTATTTGAGCCTTTCAAAACGGTATGAATCTTTTGCTTTGGGTATGAGGTAGCAGCAAATGTCCAAGATAATTTTGGAGTGTCACACTTAGTAATTAGTAATTGGTTTCAATACAAAATTGTATACAAAATATTTTTTTTCAGTCTTGTTATGAGTTGACATTGAGAAGTGTATTTCAGATGAAAGGTTTTGACTACAAATATATCCTTTTGCTTGCAAACTGGTCACATGTAGTCAAGTGATTTGTAGAGTGTTGATACATTTGCTCTCAAATAGAGATCAAAAGGGTGGCCTTTAGAAAAGGCTGTGTATACAGTGAAACTGTATAAAACTGACTTAAGTGCTAATTGGGAAAAGCCACAAAGTTTAGCTTTTACGATATTTTTGTAGTTTTTAATATGGTTTAAATTAAGCTAAATACATTATCCGGAATTTAGGGTGAGGACAGCAAGAGAGGTAAGGATTGATTTAATTAATTGGGGATAAAATATGTGTATGCACCTCATGAGATTGTTGTGAAGTTCAAATGAGATAATGTTAGCTATTGTAATTATTGATATCAGTCTGTCAACAAAGCATTTACTACCCATCTATTGTGAGGAGGTTGGACTTGATGACCCCTAAAGGCCCTTCCAGGACCATGTTTCTAACTTCCTGTCTGGTCTTGGCATTGCCACTTACTTTTATGATCAAGAATACATGGCTTATAAGTGGTAGAGTTGGGCCTAGAAACCAGATTTCCTAATCCTAGTCCAGTGTTGTTTTCTCTGTTGTACAGTACTTAGTGGCAGTTGCTGAGGAAGAAAACCTTTGAGTTATATATTATTCTCTCTTCTCCCTTGTGAAATTAACAACTAATTATTGTTGATTATTTCTTCTTTTGGTTTTTTTTGGATACCTAGTATCTCCATAATTCAGGCTCCTGTGATCCCATCCCTACTTCTATATCTGCCTTTGCATGGGTTGGCCTCGATGTATGGAATAAACTACCTCCTCTTTTCTACCTAGATGAATCTCTGGTTTCCATGTAAGTTCAGCCACTTTCTACATAAGGCCTTTCCTGATTATGCAGCTTTCTCCTACTCTTTGAAGTTATCTTGTGTTTATTTTGTGTCTGATAGAATGTAAGCTCCTTGAGAGAAGGGACTGATTCCTGCCCCATCCCCCCACCCCTGCCTTTGTATCCCAGCTAGGTAGCACAGTGGATAGAGCACTGGAGTTAGAGCTAGGAAGGCCTGAGTTCAAATCCATACATATTAGCTGTGTGACTGAGCAAATCACTGAACTTCTCTTAGCCTCAGTTTCCTTCTCAGTAAAATGAAGGGGTTGGACTTGATGGCCCGAAGCTCCCTTCCACTTCTAAATCTGTGATCTATAAACTTCTGGCAGGGTGCTTGTTACATATTGGGTGCTTAATATTGATTGATTGTTTTTTAATTGATTAGCTCTGCCTCAGTTCTTTCTTCTTATAAAATCTGCATGCTGCTACCACTGCTTCTTTCTTATCACTTCCCTATTCAGAAATCTTCAGTGATTTTCAGTTACCTAAAGGATAGTCTATATATATTTTAGCATCTCATTCAAGAGCCTGTACAATCAGGACCCAAAGTTACTTTATAATTCATCAGTATACTTTTTAAAGCACAAATCTACCAGGCACAGAGAATTTAAGAAAGAAAGAACAGTCCTTGCTCTTAAGTAGCTTGAATTCTAATGAGAGAGACAACATGTAAAATACATAGACATATACAGAGTAGATGGAAAGTAATGTTTAAAAGGGAAAGTTTTGGAGTTGGGGTAGATAGATGCCTTTTGAACTCTTTTATAGGATGTCCGGAATTCTTGGAGGAAGTGAGGAGAGAGGGTACACAAGTGCAAAGACACAGAAGCAGGTGGAACATTTTCTCTGAGGGAGTGCTAGTAAGGCAGTAGAGCTGGAGAGTAAAGGTCATGGAGGGGAGAAGGGGGAGTAATAAGACAGGAAAAGTAGGGAAAGACCAGGTTTTGAAGCACTTCACATGATAAACAAAAGGGCTTTACATTTTATCTTGGAGGAAATAGGGAGCCACAAGAATTTCTTGATTTGGGAGATGACATGGTCAGACTTAGGCTTTAGGAAAATCGTTTTCTTACTGCTCTCCTAGATGAACTCTTAGCTTCAGCCTAATTGGACTATCTACTCTTGCTGTCCCTGTTCCTTTCATTATAGCATTTTCCTTGCCTGGAATGCTTAGCCTAGCAAGGGGAAGACTTAGGGGAGATATGATTGGTTGGTTCATGGTGCAATGAATAGAGCTTTGGACTTGGAGTACATTTACATTTAGAATGTAGAACATGATGACTTTATGTATGTGTATACGCATACACGTATGCATATGTATTTGAGATTTCTGTAGTAAAGAAATCTCCAGTACCATACTTTTTAATAGTAAAGATGAAGAAAAGCCTCTTTTGGGATTTTTGATAATAGAAGAGCTTAGGGCTCTTAGTCTGCAACCAAAGCTACCTCCCACATTGGTTTATCAGGTCAACTTCAAATATTCTAAATGACACATCTCAAAATTATTGATTGTGAGGGTAACCTATCTATTATCTCAGCCAGGCTTGTATAACATATGGCCCACAGGCTGCTTGCAGCCCACCAAAAATGTAGAGAATGTAAAAGAAAGTAAAGATGTACAAAGTGCTTTGTCCACACCGGGCTTAACCTGCTTTCCACTGGTTATTATTGTGCCTGTATGTAACTTGGCGGGTGGGTTGCCACTGTGCACTCTCTCCTGTTTGTTACATGACTTGCTGCAATCAACCATTGTGAGTCTCTAGTCTGAGAGAAGCCAGTCACATCTTTTTGCTCTGTTTTCTGTCATTACTGAATGTAAACAGTAAAAAAACCTAAAAAATATATTAAAACTTGTACTGCTTAGCAAAGTAATTTTTTAATATTAATGTGATTTCATGATAAAAATCTTAAGTAATAGGTGTAATTAATTGATATTAATTGAAATTTCCCTTTTTAAAATATGATTTATTTGCAAAATAGTTTAATTAATTATACCTTTACTTGGAAAGCGAGCTGCTAAAAAAACTGCCTGTGGCCTGAAGAATTTTAGCCTATTTTAATTTTGGCCCCTACCTACTACCAAGTTGTTCAGGTCTCATCTGAGATTCTATATATCGAACCTTAGAGTTGAAGGAAAAAAAGGCGATTGAAGGTACATTGAGTTAGAGGAATAATATTGTATGTGTGGGGTGGAGGGGGTTGTCTTAAAAACAGATTTGCACATAAAAAGGCTTCACATCTTGATGGAATGATCTAGCATTTTTGCCTTCTACTCTTCTATGGAAATATGGAAAAACTTGCTTTGTATATCTACAAGATACCCAACCAATTGGCAGTTATCAAAGAATGTTTTATTTGAATTAACTTGGGACCTAGACTTTTAATATTTACACAAATCCTGGGTTTAACTAGTTGATCCAGAAAGGAGTTGGGACTAAACAAGGTGTAAGTTGTGAATAAGTATGACCTTCATATGCCTTGGCAACTTCTCTGTTCCCTCAATCTGTGTTTAGAGCCAATCTGCTATACACGCTAACTGCCTAATATTGGCTTGTTGAAGTGAAACCTTTCCCACTGCTGTCTCTAGGTTGTCTTCTCTTTTATATCCTTGTTTTACCTTGAAAAGCCCTTTTTGGAGTGGAGATAAACCCCCACCTCATTTTTAAACAAGCTGAGGATAAACCAAATCCAGTGAAATCCCAGAAAAATATCCATATTGAAAAGACACTGAATGTTAAAATAGTCTTTTTTAAGCAGTATAGTACTTTGGGAAATTGCCTCTAACAGAGTGACTCTCTGAACCACCATAGCACTTGCATTTTTCTTATGAACTCATTCCATGTTCTAGTTCTTAGCGTACTTGTTATATGACATTCCTTCTGAGGACAGGGACTATCTTTTTTCTTTGTAACCCTCACAGATGCAAATTTTTGCATAAGTAGGCTTTGGATTTCTGTCTCCTTATGTCCGGGATGTGACTCTAAGTCCTTAAAGTTTGGGTTAGCTGACTAATCTTCTCGAGTTGGAAAAACTTCTACTACATGTAGAATTTTTCATCCAAAAGTGCCAAATGTTGACCTGAAAGTTTGTTTAAAAGAGGCAAACAGGTTAGGTGATAATATAAATTCATATTGTTTTATTCCCATTAAAGCGAGCAGATACATGTACACAGAGCCAAAACGTAAGTTCTGACTGTCTGATCAAAAGAATGAGAAGACTTAAATACATTTTAGAACAATCCCAGTTCAGGATATCTGTGTCACTCAAATTTATGATCTCCATATATGTTTAACCATAGTATGAGAAAGGAATTTTCTTAATTGAATAGGTTGTAAACACAACAAGATAAGAGAGTTGACAAAGTATTGATCAAAAATACAACCCAGGATATCTGTGTTTTCTTTACATTAACATACCTTAGCATTTTATATGTCCATAAAATATTAAGATAAGAAAAGTCCCACTATTCAAGGTAGTGTCTTGGGTTAAAGGTCTCATCCTTAGGGGCAGCTAGATGGTGCAGTGAGTAGAGCACCAGCCCTGGAAGTTCAAATCTGGCCTCAGACACTTGATACACTTATTAGCTGTGTGACCCTGGGCAAATCACTTAACCCCAATTGCCCTGCCTTCCCCCCTCCAAAAAAAGGGGTCTCATCCTTAATGGCCATAAACAGAGGAAAAAATGCTCTTAAGTCAGCTCCATGTGGTCTTGTTGACATAGGAAGAGGTATTCTCTGAGTTTACCCAGAGAACAAAGGGGTATCTGTTAGGTCGAGGCTCCTCTTCTGGTTGATTAGTTCAGGATTTGGCCCTTATCGATGTTCAAATGACACTAAATGATCATCACAAAGTACCAAAAAAGTACTTGACTGAGAATCAATACATGGCTTCATTTTCTCATTCTACCATTTATTAACTGCTGCTTTCCCCTTCTCTGCCTTAGTTTTCTCATCTCTAACACGAAAGAGCTGGACTAGATTATCTCTAAGGTCCTTTGAGGCTCTAAAATTTTGTGAGTCAGAAGACTTGGGTTCTTTATAGCCCTGGTTTTGCCATTTACTAATGTGGATAAGTCCCTTCTCTGAGTTGTACCTTTCTTATTGCTTAAAAAAAGTGCATGCTCTGCCTATTTCTCATGATTGTTGTGAGAAAGAAATGAGAGAACATCATTGAATTACTCTTTCCTCTCTGTTTTAATGATATTTGTTCACTATTAGTTCTCCTCCCTTTGTCTTACTTCTTCTGAGCCTCCTTTGCTGGCTCATTGCCCATGTCCCACCCTCAGTCTGTGGATATATCCCAAGATAATGTCAGAGGCCCTCTTTTCTTTCTATTTTTTTGGGGGGGTGATGTCAGTAGCTCCTATGGATTCACTTATCTCTGGCAGATGACTCCCAGTTCTATGTATCTAGTTGTGGTCTCTCTCAAGCTCCAATCTTTCATCAATAGTATGATAGTAAGTACTTAATAAATTCTTTTTTGGAAGTTGTTATTGATGTCTTCTATTTCTTACATCATCCTGAGTATTTCTCCCTTTTCTTCTCCCAAGAATTTTATCTTATATAACAAATAGTATTTTTTAGAAAGGAAAGAAAAATCAGTGCAACTGAATTAATACATTGAAAAATTGAAAAAACTTGTACAATGTGTAATGCCTGTGGACCTCTGCAATTTTTTTTTACTATGCATGTTAGTAAATATTTTAAATTTTGCATATATCTACTTCGTAAAACCTTATATTCAGTTCATTTCTGTACAGAATTATAAGTATAACAGTAGTTTTTGCCACTGAGTTGCTTTTGTATGTCTCATAGTAAGGGAAACATTTAATGATAAGCGATGGCTTAAATTGTGAGGCATAAAGAGGTGGGGCAGAAGTATCCTCTCATCTCTTTATTCTGGTCCTGCTTGATCTGTTTAATTGTGTTAGGCTCATTTTGATTTTTTTGGTGTGTAGTTCTTTCCATTTACATTATTGTTGTCATTATGTGTATTGTTTTCTTGATTTTGTGTACTTTTCTCTGCATCAATTCATGTAAATCTTTCCTTCTGTGTATTTATCACACATCATTTCTTACAACACAGTAATATTCCATTACATTCATGTACCACAGGTTCTTTAGCTATTCCCCAATTGATGGGCATTTACTTTTCCAATTTTTAGCTATCATACAAAAAAGAATTGCTATAAATATTTTGAAGTATATGGGGACTTTCTTATCAATGACTTCCCTGGGCTATAAGGCCAGTAATGGAGTTTCTGGTTCAAAAGGAGTGGATATTTTAGTCACTTTATTTGCGTAATTCCAAATTGTTTTAAAAAAATAGTTGTATCAATTCACAACTCCACCAGCAATGTATTAGTGTGCCTGTCATTCAACATCCGCTCTACATTGACTGTTGCCATTTATTATCATTGTTGCCAGTTTGCTGGGTGTTAGGTGAAGCCTCAGGGTGGTTTTACTTTGCATTTCTCTTATTATTAGGGATTTAGAGCATTTTGTCATGTGGTTGTTGGTACTCTGCAATTCTTCTTTTATGAGAACTCTTTATTGATATATCCTTTGACCACATCAATTGTGGAATGGCTCAGTGATCTTACAAAAACATGGAAAAATTTGTATACAGTAACAGCAATATTGTTTTAAGAACAACTTTGAGTGAATAAGTTATTTTGACTATTATAAGTACTCAATTTAACTATAAAGGACATGAAGAAAGATGCTGTCTGCATCCAGAGAAAGAACTGATAAATAGAAATATGTATAAAATAATTTTACGCATACACCTATTTGTGTCTGTTGGTAGCCATTCCTAGGGCTGGATGGGAGGAAGATAGAAAAAAAAAGACAAAAAAAGAAATTTATATGAAAATTGTATATTTGGAAGGAATAGCAGTTTATGCATGTTTGATTTGCGGTTTCATGTACAATCATCTTTTTTATTGAACTGTGTTATAGAAATGTTTGTTTTATTCCATAAATACCTATTAATGTAATAAAAAAAAAGGAAAAGAAAAAGATGTTGATTTAAGTCTAATTTCTGCCAGATTGCTTTCCAGTTTTCCCAGCAGCTTTTTTTATAGGGATTTTTTTCCTAGGTAATTTATATTCTCTGCTTTATCAAATTGCTTCTGATCCTTCATTCTCTAGTCTTTTTTCTCTTAATCTCTCTATTTTTAATTAATACTTGAATGATTTTGATGATTGCTGCTTTATAATATAGTTTGAAGTCAGGAAGTGCTATTCCTCCTTCATCCCTATATCTTTTTATCATTTCCTCTGATATTCTGGATCTTTTGTTTTTCCAAATAAGTTTTGTTATTATTTTATCAAATTCTATAATGTGTCCCCATGATAATTTGATTGGTATAGCATTAAAAGTATAAATTAATTTTCATAGTATTGTCATTTTTATTATATTGGCATAGCCTGGCTATGAGCATTGAATATTTCTCCAGTTATTTAAGGTGTTCTTTATTTCTGTAAGGAGCGCTTTATAATGGAATTGATATAAACCTTTTGAGATAGGTTGATGCCCAGATATTTTATGTGCTTAGTTGTTACTTGGAGTGGAATTTCCCTTTTTATTGTTGACACTTGAACTTTATGATTCTGTAGAAATGTTGATTTTTGAGGTTTTATTTTGTGTTACTAAATTCTTGTTGGTTCAAACTCAATATGCCTAAGATAGAATTCACCTTTTCTTGCAAACCTTCTTTTCCTCCCAACCTCCTCATTTCTGTGCAGGATATCACTGTCCTTGGAGTTATCCAGATTCAAAACTTTGGTATCATCTTAACTCCTCACTTTTCCTCAACCACTGTATCCAATCAGTTGTCAGCTCTACTTATACAACATCTCTAACATTTGAACCCTTTTCTCTACTCACACAGCATCACCCTTAGTTCAGGCTCTCATTCTACCTTACCTGGACTCTCCTGAAAGAACCTCTTAATTAGTCTCTTTGCCTCTGTTTTCTCCCTTCTGTAATCTGTTCTCCACTGAGTGGCAAAGGTGATATTCCTGAAGCTCAGGTTTGACCATATCACTCTCTTGCTCAAAATCCTCCAGTGAATTGAAGTCACCTCTAGGATCAAATGCAAACTCTTGTTTGGCATGTAATGTGGCCTAAACCTACCTTTTTAAGACTTAATACCCATCTTTACCCTTCACATTCTGTGTTTCCAGCCAAACTGGCTTACCTGTTGCCCACTGTTCCCTCTAATTTTTTCTTAGAGTTATGTGGACCTGCTTCTGCTCAGAGCAGAAAATTTTATGCAATCTGATGACTTTGTGGAACTTAAATTTTTTTAAAATCCATATAATATGAATATTTCCATTGAAAACAGAAAATCTGCCTACTTTTGATTTGATTTATTGAGTGGTACAATCAAATTTAGTACCTTTTTATCAGAATTTTCACATCAATAGTCACTATCTACATGGTGGTTTTTCCATTCCTTTCTTGATGGTGACATCACCTTCCTACAGGTCTTTGCTGCTACACGATTAGTGAAGCAAATAGTTGCTGTCTTGGCTGTGCCTGCTGTGTGGTAAGGGGGTCTGCTGGCTAGCTAAGATCACAAGTCCTAACTGGACCAACTCATGATAGTTGGGAAACCAGTTAGAATATGTCAAGAGTCAGGAAAAGAAAATAAAGCAAAATAAATGTATCAATATAGTAGTGACTTAGAATCTACAGTGTTCTTAAAAAGAAAAGTAGCTGCAAAACATTAATTTGGTGGGCAGGAGGTCTCAGCCACTGTAGGTATAGACCTGCAGCGTGAAGGGAACATTACTGTTGTTCCTTGTATGACTTTTCATCTTTTTTGTCTTTGCTTTGCACAGGCTGTCCACTTTGCCTGTCGTGCACTCCTTTTCACTTCCATCTGTTAGAGTCCTGACTCTTTGAAGCTAAGCTCAAGAACCACCTCTTCCATAATGCCTTTCCTAATTCCCTCCAGTTGTTACTGTTTCCCTCCTTAAAATTACCTTATATTTACTTTGTTTGTATTTTGTATATATTGTCATGTAGAGGCAGGTAGGGGGCACTGTGGATAGAACACTGTGCCAGGCCTCAGGAAGACCTCAATTCCAATCCTGCCTCAGGAACTTACTAGCTGTGTGACCTTGGGCAAATCACTTTAACAGTGGTTAAGTGAGCCTGCCTTAGCTCTCTCAATTATAAAGTGGGGATAACAGTAGCACCTACCTCCCAGGGCTGTTGCGAAGATCAAATGAAATAAATAATATTTCTAAAGCTCTTAGGGTACCTGGCACGTAGCAGGTATTTAATAAATCTTCCCTTCCTTCCTCTCTACCATTTGAGGATTGAAGCTATTGTGTTTTTCTCTTTGTACCTTCAGTGTTTCGCATAGTGCCTGGCACATAGACAGTACTTAATAAATTTCCGTTGATTAAAACAACAACTCTTGTTAAATGTAAAATATTAGAAAATCATTGTGTCTTAGAACTGGAAGGAATATGAGAGATTATCTAGTCCAATCTCCTATTTCTGTATTCTGTGAGATGTTTAATTAAATTAGACATAATTCTTAGGCGGAGAACCCAAAATGTGACTTCATTAAGTATTGCCATATGGTGAGAAACTTGAAGTTGGCTGTCCTTTGATGACCCTTACGAGCTGCAAGAGATATGCAGCTAGTAAGAGCAGGAGTTATTTTCCTTCTTCTTCTTTATCCTTGTTATTGTAAAGCCCATAACTATTGCTTTTTCATGCAGTAATATTAATAATGAACTATTCTTAATAGGTTAATGGTTTTCTGCAGAGAGGGTGAGAGAGTTCCTCTGATGTACTTACATTCTGGGTAGTACTTCACTACTGTTCTCTTTTAGGGAGAGCCCTGGTTGTATGGATGAGTTTACTTTACCTTGCTCCATACTGTGCTTATAATCTTAGTGAGCACAGTAATGGTAGTTTAAGATAAATTTGAAAGCACGAATAAAGGAACTTATTGCATAAATGCATGAGGGACCACAGAGTAACCAAGCATTGTTGATTCAACAAGCAGTTAAGTGACTGCTATGTGTCAGGCACTGTGCTTAGGCACTGGGGATATAAAGACAAAAAATGAAACAGTCTCCATCCTCAAAGAACTTGAATTCTTTTGGGGGTGGGAGAGGGGACAGCGTGTATATAAATAAGCACATCCAGAATAAATACCAGGTAAGTACTAGTAACTGGGTGATAGGGAATTAGGAACAACTTTAGAAATCCTTAGAGTTCGAATAAGGGAATAACTTAGTCAAAACTGAATTTAAGGAAAATCTTTTTAGCCACTGTGTAACTTAGGGAGAGATGTGAGGCAAAGAGACCAGTAAAGAGGTAGAAAAAGCAAGATGTGGCAATTGCTTGAATATGAGGGCTGAGAGAGGCAGTGGAATCAAGTACACTGGGTATGTGAATCTGGACAACTAGAAGAATGGTAGTGTCCTCAACAGAAATAAGGGAGTTTGGAAGATGAGTAGATTTTAGAAGAAAGATAATGAATTCTGTTATGTACATGTTGAGTTTGAAAAGTGTCTGGGACATCCAGTTATAAATATCCTATAGGAAGTCAGTTATGTAAGATAGAAGTTCAGAGGAGAGATTGGGGCTGGAAACGGTATGTAGATCTGTGAGTTATCTGCATAGAGTTGATAATTAAACCTGTTGGAACTGATGAGGTCAGCTAGTGAGCAGAAGGGCCCAGGACAGAGCCTTAGGGTATACCTATAGTTGGAGGGCATAATGTGGATAATGATCGAGCAAGAGATATGAGGAGAGGTCAGACAGGTAAGAGGAGAGTCAAGAGAGAGAGAGCAGTGTCATGAAAACCCAGAGTGAAGAGAGTATCTAGGAGGAGGTTTGATAGAGTGCCAGGCCTGGAGGCAGGAGGACCTGAATTGAAATCCGACCTCAGACCCATTACTGGCTATGTGATCCTGGGCAAGTCATTTACCCCTTTTTGCCTCAGTTTCATCATCTGTAAAATGAGCTGGAGAAGGAAATGGCAAACCAGAAAACCCCAAATGGGTTCACAGAGAGTTTGACATGACTAATTGACAAAGGAACTAAATAGTATTGAATGCAGAGCAGTCAAGAAGGATGAAATGTGAGAAAAGATCATTGGATATGGCAATTAAGATGTATACTAATTTTCAAGAAAGCAGTTTCATGTGACCGACAAATTCAGATTCCTTATTGCCAAGCATTGAGAGTGAGGAGAAATGAAGGCGATAAGTACGGATTTTTTTTTAATCCAAATGGCTGAGAAATGAAAGAGAGAGATAGGACAGTAAGTTGAGTGGATGATAGGGTACAGTTAAGATATTTTAGGAATGGGGAGACTTGGACACACTTGAAGCTGATTGGGAAGGGACCAATGGTAGATAGGAATATTTTAAAGGTGGGAGTGTAGTGGGGTGGGGTGGGAGACAATGGCAGCACAAGATGAGATGGGATTGGATTAAGTGCGCTTGGTAGAGAGAATGTCTTATGTCATTATGAAAGACTGGAGGAGAAGAATGAAGGTTGGTGTCAGTGGGTTTTGAGATGAGCAGAAGAGGGAACTCATGGCAATGACCTATATTTTCTTTCTTTTTTATTTTAAATTATTTTGAACATTCTTTTTTTTTTTTTAAAGTTTTGAGCTACGAATTGTTTTCCTCCCTCACCTATTGAAAAAGCAAGTAATATATCAGTTTTACATAGGATCTCATATAAAACATTTCCATGTTAGCCATGTTGCAAAAAAAGAAGCAAGAAAAATAAAGTAAAAAAAAATTATACTTCAATTTGTACTCAGAGCTCATCAATTCTTTCTCTGGAGGCAGATAACATTTTTCATCTTGAGTCTTTTGGAATTGTCTTGGATCATTGTACTGATCACAGTAGCTAAGTGTTTCACAGTTGGTTATTGTTACAATATTGCAGTTACTATGTACCGTGATCTTCTGGTTCTGCTCACTTTACTCTGCATCAATTCATATAGGTCTTCCTAAGTTTTTCTGAAACAATTCTGCTTGGCATTTCCTACAGAACAATACTATTCTGTCACAATCATATATCACAACTTCTTATTCAGCCACTCCCTAATTGATGGGGCATTCCCTCCACTTCCAATTCTTTGCTGTCACAAAAACAGCTGTACATATGGGTCCCTTTTCCTTTTCTTTGATCTCTTTGGGATACAGACCTAGTAATGGTATTGATGGGTCAAAGGGTGTGCACTAGCCCTTTGGGCATAGTTCCAAACTCTTCTCCAGAATGGTTGGATGAGTTCACAACTCTTTTTGCCGCAGTGGCAAAGAATAGGAATTTGAATGAGTGTACTACTCAATTGGGGAATCATTGATTAAGTTATGGTATATAATATACGTGACTTTTGTGCTGTAAAAAAGAATGAAGGGAATGGTTTCAGTGGAAAGACATGAACTAATGCATAGGGAAGTGAACAAAACCAGGAGAACAAGTTACAGACAATGACAATAATATGGTGAAGAGAAATAACTTTGAAAGAATTAGGACCTCTGATATCAACATGGTGACAAATCATGATTCCAGAAGACTAATGATAAAACATACTACCCACTTCCCAATAAATGAAGAACTCAGAATACAGAATGAGGCAAAAACTTTTTAATACTCAAGTAATGTGGACATTTGTTTTGATTGACTATTCATGCTTGTAATTTTTTTTTTTCATTTGCTCTCTGTTGGGGTAGCGGATATCATGATGGGAGGTTGACAAGGTAGATTTTTGCTGATTGAAACAAATACAATATATTTTTTAAAAAAGTCAGGGAGACAGGAAGTGGAATATCATATAAGTGGAATAGCAGGTAAGCCAATTTGAGTAGTATGTAGAGTAAATGACAACAGTGTACAGTAAACTTGGAAAAGTAGGCTGTACTAAG
>CM053622.1:714476040-714492318 GCA_028646595.1 Phalanger gymnotis
TCCCTCTGCCCCTTTGTGGGTTCTGTAGTTCTAGAATTGGTTCAGAGCCATTTTTTCATAGGTTTTTGGAGGGACTTGGAGGGGAGCTCACGCCGGTTACTGCTTTCCAGTCGCCATCTTGGCTCCGCCCCCCCAACCTTTCTTTTTTAACCAAAATTACTTAATTTAATTGAAATAATTTAAAGAAAATTAGTTTGATTGCTGATTTGTGGTATAGTTTGAAGTCTGATACTGTTAGGCCCCCTTCCTTTCCACTGTTTAAAATTACTGTTCTTCAAATTCTTGATCTTTTGTTCTTCCAGATCAATTTTTAAAATTTACTTTTTCTAGTTACATAAAACAATCCTTTGATTGGTATGGCTCAAAATAGTAAAATAATTTAGGATTTTAAAACTGTATTATACTTTATATAATGTGGTATGTAAATATATAATATGTCTTATGTTTTATAGCATATGTTATATTGTTGGCTTAGCTAACTCAGGAACAATTAAAATTTCTCCAGTTATTTAGGAGGCAAGGCCTTTTTGTGTAAAAGAATGTTTTTTTAAGTTTTATTTATATTGTTCCTGTGTACTTAAGACTGAAATATTTTATACATTCTGTAGTTATTTTAAATGGAATTTCTCTTTCTTTCTGCTGTGTTTTATTGATATTATACTAAAATGCTGATGATTTATATGGCCATTTTATATCCTTTGCTGAAGTTGCTTTAATATTTTAGTCAACTCCTTAGGATTCTCTAAACATTCCTGCATACCTTCGGCAAAAAGCAGTTACTTTATATCTTTGCCATATGCTTATTCCTTCAATTTCTTTATTGTGGTTTTTTTTCTTTTATAGCTGACATTTCTAACACTGTATCAAGTAATTTAGTGATAGTAGGTGTTCTTGTTTTACCCCTGAAATTATTGGAAAGGACTCTAATTTATCCCAGTTCCATATAATGCTGGCTCTTATTTACTTATTTATTTATAATTTTGACCATGTTAAGGAAAAGACCTATTTTTCCCACCTTTACTAGTGATTTTAACAAATGGGTGTTATATTTCGTCCAAAGCTTTTTCTGCATTTATTCGAAACAAATATTATTTGTTATTCTTATTATTAATATGGCCAATTATCTTTATAGTTTTCCTCATATTAAAACAGTTGTACATTTTTGGTATAAATCCATCATAATCATAATGTATGGTCTCTGCGACATATTGTTGCAGTCTCTTTGCTAATATTTTATTTATAATTTTTGCATCATTGTTCATTGGGAATGTTTTTCTATAGTTTACTTTCTCTGTTTTGACCCTCCCTGGTGCAGGATCAAGACAATATTTGTATCATGGGAGAAATTTGTTAGAATCACTTATTTTGCTACTTTTGTAAAATTGTTTGTATAATATTGCAATTAATTGTTCTTTGAATTTTTGATAGCATTCACTAAATCCATCCAGTTTTTTTTTATCTTTGGCAGTTCATTTATAACTTGTTCAATTTCTCTTAGATTGAGTTGTGTAAATCCTCTATTTCTTGTTTTGTTAGCTTACATAGTTTATATTTTTGTACATGTTTATCTACTTCATTTAAGTTGCTGGTTTTATTGGCAAATAATTTCCAAATACTTATGTCCTTTTTTCCTTCTTCATTTGTTGTGAATTCTCTCTTTTGATATTAGTAATTTGGTTTTCATCTTCTTTTAAATCAAATTAGCTTATGGTTTATTTTTTTTTCTTCCAGAAAACCAGGTCCTATTTTTATTCAAAATTTTTTTCTTTGAGTTTTATTAATCTATTTGACTCTAAGGATTTCTATTTGCTTTTTAATTTGTTGCTTTTTTAAAAATTAAGGGTATCCTCAATGTATTCATATATCATTCTCATAAAAATTTTATATAGTAGAGTCAAAATGGCAGAGTAGCATAAGTACTACAGCCTAGTGCTCTTTCCTCCCTGCTTGCATTTCCTCCTGCCTCCCCTGCCCCCCAATATATTTAGAAAATACACCAGGCTAGATCCTAATTGAGAAGTTCAGAAGTTTATACCATGGTTCTAGGAGAATAATAACAAAACTCATCTGGAGGAAGAAAAAGTCAAGGACATCAAGGGGATTAATGAAAAAGAGTGTGAAGGAAGAGGACCCAACAATACCACATTTCAAACTATATTACAAAGCAGTAATCATCAAAACAGTTTGGTATTATTGAATTGTTTCAGTTGTCTCTAATTCTTCATGACCCCATTTGTTGTTTTCTTGGCAAAGATACTGGAGTGGTTTAGGAACCGAGGCAAACATAGTTAAGTGACTTGCCCAGGATCACAGAGCTAGTAAGTATCTGAGACTAGTTTTGAACTCAGATTGTCTGGACTCCAGGCCCAGCAGTCTATCCACTCTATCACCTAGCTGCTCAAAACAATTTGGTACTAGGTAAGAAATAGAGAATGGAGCAGATTAAGTATATAGTATACAGAAGCAAATGAACATAGTAGCCTACTGTTTGATAACTAAAGAACTTACAACGTGAAAACTATTTGGAAAATTGGAAAGCAGTCTGGCAGATACTAGGTTAGACCAACAGCTCACAATATATACTAAGATAAGCACCAAATACATACATAATTTAGAAATGCAGGGTAACATCACAAACAAATAAGAGGAGCATGGAAGAAATTACTTGACAGATCTATGGATAGGAGACCAAACAAGAGATAGAGAGGATCATAGAAAGTAAACTAGATGATTTTTATGACATAAAATTAAAAGAAGTTTATGCACAAACAAAACTAATGCAACTAAAAGTTGAAAAAAAATAAAAACTGGGCCTGCATGGCAAGGCTTTTTGCTAGATGCTGAGTTGAAACAAGAACACAGAGGAGCATTTTGTAAGCCAAAAGAAAGGTTGTTTTCCTTTTAAACTACGAAAAAGGAAGGAAATCCAACTAAATGCACAGTAGTTTAATCTATGCAGAAAAGAACAGAGTAGCTGAAGTTTTTGCCTTCTAACAACTTAATTGCTAACCCTCTGAGCATCACCGTAGACTTGTCATTGCATGCTTTTGATGACATCATCATTATCATCATCAACAACAAATATATGTAGAGAGGTAATAAGATATGGTAGCAAGAATGCTAAAAGCCAGATGTTCCACTTGTCACCCCAGCTCTGCCATTAACTCCTTGCATGACCAATTATTTAGCCTCTTTGGGTTTCACTTTCCTCTGAGATGTTTAGACTTCATTCATTTATAAAATCCTCTTGAATTTTAATGTTCCGTGATTCATATCCATGGATTTCTTTTTTGGAGCTTATGTGGCTTTTAACTAGCATTGAAGAGATGAGGGCAACCTCCTCCTTGAGCCCAAGTTATTTCTAGGCTGGAGAGCTGGAGGTCATAGACAGAATCATTGATTTTTTTGGATACAGACTGGCAGTGATAGAAGAGCAATCAATGATTTTCTTGGATTACGTGCCTATTCCATTTAGCATTACCAGTATCTTTTTTGATTTTTAGGAGGTGGTTTTTGGATTGGAGGCATATTAAAAATTTTGACTCTAGAACATTTTCTGATGCATTGCCAGTTAATGTGATTTTTATAGTGTTTTAAAGATGAAATCTACTTTTCTTCCAACACCTTATTGTGGTATGGAAGTGAACCTTGTATTTTGAAAGGCTATCCTAATTAAATGTAAACTGTAGCTGGTCCTGCTAGTCTGGTTAAGCTGAGAGAGATTCAGCACCAATCTAGTGGTATAATTTTTTTCCACTATAATGACTTGAACTTCTTCTAAAGCATGGAGTAGGTTTCACTTTGCTTCACTGATATCCCCAGTAGAATGCTTATGCTTGAGATTGTTATTTTTGTTTTTGCATCTCTAGTACCCATTACAGATCCTCGTACATAGTAAGTACTTAACAGAAGTTTATTGAAAGTTGAGTTGAGTAGAATTTAATTTTGTGGATTTGTCCAGTATTCACACAATAAGCCAGGGATAGAACTTGGCTTCAGATCCAGGTCTTTTATGCTCATGACACCATTCTGGCATTTTTTTTACTTCTATATCATGCTGCTTCTCCTAGGACTTGGATTCCAATCTTGTCTTCCTTCCAAACTTGTTGCTCAGGACAAGTTTTGATGATTTTTTTTTAAGCTCTTTTATTACCTGAGAAATGTTAACATACGTGGCAGTATTCCTGTAGATAAATGGACAAGCTCAGTAACACAGCATTGAGTGTTTTGAATTCTTCAGAAAAAAGATATTATATAAATACTAAGTTAGTGTTATCTTTGCTGTTGGTGATCCCCAGAGTAGTCTTATTTTGTTTTTCTTTAGGACTAGTTATCTATAGAATGAAAGCCTTTGAATTTTCAAAATATATAATATGAAAGATAATGTTGCTATATTATAAATAGATTATATGTTATTCTCATTACAAGTAAATAACTCCTTTCTTTATTATGAATGTTTTTTTATTATTGATGTTTCCTTGTCCTGAAGCTGTCATTTCGTTGTAGTGAATAGGAATTAGTTGATTTTAGAATGCTATATTACAGTCAAACATTTCAGTAAAGCTTTTCTGAACACTCTTTGTTTTTCCCAAAGGGCTGTGGCTTAGTGTGTACAGGGCTGTCTGTTGC
Organism: Phalanger gymnotis; assembly: GCA_028646595.1. Lineage (NCBI taxonomy): Eukaryota > Metazoa > Chordata > Mammalia > Diprotodontia > Phalangeridae > Phalanger > Phalanger gymnotis. The sequence continues at coordinate 714,480,670 of CM053622.1, forward strand.
AGGGACTAGAGACCAGTCAGAAGGAGAGCTGCCATTTAGTTGTCAAACTCCACATTTATGTGAAATATAATGTTTTATTTTTAGCATTAATTTTTTAAATTTTGAGTTTCACAGTCTCTTCTCCCTCCCCCACCCATTGAAAATGCAAACACTGTAACAGTTATACATGTGAAATCAGGCAAAATATATTTCTATATTAACCCTGTTGCCCCCCAAGAAAGCAAGAAAAGTAAAGTTTTTAAAAAAAAGTATGCTTCAGTTTGTACTCAGAGCCTCTCTCTAAAGGTGGATGGCATTTTTTTTTTATCATGGGTTCTTTGGAATTATTTTGGATCATTGTATTGGTTAGAGTAGCTAAGTCTTTCACAGTTGTTCGTTGTTACAGTACTGCTATTACTGTATATAAGGTTCTCCTGCTTATGATCTCTTCACTTTGCATCAGTTCATATAAGGCTTCCTAGGTTTTTCCAAAACCATCCTGCTCATCATTTCTTACAGCACAACAGTATTCCATCACCATTATGTTCCACAACCTGTTTAGCCATTCCTTAATTGATGGGCATTCTCTCCATTTCCAATTTTTTGCCACCATTAAAAGAGCTGCTATAACTATTTTTGTATGTATATAGGTCCTCCTCCTGCCCCCTTTAAAAAAATTTTCTTTGAGATACAGATCTAATGGTGGTATTGCTGGGTCACAAGAGTATGCATAGTTTTATAGCCCTTTGGGTATGGCTCCAAATTATTCTCCAGGGTGGTTGGATCTGTTGTCAAATATAACGTTAAGTCATTTGTGGATGACCTGCTCCTGGGTCAGGCTTTTGTATCTAGAAGAGTAGCTACATTGAGTTGAGAAGATGGGTGATAAGGAGATTTGGATTTCTGTACCCCAGCTTAAAATGTAGGACTCAGGGACTCTTGGCCAGAAAGGAAGGATGCTTAACAAAGGCTATTATGAATGTATTTGAATGATGTCCTGCAAATCTTTTCAAAAAGGCTTTAGACTAGAAGGATTAGGGGAGGAGAGAAAAAGGAGAATTTTACCAGTTAGCTAGATATGGAGAGTAGCTGTATTAAAGCAAGAATAGTAGGGTCACAGGAGACAAAGGTAAAGTGACTCTGGATGGATGTGCCATATTCAAAAGAAATAAGAGAGGTAAAAGATGAAAGATACTGGAGTGGAATAGTATTGTATAGTAAGACAGTATATTCATATGAGGAAATCTAGAAACCTGGTGGAAAAGGAGGATAAGGGAGCGTGGGGGAGCACACTGGGATAAAAATCAGTAGAGAGAGAGACAAGAGTGACATTGTCTTTGGAGTATACTACAGATTACCCAGTAAGAAAGTGGAAGCAGATGAGTTTGGGTAATATTACAAACCTGGCACAAAAACATGATAGAGTAGCGTTGGGGGCTTCAGTTACTCACTCAGACATTTGCCAGAGCTCTTTTTTCCTCCTAAAGCAAAGGAATTAATAACTTTTTTGACTTGCTTTACCTATAATTTTAGCCTTTGAAAAGTAAAGGATCTGATTTTCCTTAAGAATGATGAACTAGTTGCTGGGATATAATGATAATAGCTAGTATTTATATAGCACCTACTATGTGCTAGGTACTATGCTAAGTGCTTTATGAATATCTTATTTCATGAGGTGAGAGTGATTGGGAGCTTGTAGGAGTTGTGTGAGAAAAGGAGAGGAAAGCTGGGCATAAGTAGTATGACACAAACTCTAGATTTTGGGAGAGAAGATATTGCAGAGGGTTCAGAGGATGGTCAGGCAGTATATTTCAGGGACTAAAATTATATAGGAGTAGTCAGCCTATAAAACGGAGAAGAAGAGCTCTCAAGAATGAAATATATTAATTCTCCCATACATGTATAGTGATGTTGCCTCACATGCTTAACTTCCGGTAGTACCTTAACTACTCGTTTCTACTCCTCTGCTCCACCTCATTTACCACAGCTATGATCACATCCTTTCCAGTCATCTTATACCTTACACCTTACTCCCTTCTACAGACTGTATAATCTACTGACTCTGGTGGCCTTTGATGTTTCTTTATCAAAAATCTCCATCTCCTGACTGTGCATTTTCTAGAATACTCTCCCTCTTCATCTCCATTTCCTGGCTTCCTTCAGGTCTCAGCTAAAATCCTGCTTCTGCCTTTCCACCCTTCTTTTTTTTGTTTTGTTTTTCTCTGTATACATTTTACTTAATATTTTAGTTTTCAACATTGATTTCCACAAGATTTTGAGTTACAAATTTTTTCCCCATTGCTACCCTCCCCCCCCATTCCAAGATGGCATATATTCTGATTGCCCCTTTCCTCAGTCAGCTCTCCCCTCTTACAACCCGTTGCCCCCCCCCCCCCCGCCCACATCCCCTTTCCCCTTACTTCCTTGTCGGGCAGGATAGATTTCTATGCCTCATCCCTTATGTATCTTGTTTCCCAGCTACATGCCAAAAAAATTAAAAAAAAATTTTTTTTAAACATCTGCTTTTAAAACTTTGAGTTCCAGATTCTCTCACTTCTTCCCTTCCCACCCACCCTCCCTAGGAAGGCAAGCAATTCAACATAGATCACACATGTATCATTATGCAAAACACTTCCATAGCGCTCATGTTGTGAAAGGCTAACTATATTTCCTTCCATCCTGTACTGTCCCCCTTTATTCAGTTTTCTCCCTTGACCCTGTCCCTTTTCAAATGTGTGTGCTTTTGATTACCTGCTCCCCCAACTGCCTTCCCTTCTATCATCCCCCCCCTTTTTTATCCCCTTCCCCTTGCTTTCCTGTGGAGTAAGATACCCAGTTGAGTGTGTATGTTATTCCCTCCTCAAGTCGAATCCAGTGAGAGTAAGATTCACTTATTCCCCCTCACTTGCCCCCTCTTCCCTTCCAACAGAACTGCTTTTCTTGCCACTTTCATGTGAGATAATTTACCCCATTCTATCTCTCCTTTTCTCTCTCTCTCAATGTATTCCTCTCTCACCCCTTAAATTTATTTCATTTTTTTAGATATCATCCCTTCATATTCAACTCATCCTGTGCCCTTCAACTCCCCTAATATTGAAAAAGGTCTTCTGAATTACACACATTATGTTTCCATGTAGGAATGTAAACATAACAGTTCAACTTTACCAAGTCCCCTAAGAATTCTCTTTCTTGTTTACCTTTTCATGCTTCTTTTGATTCTTGTATTTGAAAGTCAGATTTTCTATTCACCTCTGGTCTTTTCATTGAGAAAGCTTGAAAGTTCTCTATTTTATTGAACGTCTATATTTTGCATTGGAGCATTATACTCACTTTTGCTGGGTAGGTGATTCTTGGTTTTAATCCTAGCTCATTTGACCTCCAGAATATCATATTCCAAGCCCTTTGATCCCCTAATGTAGAAGCTGCTAGATCTTGTGCTATTCTGATTGTGTTTCCACAATATTCAAATTGTTTCTTTCTGGCTGCTTACAGTATCTTCTCCTTCATCTGGGAGCTCTGGAATTTGGTGACAATATTCCTAGGAGTTTTCTTTTTGGGATCTTTTTCAAGAGGCTATTGGTGGATTCTTTCAATTTCTATTTTACCCTCTGGTTCTAGAATAACAGGGCAGTTTTGCTTGATAATTTCTTGAAAGATGATTACTAGGCTCTTCTTTGATCATGGCTTTCAGGTAGTCCAATAATTTTAAAATTATCTCTAAAATTATCTCTCCTGGATCTATTTTCCAGGTCAGTGATTTTTCCATTGAGATATTTCACATTGTCTTCCATTTTTTCATTCCTTTGATTCTGTTTTGTAATTTCTTGATTTCTCATCAAGTCACTAGCTTCCACTTGCTCCAATCTAATTTTTAAGGTAGTATTTTCTTCAGTGGTCTTTTGGACCTCCTTTTCCATTTGGCTAATTCTGCTTTTCAAGGCATTCTTTTCCTCATTGGCTTTTTGGAGCTCTTTTGCCATTTGAGTTAGTCTATTTTTTAAGGTGTTATTTCCTTCACTATTGTTTTGGTTCTCCTTTCGCAAGTTGTTGACTTGTTTTTCATGGTTTTCTTGCATCCTTCTCATTTCTCTTCCCAATTTTTCCTCTGCTTCTCTCATTTGCTTTTCCAAATCCTTTTTAAGCTCTTCCATGGCCTGAGACCAGTTCATGTTTCTCTTGGAGGCTTTTGATATAGGCTCTTTGACTTTGTTGACTTCTTCTGGCTGTATGATTTGATCTTCTTTGTCATCAAAAAAGGAATCTAGGGTTTGAGTCTGGGTTTGTTTTGGCTGCCTGTTCATATTTCCAGCCAACTACTTGACCCTTGAGCTTTTTGTCAGGATGTGACTTCTTGTAGAGTAGAGAGTACTTTGTTCCAAGCTTTAGGGTCCAAGCACTGTTGTTTTCAGAGCTACTTCTACTCCATTCTCACCCTAGGCTCTGTCACAGCACTCCTCCTCCCCCAAGAGCCACCAGCCAGGACTGCAATGCAGATCAAGCAGGGCACAGCAAGAGAATCTGGCTTTGTGCCCACAAAAAGTGCTTCTTGCATTCCCTCTCTGATCTGCTGCTAGATTCCTCCCACTGCGTGAGCCAGGGTCTCGGGAAGCTGCTGATGCTGGCACTCTGGAGGCAGCCTCAGGAGCTTCCTGCTGCTGGTACCATCACCACTTCACAACCTCCTCCACCCCTACAGCTGGTGGCCAGAGCACTCTGAACTGGATCCCACAGTTTCCCCCTAACCTGTTCTTTGGCATTTATGGGTTGAGAAGTCTAGTAACTGCCACAGCTCAATGATTCATTGCCCCAAGGCCTGTTCCGGCTGGCTGACTCCGGGTCTGATCTGTCGTGGCGTGGCCCCACGCTGGGCTGTGTTCTGCTCTCAGCACCGTGCAGTAGACCCTTTCTGGTGACCATCCAGGCTCTCCTGGGCTGGAAATCTTTCCCTCTGCTATTTCTTGGGTTTTGCAGCTCTAGAATTTGTTCAGAGCCATTTTTTACAGGTGTTTGGATAGACTTTGTGGGGAGCTTAAGCAAGTCTCAGCTTTCCTGCTGCCATCTTGGCTCTCCTCCACCTTTCCCCGTCTTTGTATAGACTTCTACTTGGGCAGCAGATTATGTGAGATAATTTTCCTCACCCTTCATCTCCTCCCACCATGTATTTCTTTCGCCTTCCATTTCCTTTCTTATTTTCATCAAAACATAACAGAATCGTTTCCAAACCCTTTATGTAATTAGATTCTATGACCTCTGATGATAAAATTCTGAGGGGATTGAATTTTGAGATGAGCCATCCCCCCCCGCCCTTTGTTAGAATATAGACCGTTTACCTTTGTTTAGTCCCTTGTGATTGCTCATTCCTGTATTCCTTTTTATGTTTTTCTTGACTCCTGTATTTGTATTTTAAAGTTGCTACTCAGCTCTTGTCTTTTCATTAGGAATACTTGGAAAAAATTTCATTTAATTAAATTAATTCATTTTCAAATTTTTCAAATAATTTTCAATTTTCAAATAATTAATTTATTTTTTTCCCCAAGTAAGATTGTACTCAGTTTTCCTGGTTAAGTTATTCTTTCTTTTTTAAAGCTTTGTGCTTTTTTTGGAAAATAAATTTTTGTTGATCTTCTCTGTTTTTTTTTTATCTTGATAAGTATTCCAAGTATCCCGCCCTTTACCTCTCCCAAAATGTTATCCTATATGACAAATAGTATTTTCAAAAAGGAAAAAGAAATAAGCACAACAGATCAATACAATGAAGAAGTCCAAAAACATGCAGGGTTCAACAGCTCTGGACCTCCCACTTCCGTGAAAGGTCATGTTAGGGGTGTCCTATCATATCTTTTTATTAGAGTCATGCTTGATCTTGATGTTTTGGTGCTTTTGTGGTGTGTGAGTTTGTGTGTGTGTGTGTGTGTGTGTGTGTGTTCCATTTACATTGTTACTTTGTACATTTTTTTTTTTTTAGCTCTGCTTACTTCACTCTGCATCAGTTCATATAGAACTTTCCATGCTTCTTTGTATTCATCACACACATCATTTCTTACAGCACAGTAACATTTCATTACATTTATGTGCCACAGTTTGTTTAACCATTCTGCAATTGATGGGCGTCTACTTTGTTTCTAATTCTTAGCTATCACAAAAAGTGCTGCTATAAATATTTTGGAGGATATGGGGACTTTCTTCATATTGATGGCTTCCTTGGGGTGGTAAGTTGTTCTTGATTGTAAGCTTATGTCTTTTGCCTTCTAGAATGTCTAATTCCAGACTTTGTACACTGTTATAATAGTGTCTGTTAAGTCTTGTGTGATGCTGAATATTTTTTCTTTGACCTGCAAGCTCTGGTTTTTGGCCAGTGTTCCTGGGAGTTTTTATTTTGGGGTTTCTTTCAGGGGAAAAGTAATGGATTCTTTTTATTTTTTACTTTACTCTCTGGTTCTAAGAGGTCTAGACAATCTTTTAGGATTTTTGAAATTTAATGTGTTTAGGTTCTTTTTTTCAGTCATGTCAGGTAGTTAATTTTTTTTCTCTTTGATCTGCTTTGCAGATTAGTTGTTTTTGCTATGAGATATTTTACATATTCTTCTATTTTTTCAGTCTTTCAACTTTGTTTTTAATGTTTCATGGAATAGATTTGCTCATATCACCCTTAATAAACTCCATTTCTCCATTGTCCAGCTCGATATGCTTCTTTTACCAAAAACAAACTCTTGTTTGGTATTTAAAGCCCCTTATAACTTGGCCCCTTCCTACCATTCCAGTCTTCTTCTACCTTGATCAGGCTGGCTCCTTGCCATACTTCTTTTCCTAGATTTTCACTAACCATCTCTTTAATGACCTGTTTTAGAATTATACTAGGATTTTAAAATTTATTGCCTAGAGTTGATAAATGCCATTCTCTTTCCTTTAAAAAAATCAGGAGAACATCTTCTTCTAGTCCTGTAATATTTCTCCTATTCTCCATCATTTTTCAAATGTCACTAATAGTACTTCAGTGATTCTGCCAGTTTTTTTTACTTCTTAAAAATTTACTATTTTTTCCCCCAGTTACATGCAAAAGTAATTTTTAACATTTGCTTTTGAAATTTTGAGTTCTAAATTCTCTTCCTTCTTCCCTCCTTGCCGCCACCCTTCCCCCCTCCCCCCCGCATTGAGAAGGCAAGTCGTTAGATATAGGTTATACATGTGTCATCATGCAAAACATTTCATGTCATAACTCCTGTGAAAGAAAACATAGACAGAAAAGACCTCAAGAAAAATAAAGAAAGTAAAAAAGTATGATTCAGTTTGCATTCAGACACCATCGCTTCTTTATCTGGGAGTGGATAACATTTTTCATAAATCCTTCAGAGTTGTCTTGGATCATTGTATTGCCAAGGATAGCTAAGTCATTCACAGTTGATCATCACACAGTGTTGCTCTTACTTTGTACACAGTACATTTCACTTTGCGTCAGCTCATATAAGTCTTTCCAGGTTTTTCTGAGAGTATCCTGCTCATCATTTCTTACAGCACGATAGCATTCCATCATAATCACATACTACAATTTGTTCAGTCATTTCCCATTGATGGGCTTTCTTTTAATTTCTAGTTCTTTGCCACCAGAAGAGAGCTGTTACAAATATTTTTGGACATATTAGTCTTTTTTCTTTTTGTTTTTTATCGCTTTTGGGATACAGACCTAATAGTGATATTGGTAGCTCATGTAGCCCTTTGGGCATAGTTCCAAATTGCTCTACAGAATGGTTGAATCAGTTCACAACTCTACCAAGAGTGCATTAATGTGCCATTTTTCCCACATCTCCTCCAACATTGGTCATTTTCCTTTTCTGTCCTATTAGTCTATCTAATAGATATGAAGTAGTACCTCAGAGTGGTTTTAATTTGCATTTCTTTAGTCAGTAGTGAATTAGAGTATTTTTTTTTCATGTGGCTTTGATACTTCATCTGAAAACTGTTCATATCTTTTGATTATTTGTCAGTTGGGGAATGGCTCTTATTTTTGTAAATTTGACTTTGTTCTCTATATGTTTGAGAAATAAGTCCTTTATCAGAGAAACGTGCTTCAAAATTTTTTTCACAGTAACAGTTGCTAATTATATTTCCCTCCATCCTATTCCAACCCTAATTCCTACGCCCCTGTTTTTCTGTTCTCTCTCTCCTTTCACCCTGTTCCTCTTCAGAAGTGTTTTGCTTCTGACTACCCCTCCCCTAATCTGCCCTCTCTTCTCTTATCTCCTTCCCCTCTTACTTTCTTGTAGTATAAGATAGATTACTATACCCAATTGAGTGTGTATGTTATTCCTTCTTTGAGCCACTTATGATAAGAGTAAGGTTCACTATCACCTCCTCCCCTTTCCCTGCCACTGTAAAAGCTTTTTCTTGCCTCTTTTTTTGCCTCTCCCTTTGCCTTTCTCCCAGTACATTCTTCTCTCACCACTTAATTTTATTTTTTTAGATATTATCCTTTTATATTCAGTTCATATCTATGCCCTCTGTCTTTATATACTCCTTCTAACTGCTCTAATAATGAGAAAGCTCTTATGAGTTACAAGTATCATCTTCCTGTATAGGAATGTAAATAGTTTAACCTTATTAATTCCCTTATGATATCTTCTATTTACCTTTTATACTTCTCTTGAATCTTGTATTTGAAAGTCAAATTTTCGATTTAACTCTGGTCGTTTCATCAAGAATGTTGGAAAGTCCTTTATTTCATGAAATGTCCATTATTCCCCCGGAAGAATTATACTCAGTTTTGCTGAGTAGGTGATTCTTGGTTGGTTGTAATCTTAGCTCCTTTGCCCTTTGGAATATATTCCAAGTGCTCTCATCCTTTAGTGTAGAAGCTGCTAAATATTCTGCTATCCTGACTGTGGCTCATTGATGCTTGAATTGCTTTTTCTGGCTACTTGAAATATTTTCTAATTGATGTGAGAGTTCTGGAATTTGGCTATAATATTCCTAGGAGGTTTCATTTGGGGATCTCTTTCAGGAGGTGATTGGTGGATTCTTTCAATTTCTATTTTATCCTCTGGTTCTAGAATATCAGAATAGTATTCCTTGATAATTTCTTGAAAGATCAATCTAGGCTCTTTTTTTGATCATGGCTTTCAGGTTTTCCAGTAATTTGAATATTATCTGTCTCGGATCTGTTTTCTAGGTCACTTGTTTTTCCAATGAGATATTTCACATGTTCTATTTTTTTTTATTCCTTTGGTTTTGTTTTATTGCTTTCTGATTTCTTTTATGTGAAAGCTTTTTTAAGAGAAAGTCATTAGCTTGGGGGCGGAGCCAAGATGGTGGAGTGATAGCAGGGACATATGGGAGCTCTCTTACAGATTCTTTCAGATACCTCTTAAAAAGTGAATCTGGGAATCTGAGCAGATTTGAGAGAGAAGCCACTAGTAGACTGGCAAATTCCCAAGCCAGGAGAGTCTGCAGGGTCGCCAGGATGGATCTGTGTCCTGAGAGAGCACCTAGAGTGCAGAATTGCACCAGACCACACCACAGCAGGAGCAGCTGAGGAACTGAGGTAGAGATCCAGGCTGAGAGAGCACTGAGCATGCTAAACTGGTGGCGATCCTCATGCCTCTCAGTCCAGAACAGGAGTCTGTTGGAGCTAAGGAAGACAGTAGTGCACTGCCTGCGGCTGTGAGAGCAACTACTCCTGAAGCTTGTGGCCCACAGTCTGAAGTTACCTTCTTGAACGTCTGAGAGCCATGATGACCAGGTAAAATGGCTCTCATCCCTCCTTTCCTCACCCAGATAATTTTCCCTTGAGAGAAACCCTGAAATAGAGGATCCAGAAGTGGGGCTTCAAGCTGAACAGTAAGAGTTCCTGAGCCCCAGGGGAGTGAAGCCAGTAAGCATCAGCACCAGGAACCCAGAGGTGCCTTTTCACAGCCAGGGGAAGTGACAGATATCAGTGCAGACAACTACTGAGACCCCCCCTCATGCTGTAGTGCAGCCCTAGAGGAAGAGAAGACTTCCAGCAGCCTGACCACTCGTCCCCCACACCTTATGAAACCAGAAGCCACAGCACACAAAGCCAGTAACCAGGCCCTCAGTTCCCAGCAGAAGAAGCAAGAAACAGAGCCTCCTGGGCTCCAGAAGCAGAAGTCCACTTCAAAAAGCCAGGGAAAAGACAGCCATCATGAAGAAGCAATCCAGAAAACCAAGGGCTATTGATTCTTTTTATGGAGACAAGGAAGATCAAAATACCAATTCAGAAGAAGACAGCATTGACACTATACCCACATCTGAAACCTGAGAAGGAAATGTGAACTGGTCTCACGCCCAAAAGCATTCCTGGAAGAGCTCAAGGAGGATTTTAGAAACCAAGTTAGAGAGGTAAAAGAAAAAATAGAAAAAAAAAAAATTTCACTGATGAGAGCAAATCTTTTAAAAGTAAAATTGGCGAAATGGTTAAGGAAGTTCAGAATCTAATTAGAGAGAATAACTCCTTGAAAAGTAAAGTTAAGCAAGTGGAAAACAGGCTCAGAAGCTAAATGAAAAGAACTGTGTTAAAAATTAGAATTGGGCAAGTAGAATCCAATGACTCTATGAGGCATCAAGAATCAGTCAAACAAAATCTAAAGAATGAAAAAAATAGAAGAAAACATGAAATATCTGATTGGAAAAACAACTGACCTGGAAAATAGATCCAGGAGAGATAATCTTAAGAAATACTGATCTAATGGAAAGCCGTGATGAAAAAAAAAAAAGAGTCTGGACAGTATCTTCCAAGAAATCACCAAGGATAACTACCCCCAAGTTCCTAGAACCACAGGGGTAAAGTAGTCATCGAAAGAATCCATTGATCACCCCCTGAGAGCGATTCCAAATTGAAAACTCCAAGGAATATAGTAGCCAAATTCTAGAATTATCAGGTCAAGGAGAAAATACCGTGAGGTGCCAAAAAGAAACAATTAAAATATCTCAGAACTACAGTCAGGATCATGCAGGATCTTGCAGCTTCTACACTGAGACAGGAGAAATTGGAATATGTTATTCCAAAAGGAAAAGGAGCTTGGATTACAAGCAAGGATCAACTACCCAGCAAAATTGAGCATAATTTTTCAGGCAAGAAGACAGACATTCAATGAAATGAGGGAATTCCAAACCTTCTTGATGAAAAGGCCAGAGCTCAATGCAAAATTTGATCTTCAAGTACAAAACCCAATAGAGACATAAAAAGGTAAATAGGAGAAAAAAAAAACAACCTTGGTATTCAATAAGGGCAAATAGTTTATATCCTTATATAGAATTATATTGTTTATATATATATGTGTATGTATATATGTATATATGTATATATATATGTATGTATATATATATTTATATATTATGTATATATATACACACACACACACATATGTTAGTATTGCAAATAGCACAGCTATCATGGCAATTGAAAGGGATATACAGAGACTGAGGGTGTCAGTATAAAGTAACTGATATGAAGATAAAAACATAATTAAAGGGTGTAAAGGGATTGTTCTTGGATAAGAGGTAAGGAGGAGGTAGAAAAGGGTAAATTATATCACATGAAGAGGCACAAAACATTATAATAGAGGGAAAGAAGGGAGGGAGAAGAGCAGTGTTTCAGCTTTACTCTCATTGGATTTGGTTGAAGGAGGGAATAACATACCCTGAAAAGTATAGAAT
>CM053622.1:714492418-714520353 GCA_028646595.1 Phalanger gymnotis
CAAACTTGTTCTACAGTAGTAGGAGGGGAAAATAGACTAACTCAAATGGCAAAAGAGCTCCAAAAAGCCAATGAGGAAAAGAATGCCTTGAAAGGCAGAATTAGCCAAATGGAAAAGGAGGTCCAAAAGACCACTGAACAAAATACTAGCTTGAAAACTAGATTGGAGCAAGTGGAAGCTAGTGACTTGATGAGAAATCAAGATATTATCAAACAGAACCAAAGGAATGAAAAAGTGGAAGACAATGTGAAATATCTCATTGGACAAACCAGTGACCTGGAAAATAGATCCAGGAGAGATAATTTAAAAATTATTGGACTTCCTGAAAGCCGTGATCAAAAAAAGAGCCTAGATATCATCTTTGAAGAAATTATCAAGGAGAACTGCCCTGATATTCTAGAGCCTGAGGGTAAAATAGAAATGGAAAGAATCCACAGATGGCCTCTTGAAAAAGATCCTAAAAGGAAAACTCCTAGGAATATTGTCACCAAGTTCCAGAGGTCCCAGATGAAGGAGAAAATACTGCAAGCAGCCAGAAAGAAACAATTTGAGTATTGTGGAAACACAGTCAGAATAACACAAGATCTGGCAGCTTCTACATTAAGGGATGAAAGGGCTTGGAATATGATATTCTGGAGGTCAGTGGAACTATGATTAAAACTAAAAAAACTTGAATATCATGCTCCAAGGCAAAATATGGATTTTCAATAAAATAGAGGACTTTCAAGCTTTCTCAGTGAAAAGACCAGAGCCGAATAGAAAAATCTGACTTTCAAACCCAAGAATCAAGAGAAGCATGAAAAGGTAAACAAGAAAGAGAAATCACAAGGGACTTACTAAAGTTGAACTGTTTTGTTTACATTTTTACTTGGAAAGATGATGTGTATGATTCATGAGACCTCAGTATTAGGGTAGCTGAAGGGAATATGCATATATATATATGTATATATATATTCATATATATATGTGTGTATATATATGTGTGTGTATTTATATATGTGTGTATATATATATACTTATATATATATACATATATATGTATATATATATACTCATATATATATAAGTATATATATATATGAGTATATATATATACATATATATATATATATATATATATATATATATATATGCAGAGAGAGAGAGAGAGAGAGGCCACAGGGCGAACTAAATATGAAGGGATGATATAAAAAAAAATAAAATCAAATTAAGGGATAAGAGAGGAATATATTGAGAGAGGGAGAAAGGGAGAGATAGAATGGGGTAAATTATCCTGTGTAAATGTGGCAAGAAAAAGCAGTTCTGTAGTAATGCAAGAGGGGGCAGGTGAGGAGGAGTGAGTGAATCTTGCTCTCATCTGATTTGACCTGAGGAGGGAATAACATACACACTCAATTGGTTTTCTTACCCTACAGGAAAGAAGGAGGAAGAAGATAAAAAAGGGGGGATGATAGAAGGGAGGGCAGATAGAAGGAGGAGGTAATCAAAACCAAACACTTTTGAAAAGGGGCAGGATCAAGGGAGAAAATTGAATAAAGGGGGATAGGATAGGAAGGAGCAAAATATAGTTAGTCTTTCACAACATGAGTATTGTGGAAGGGTTTTACATATTGATACACATGTGGCCTATGTTGAATTGCTTGCCTTCTTAGGGAGGGTGGGTGGAGAGGGAAGAGGGGTGAGAATTTGGAAATTAAAATTTTAAAAACACATGTTCAAAAACAAACAAACAAAAAAGGTTTTACATGCAACTAGGAAATAAGATACACAGGCAATGGGGCATAGAGATTTATCTTGCCCTACAAGAAAGGAAGGGAAAAGGGGATGGGAGGGGAGTGGGGTGACAGAAGGGAGGGCTGTCTGGGGAATAGGGCAGCCAGAATATATACCATCTTGGGAGGGTAGAAATGGGGAGAAAATTCGTAATTCAAACTCTTGTGAAAATCACTGCTGAAAACTAAATATATTAAATAAATAAAATTAAATTAAATTAAAAAAAAAAGAAAAAAAACCAGAGGTAGCAATCCTAATCTCAGACAAAGCAAAAGCAAAGATAGATATAATTAAAAGAAATTAGAAAGCAAGCTATATCCTGCTAAAAGTCACCACAGACAATGAAGCAATATCATTACTTACGTTCACTAAGTGGTATAGCATACAAATTCTTAGAGGAGAAGTTAAGGTAGTTACAGGAAGAAACAGACAGCAAAACTGTTCTGGTTAGGGACCTCAACCTCCCCCCATCTGAAAAACAAGAAAAAAGTTAAGCAAATGAATAGAATTTTAGAAAATGTAGATATGACAGACATCTGGTGAAAACTGAATGAGGATAAAATTTAATGTACCTTTTTCTCAGCAGGACATAGCACATACTCAAAAATTGACTATGTACTAGGGCATAAAAACCTCACAATCCAGTGCAGAAAGGCAAAAATAGCGCATCCATTTCAGATCATGATGCACTAAAAATTATTTGTAATAAAAGACCATGGAAAGATAAACTAAAAATTAATTGGAAACCAAATAATCTGATCCTAAGGAATGAATGAGTCAAAGAACTAAATCATGGAGACAATTAATGACCATCTAAGAGAATGATAATAATGAAACAATACATCAGAATTTATAGTATGTAACAAAAGCAGTTTTTAGCGGAAGTTTTATATCTCTAAGTACTTCCATGAATAAAATAAAATAAAAAGATCAGTGAATTCTGCATGCAACTGAAAAAGCTAGAAAAAGAACAAATTGAAAATCCCCAATTAAATACCAAATTAGAAATACAGAAAACCAAAGGAGAGATTAATAAAATTGAAATCAGGAAAACTATTGAACTCATAAATAAAACTAAGAGCTAGTTTTATGAAAAAAAAAACCCAATAAAATTGATAAACCTTTGGTTAATTTGATTTAAAAAAAGAAAACCAAATTATCAGTGTCAAAAATGAAAAGGGTGAATTCACACCAATGAAGAGGAAATTAAAATAATAATTAGGAATTATTTTGCCCAATTGTATGCCAATAAATTTGACAGCCTTAGGGAAATGGATTAATATTTAAAAAATATAAATTGCCCAGGTTAAAAGTAGAGGAAGGAATATACCTAAATAACCCCATTTCAGAAAAAGAAATTGAGCAAGCCATCAATGAGCTCCCTAGGAAAAAAATCTCCAGAGCCATTACATGTGAATTCTGTCAAACATTTAAAGAAAAGTTAATTCCCATACTCTATAGAATATTTGGGAAAATAGGCAGTCCTACCAAATTGTTTTTATGACACAAATATAGTGCTAACACTTAAACCAGGAACAGTCAAAACAGAAAAAGACAATTATAGACCAATTTCTCTAGTGAACATTGATGCAAAAATTTTAAATAAAATATTAGCAAAAAGATTGCAGCAACTTATCAGCAGAATAATACACTATTACCCGATAGGATTTATTCCAGGAATACAAGGCTAGTTCAATATTAGGCAAACTATCAGCATAATTAATTATATGAACAACAAAACTAACAGAAACCATATGATTATCTGAGTAGATACAGAAAAAGCTTTTGACAAAATTTAACACCCATTCCCATTAAGAACACTAGAAAGTATAGGAATAAATGGAGTCTCCCTTAAAATTGTAAGTAGCATCTACCTAAAACCATCATCAAGCATGATACGTAATGAGGATAAGCTAGATGCATTCCCAGTAAGATCTGGGGTGAAACAGGGATGCCCATTATCACCCCTATTATTCAGTTTGACAGTAGAAATGTTAGCTTTAGCAATAAGAGAAGAAAAAGAAATTGAAGGAATTGGAATAGGTAAAGGAAAAACTAAGTTATCACTCTTTGCAAATGATATGATGATTTACTTAGAGAATCAAGTAAAAAATTATTTGAAATAATAAACAACTTTAGCAAAGTTGCAGGATATAAAATAAACCCATATAAATCCTTGACATTCCTATATATTACTAACAAAGGTCAACAGCAAGAGATAGAAAGAGAAATTCCATTTACAGTTAGTGTAGACACTATAAAATATTTGGGCATCTATCTGCCAAGATAAACCCAGGACCTATGTGAACACAATTACAAAACACTTTTCACACAAATAAAGTCAGATCTAAATAAATGGAAAAACATGAGTTGCTCATGGTTAGGCTGAACTAACACAATAAAAATGACAGTTTTACCTAAATTAATTTACTTATTCAGTGCCATACTAGTCAAACTACCAAAAAATTATTTTACAGAGCTGGATAAAATAATAACAGAATTATCTGGAAGAACAAAAGGTCCAGAGTATCAAGAGAATTAATGAAAAGAAATACTAGGGAAGGTGGCCTAGTTATACCAGATATTAAATTGTATTATAAAGCAGCAGTCATCAAAACTACTTGGTACTGTCTAAGAAACAGAGTGGTGGATCAGTGGAATAGGTTCTCTACCCAAGAAGCAGTAGTCAATGACTATAGCAATCTACTCTTTGATAAATACAAAGAATACAGCTTCTGGGTTAAGATTTCACTATTTTACAAAAACTGCTAGGAAAGTTGGAAAATAGTAAGGCAGAAACTGGATATAGCCCCCATATCATACACCATATACCAAAGTAAAGTCAAAATGGGTTTATGATTTAGGAATAAAGGTTGCTAGTATAAGCAGTTTGGGAGAGGAAGGAATAGTTCATCTGTCAGATTTATGGGAAAGGGAAGAATTCATGACCCAACAAGATATAGTGTTACAAAATGCAAAATCGATAATTTTAATTATGTTAAACTGAAAAGATTTTGTACAAACAAAGCCAATGCAGCAAAGATTAGGAGAGAAGCAGAAAATTGGGAAAGAATGTTTACAGCCAGTGTCTCTGATAAGGGCCTCATATCTAAAACATGCAGGGAACTGAGCCAAATTTATAACTAGTCATTCCCTATTGAGTAATGGTCAAAGGATATGAACAGGCAGTTTTCAGAGGAAGAAATTAAAGATATCTATTGTCATATGAAAAAATGCTCTAAATCACTATTGATCGGAGAAGTGCAAATCAAAACAACTCTTAGGTGCCATATCTCTCCTGTCAAATTGGCTTAAATGACAAAACAGGAAAATGATAAATATTGGAGAGGGTGTGGGAAAATTGGAACACTGTTATGTTGTTGGTGGAGTTGTGAACTGATCCAGCCATTCTAGTGAGCAATTTGGAACTATGCCCAAAGGGATATAAAAATATGCATACCCTTTGACCCAACAATACCACTTCTAGGACTGTATCCCAAAGAGATCACACAAGTGGGAAATGGACACATATGTACAAAAATATTTATAGCAGCTTTTTTTGTGGTGGCAAAGAATTGGAAATTAAGGGGATGGCCATCAATTGGGGAATGGCTAAACAAATTGTATTATATGAATGTAATGGAATACTATTGTGCTATTAAAAATGAGGAACGGGGTAGCCAGGTGGCACAGTGAGTAGAGCACTGGCCCTGGAGTCAGGAGGACCTGAGTTCAAATTCGGCCTCAGACACTTGTAGTAGCTGTGTGACCTTGGACAAGTCACTTAACCCCAATTGCTCTGCCCCTCAAAAAAAATGAGGAACAGATGGACTTCATAATAACCTCGCGAGACTTACATGATCTCATGCTGAGTGAGGGGAGGGTTAGAGAGTATAGTAAAGGTTTTGTTTTATTCTCCAATACTAATTGTTCTTTCTTTCCTTTTCTAGAATTTTATAGGAGTGAAGTGATCAAGAATTCTTTGGTAAGTTTTTGTTTTGATAGGTTCATATAATTGTGTGTATATGTATATAAATATACTTGGAAAATGCATCTAAAATGATATTTAGAATCTCTAAAAGATCTCTTTGAGACCATGGTCATTTGGATTTGAAGAAAATATGTGGATAGGATATGTTGTATATGAATTCAGGGAACATGAGAGATATCATAGATCCCCTGGAGTAAGTGCAAATGTATTTGAAACTCTTTCCTTTTATTTATACGTGAATTGAGATCTAGTCCTAATGTTACTTTGTTTATAAAATGTTTATTTTTATTTCTTAAATCTCCTATAATAAGTAAGTTCTAGTTTATTGGTTAGTCAGCAAACCTTTATTAAGCTCTTTCTATATGCCTGGCATTGTGCTAAGAGCTGGGGATATACAAGGAGGCAAAAGACAATCTCTGCCCTCAAGTAGCTCATAGTCTAATGGAGGAGACAACAAGCAAACAGATCGATACCAAAAAGCTGTGTAAAGGATAAATAGAGAATAATTAACAGAAGAAAGAGACTAGAGTTAAGAAAGGTTTTCTGCAGAAGGTGAGATTTAGTTGGGACTTAAAGGAATCCAGGAGGTGGAGATGAGTAGGGAAAATATTTCAGGCCTGGAGGACAGCCAGAGATTTTGCCCAGAGTAAGATTAGAAAGTTATGTAGGAACTATGTTATGAAGGATTTTGAATGTCAAACAAAAAAGGTACAAAAAATGTACAAAACTAGTTCAACTATTCGTTTCAAAATTATCCTATTTGTGTATGCTTCCTCCTGAAATTCCATCTGTACTCTTCTGTGCACTTTTAAAAATGATTCAGTGATCCTCTTTTTTCTTTTCATCTTTTTTCCCCCCACCACCACTGTTATTTCCCTCTCCAATTAAAATTGATGAAAACAAACAAAAAGTTCATGTAACAGCTCAACATAGTCAAATAAAACAAATCCATATAGGTGCCATTTCCATAAAAAAATGCTTATCTTTTTTGCACACTTTGAATCCATCACCTGACTATGGAGGTGGGTAACATGTTTCTGCACAGGTCGTCTGGAGCCATGATTGGTCATTACTTTGATTAAAACTCTTAAATTTTTCAAGGATGCTTTTATTTACTATTGTTGTTAAATTATTGTCTAACTCTTCTTCTGTTCACTTCACTGCCTCAGTTCCTACTTCCTAGGTTTCTCTAAAATTGTCTCTTTTGTTATTTCTTATATTACAATAATATTCCTTGACCACAGTTGGTTACATCCCACAGTTTGTTCTGCCATTCCTCAATTGATGGGTGCCTCTTTAGATTCCAATTTCTTTTTTTTCTTTTTCCTTTATTTCAGGCTTGCACAACCTGTGGCCCCAGGGCCACTTGTGACATGCCAAAGGGTTTCAGGAGGTCCACAAAAAATGTAGAGGAAAACATCTTTTGTACGTAGAGGAAATCCTTTGGCTGTAGATTGTGCAGGTCTGCTTTATTTCTTTAATCTTCCCTTCAAGATAAAGGAGTTTATTTTGCTTGCGATTGTTCCTTTTACAGTATTATTTTCCCTTTTAATATCTGCTCTTACATCCTACTCCTACCCTTTTCACTGTTGAGTTTAATATATTTCTACCTTAACCTCTTTAAGTCTGTGTTCAACATTCTTTTGTCTGGTTCAGATAAGAGCGAGGTTCACAGAAAACCATGAAAAACAAGTCAATGACTTGCTAAAGGAGACCCGAAAAAAAATTCTGAAGAAAATAACACCTTAAAAAACAGACTAACTCAAATGGCAAAAGAGCTCCAAAAAGCCAATGAGGAGAAGAATACCTTGAAAGGCAGAATTACTCAAATGGAAAAGGAGATCCAAAAGACCACTGAAGAAAATACCACCTTAACAATTAGATGGGAGCAAGTGGAAGCTAGTGACTTGATGAGAAATCAAGAAATTATAAAACAGAACCAAAGGAATGAAAAAATGGAAGACAATGTGAAATATCTCAATGGAAAAACCAGTGACCTGGAAAATAGATCCAGGAGAGATAATTTAAAAATTATTGGACTACTTGAAAGCCATGATCAAAAAAAGAGCCTAGATATCATCTTTGAAGAAATTATCAAGGAGAACTGCCCTGATATTCTAGAACCAGAGGGTAAAATAGAAATTGAAAGAATCCACCAATTGCCTCTTGAAAAAGATCCCAGAAAGAAAACTCCTAGGAATATTGTCACCAAATTCTAGAGCTCCTAGATCAAGGAGAAGATACTATAAGCAGCCAGAAGGAAACAGTTTGAGTATTGTGGAAGCACAATCAGAATAACACAAGGTCTAGCAGCTTCTACATTAAGGGATGAAAGGGCTTGGAATATGATATTCTGGAGGTCAATGGAGTTAGGATTAAAATCCAGAATCACCTACCCAGCAAAAGTGAGTATTATGCTCCAAGGCAAAATATGGATTTTCAGTAAAATAGAGGACTTTCAAGCTTTCTCAGTGAAAAGACCAGAGCTGAATAGAATATTTGACTTTCAAACACAAGAATCAAGAGAAACATGAAAAGGTAAACAAGAAAGAGAAATCACAAGGGACTTACTCAAGTTGAACTGTTTTGTTTACATTCCTACATGGAAAGATGATGTGCGTAATTCATGTGACCCCAGTATTGGGGTAGCTGAAGGGAATACACACACACACACACACACACACACACACACACACACACACTAGACAGAGGGCAGGGATGAGAGAGGAATATATTGAGAGAGGGAGAAAGAGAGACATAGAATGGGGTAAATTATCTCACATAAAAGTGGCAGGAAAAAACAGTTCTGTTGGAAGGGAAGGAGGGGGCAGGTGAGGGGGGAATGAGTGAATCTTGCTCTCAGCAGATTTGACCTGAGGAGGGGATAACATACACACTCAATTGGGTATCTTACCCCACAGGAAAGAAGGAGGAAGGGGATAAGAAAGGGGAGGGGACGATAAAAGGGAGGGCAGATGGGGGAGGAGGTAATCAAAAGTAAACACTTTTGAAAAGGGATAGGGTCAAAGGAGAAAATTGAATGAAGGGGGACTGGATAGGAGGGAGCAAAATATAGTTAGTCTTTCGCAACATGAGTATTATGGAAGAGTTTTACATAATGATACAAGTTTGACCTATGCTGAATTACTTTCCTTCTTATGGAGGGTGGGTGGGGAGGGAAGAGGGGAGAGAATTTGGAACTCAAAGCTTTAAAAGCAGATGTTCAAAAAAAAGTTGTTTTTGCATGCAACTGGGAAATAAGATATACAGGCAATAGGGCATAGAAATCTATCTTGCCCTACAAGAAAGTAAGGGAAAAGGGGATGGGCGGGGGAACGGGGTATAAGAGGGCACGGCTGACTAGAGAACAGGGCAATCAGAATATATGCCATCTTGGAGTGGGAGGGAGGGTGGAAATGGGGAGAAAATTTGTAATTCAAAATCTTGTGGAAATCAGTGCTGAAAACTAAAAATATTAAATAATTTTAAAAAGAGAGTGTGGTTCACCTAATGCCCACTCCCCTCAACTCCTTCCCTGGTGTTTGTATATTTTCATATACCTCAGTTATGAGAAATAGGAAGTTCCACTCTTTTCTTCCTCCTTTCTACAATAGTGCATTCCTTTTATCTTCCCTTGTCTTTCCTTTCAGTCCCTCATAGCAGTGCCAGTCCACTCCTGTGCCATCTCCTTTTCTTATTTTACCTCCCTCTATACCCTTTGAACATTTTAAAGGACACATTTCCTCTCCCTTTATTAACATGATTGCATTATATCATCATACTGTACCTCTCACTTGCTCAAATAAATGTACCTTTCTAGGTTTCTCTTAAGTGTTTTGCATTTCAGAATTCCTGCTAAGCTCTCTTTTTTCATCTGAAGTGCTTGAAAGTACTCCATTATATTGAAGGTTCATTTTTTTTTTCCTGTCAGATTATGTTCATCTTTGTCTTTTGGAATATTTTATTTCAGGATCTCCTCTTGTTTGTAGTAGAAGACAATTTTTGTGTGATAGTGATTGTTGTTACTTAGTATTTGAGCTCTTTCTTTATGGCTTGTATTATTTTTTCTTTGATATGGAAGATCTTGATTTTTTGCTGTCACATTCTTGGGACTTTTTCTTTTGATGTTTCTTTCATGAGGTGATAGATGGATTCTTTCTGTTTTTACTTCATCTTGTAGTTCCAGCAAATCTTAGAAGCTTTTGTCATGATTTTCAGGGAGTCTGATTCTTAAATCATCTCTCTTTGACTTTTCCAGGTCAATTATTTTTGAAATCTATCTTACATTTTCTTCTGTTTCCCCCCTAGTCTTTTGATTTCATTCTAATGGCTCTTATCTCAAAGATACATCGATTTCTGTTTGATCATTTGATTGAGGACCCATTTCTTGGGTAAGGTTTACTACTTTTTCTTTTATTCTACTTATTCCATTTTTTCCTTTGAGCCTTTGTGTCATTTAAAAAAATGTCATGCTTCATTTCTTCGAAGTATTCATGTTGGTCTTTGTGGAATAAATTTTTTTTCCTTTGAGTATCTGCTTGCAGTTGTTAAGGGTTTATTTTCTCTTTCTAGGTTAGCGTTTTGCTTGTCTTTGGATGTATTATCCTTCTTTATTGTGGTCTTCGACCTCTTGTATTTACTTATCTTTCCATCTTTAGTTCCTGAATCTGGGCTTTGTCTTCAAACTTCAGGCTAGTGAATGTGATTTCACTTCCTGGGAAATTCTAGAAGAGTCCATTAATGACATGGTTAGTTATATTAGAAAGGGAAGCAGTGATTACAAAGAGCCAGCATGGCTTCATCAAGAACAGGGTATGCCAGAATAACCTAATTTCCTTTTGTGATAGAATTATTATAACTGTTCTGTGAAAGGAATGCTGTGGATAGTGTTTAGATTTCTAGAGAGTATTTGATAAAGTATCTCAGTCATTCTTGTGGAGAAGACTTGGAGATATAGATTAGACAAGTATACAGCCAGAAGGATTCAGAGTTGGTTGGATGTCTAGGCTCACGGAGTAGTTATTAGTACTTCAATGATACCATGATCAGAGGTCTCCGGTAGAGTACTCCAGTAATCTATGCTTGACCCTGTAGTGTTTAACATTTTTATCAGTGCTTTATATGGTATCCAAAAATATTTTGATTGTGTAGAGCAACGAGATGAATCTAATAAGGCGAAATTGAGTAAGGATAAATGTAAAGTGTATAGGATTTTAGGGAGTGTAGAACAAAGAACAGAGAGGGATAGATGACATCATAGAATTATGGGCGATGTGATTGATTGTAGAACAAAGACAACAATAAGGGAACAACATGATTGCTTGGAAGTTAGGTAATGAGTGCTGGCATTGGCCCCCTTTCTTTTCTCATGAGACTAAGAAGTGCTCATTGTCTGAGTGCAGAGGTGAGATAGCAGCCTAGACTTTTGGACGGCAAACTAGACATCCTTGAAGGATAGCTTGGTGAAAGAAAGACATCAGGCCCAAACTCATTTCCCAAGGTTAGCAAAATTCTTTGAGGCAAGAATAGATGGATTTTAAAATTTAACCTATTACAGGCCAGCCAAACTCTGAACTAAGTTCAGAGACAAAACATGACTTAAACAGTTACAGGGCAAAATCAATTACTTGTAAATAGGATCAATTAGAAAATTGTACAGAATTACTTTTCATCTTCTCAGTGCAAAAAATAAATCTGGTATTACAAGTCTAAGAAGGGGGTGGCATAGTCAGACAGTAATTATTCTTAAAAACGTCTTGAGGTTATAATGGTCTCCAAGCTCAATATGAATCAGCAGTATTATATAGTAATCCCAAAAGCTAATGTGATCTTAGGCTAAATTAGAGGGTAACTTTCATCCTAATAACAAACATTTATACAGCACCTCTTATATGCTAGGCACTGTGCTAAGTGCTTTACAAATATTATTGCCTTTGATCTGTAGAACAGCCCTGGGAGGTAGTGCTATTATTATCTCCATCTCACAGATGAAGAAGCTGAGGCAAATAGAGTTTAAGTGACATGCCCAAGGTTGCTAAACCAGGGCTGTCCAAAACACGGGCTGTGCACCCCCATGCGGCCCACCAGTGTCCACCACAAGCACAGAAATCAACACATGCTTTAGTTAAAGCATTTATGTCAATTTCCACATTGGTAGTAAACACAGGCTGGCCACATAAAATCGCACTGTGGGCCACATGCGGCCCACTGGCTGCCCTTTGGACAGCCCTGCTCTAAACTGTTGCACTTGGTGATCTCAGCAGCTTGAATGGATTCAGTTATCCTCTCTAGAGTGATGATTTTTAAATATACTTATCTAGCCCCACCTTCTCTGCCGACTTCCAGTCTTGCGTCTCCAGTTGCTTGTTGGACATCTTGAACTTGATGTCCTGTAAACATCTTAAACTAAATATATTAAAAAGTCAACTCATTATTTTTGGCCCCACTCCCTTTTTCCCCCCTTTCTACTTACATACTGCTTTCTAGAGCACTACCATCCTTCATCATCAACTCTTCACTTTCACTCCCCTTCTATATCTAATCTCTTGCCAAGGCCTATTTGTTTTACTTTCAGATTAGCTCATGAATATGCGCCCCTTCTCTTCTCTGACACTGCTGCTACCTTGGGGCAGGCCCAAATCACCTCATACCTAGATTTGTTGTAGTAGCTTGCTGGCTGGTCTCCCTGACACAATTCTCTCCCCACTCTAGTCCATTCTCCACTCGACTCCCAAAGTAATCTTCTTGAAGATTACCTCCTCTACTTGATAAACTCCATTGGCTCTCTTTCACCTTCAGGATCAATATAAAATCCCCTATTGTTCAAAACCCTTTATGACCTGGCCGTTCCTTACCTATCCAGTTCTCTTATACATTAACTTCTCCCTCCTCCCCCACTAACCTCCCATGTAATTCTGTGATCAGTGACACTGGCCTCTTTGCTGTTTCTCCTATTGGATACTTTCTCTGCTGGCTCCAGTGTTTTCACTGGCTGTCCTCCTTGCTTTTTCTCTTGCCTATCTTTATCTCTTTCTCTTGGCTTCCTTGGCTTCTTTCAAGGCCACCTGAAAGCCTTTGGCATGTTGCAAGTAGCCTGAGGGTCACAGTTTGTGGCTTCTACAAGAAGCCTTTCCTGGACTCTCTTATTTCTGGTGCCTTCCCTCTGTTGGTTATTTCCAATTAATCCTTTATACAGCTTGTTTGTACATAGTTGTTCACATGTTCTTTCCCTGACTAGACTGTGAACTCCTTGACAATGAAATTGTTTTTTCCTTTCCGGCGTATCCCCAGTGCTTATCACAGTGCCTGGCACATAGAAGACAATAAAGGTTTAATGATTGAGTGATTTGCTGACTGGCCTCATTGCTGTTGCTCACATACAACATTCTTTTTCCCAACTCTGAGCATTTTTACTGGCCATCCCTCATGCCTGGAAATCTTTCCTCCTTATCTATAACTTCTGGCTTCCTTCAAGTCTTAGCTGATGTTCCACTTTCTACAAGAAGCCTTTCCTAGTCCTTCTTAATCTTGGTGCTTTCCCTTGGGATTAGCCCCAACTTTCCCTCTGTATTTCTTGTTCGCACATAGTTATTTGCATGTTAACTTACATGTTAGTGTATGAGCTTGATCTTCTCAAGAGCATGGATTGTTTTTTGTCTCCCTTTGAATGCCCAGCACTTAGCCTTGTGCCTCGCACATAATAAGCGATGAATAAATAAACGCTTGTTGATCGTTCTTCAGTGTATTAATTTCATTTGTTCAGGTGGTCTTTTAAAATGATTTTTGTTTCCGTTGCCTTTAATTCATATAGTCATGGAATCCTAGCACAAGGAGTGGGCTAGGAATCTCAAAGTTTGATATGGAAGGGAAGCACATTAGGGATCATCTGATCTCACCCCCTCATTTTATAGATAAGGAAATTGATGCCCTAAAAGAGAGAAAGGATTTATCCAAGGTAATGTAACTGATCAGTGCATGAACTGGGACTAGAATCCAGATATTTCATCTCCTGATCCAGTGCTGCCTATAGGTTTTTTCATCATGACCATGAGCATTAATTCCTGTTGACCCTACCAAGAAGTCATTCAAGAAGTGTTTGTTAAGCTTTTGCTGTTGGGTATGAGTTGTGCTTTATAATAATGGATACAAAGATGAAAAATGACCTTTTTTCTGCTTTCAGGGAGCTTGTAATGTAATAGGGAGGATGTAATGCATGTATGCAAAAAGTACCATATAGGGTAATATTTGATGGCAAAGAAGACCCAGCAAAGTGTTGTGAGACAATTTGAAGAGGAAACAAGGTTTGAGATTCAGGTGTGGACCTGTAACATCAGCTGTGGGCTGCACTACTGTGGGCCAGTCTGAAGTAAGGTTTCATTTTTGGTGGTGCTGCCCATTTCCAAATACCAGGTAAATCCTCCACAGACATCCTTCCCTGATGAGAAAGTAAGTTAGGAAGAGGGAAACAGTACTAAATTTCAGTGATTCAGAGCTGGTACAGTATGTGAGCAGTCTATGTCTTGATGGTGGCTGATAAAGTACAAGTCTGGCTTTAAAGTCAGGATAAAGGGTTGAATGTCTTTTTGCAAAAGAGCAGAGAATCAGGTAGACCCAACTTTTGTAATTTCTCATTTGTAGTCTGTATGACTTTAATTGTAGCAAATTTGAGCTATAAGTTGTATAGTAGCTCATTTTTATAGCTTCTTAACCATTTGCAAAGTGCTTTTGTTCCAGTAGCTCTTTGAGATAGACAGGGCAGATATTTTTGAGGCTAAAAATGGGGAAATGTTCTTTAAAAATATCTTATTGATTGATACCTTTTGTTTTCATATCAGTAATTTCCATACATATGTAATGTTTACTCTCACCTTTTACCTCTGGTGATTTGATATAGATAGATAGTGTTTTCTCATCCTTCATCTCCTGTGAAACTTCTTTCATGACAAAGAAAAACTGTTGAGAGAAAACACCTTACATAGTAATAGCATCTGGCAGTGAAGTGTATATACAGCATTCCACACTCATAATCTGTATTCTTACAAACAAAAAGGGGAAGGCCAAGAAATATCTAGTCCAAGTTATAGTTCTAGTTCCAACGATATTATTTACTATCTTTGTGATCTTAGGCAAACTGTGTCTTTCCTCTGAGAGTGAGGATCCTCTGTTGTAAAATGAGGAAAATAGCAGGTCTGACCATGCCATCCATTTCCTCTGCTCATATAGGACAAGCTTCTTAGCTTGGAATTTAAGACTTCACGGTTTCGCTCTCACACACCTTTCTGGCCACATTTAACTCTGCTCCTGCAGAGTGAGGTTCTTAACTTCTTTTGTGTCATGGATCCCTTTGCCAGTCAGTCTCCTGAAGGCTATGGATTCCTTCTCAGAATAAGATTTTTAAATTCATAAAATTAAATACACAAGATTACAAAGGAAGGCAATTAGGTTAAAAGTGTTATCAAAATACTTTTAAATGTGAGTTCCTGGACTCCAGGTTTAGAACCAATGCCCTAGGGTGGGAGGGTGGGGGGAGAAGATAGGGTAAAAAGAGAGTCTAAGAAAGAAAATAGTGAGTAAAAATAAGATGGAGGGAAATTCACAAATAGTAATTATAACTTTTAATGTGAATGAGATGTTCATACCAGCTCTCTTTGTGGTAGCAAATTACTGGAAAGTGCAGGGATCCCCATCAGTTGGGGAATGGGTGAACAAGTTGTGATGTATGGTTTTGCTTTATAAAATGATGAGCTCAATGATCTTCGAAGGCATGGAAAGACTTTCACAGAATGATGAAGAATGAAGTGAGCAGAACCAAGAGAACACTGTGTACAGTAACAGCAATATTCTTTTAAGAACGGCTTTGAGCAACTAAATCATTTTGATTGTTACAAATACACAAATTAAAAATAAAGGACATATGAAGAAAGATGATGTTTGCATTCAGAGAAAGAAATAATTTCACATAGAATAATTTTACATACATATATATATATTCATATATGTATACACACACACCTACTTATGTCTAATGGTAGCCATCTCTAGGCAGAGAGGGGGAAGAGAAGGCAAAAAAGGGGAAAAAAAGGAATTTACATGAAAATTTTGTTGTATAATTAGAGAGAATAGCAAGTTGTACATGGTAGATTTGCGGTTTCATGTGCAGTCATCGTATTTATTGTGCTGTGTTATGGACATACTTGTTTTGTTCCATGAATTGAAATAATATAAATGCAAAGAAAATAAAAAGAACCACTTCAATATGATGAAGCATTGTTGCATATTAGAGCATAGGACTTGGACAGCAGCAGAGCTCATTTTAAATCCCAAACAGCTACTCTTAGTAGTGGTGTCTCCCATGAAAGATCATTTATTCTTCTTGGAAGTTGGACTAGATGATATCTAAGTCTCTTTCTAGGCCTAATGGTTTAAGAATATGAATCTTTTGAATATAAGTCCAGTGGTATTTCCACTATATCTCAGTGCCCCTCATGGTTAGGCAGTGACTCAATGTTTAAAAGCACCTCTAGGCATAATAATGTTAATAATAGCTAACATTTACATAGTGCTTTCTAAAGCATTTTACATAAATCATCCAATTTGATCTTCTCCAAACCCTTTTTATGTGGTTTATCATCCCTATTTTTACAGATGAGGAAACTGAGTCTGAGAGTTATAAGTGACTTGCCCAAAGTTTTAAAAAAAGACTAGTAAATGTTTGGGACAGCATTAAACTCAGGTCTTCTTGATTCCAAGTCCAATGTGTTTCTATTCAGTATGCCACCTAATGACTTCAGGAAGTCAGTCTGAATTTTTCTAGACTGTACTTTGTCCTGCTGTCCATTTAGTGAGTGAATAGCTCCCATAGTGAGCAAGAAAGAATGATACTAGTAAGTGGTCTAATCTTAGACTAGACTGTTTTTAGTTATAGATACATACACGCACATATATGTATAAGTTAAATAGAAATTTAAAATTACATAAAACCACAAAATCATGGACAAGTCAGTCATTGGAATTGTGGCAAACTATATGTGCTGAACAGGGCAGAAATTGTTGCTCATCGTCTGGCAGCCTTTTGTGTTTTTTAAGAGGATGAAAGGAGAGTCATTGTTCTTAGGAGTCTGACAGAAGCTTACTTGTAATGTATTGGGAACTGAACAGGAACCTAGGCTGTCTCTTCAGGCACATAAAATGAAACGAGGCAGCATGGTCCAGTGGAAAGGACATTGGATTTGGAGTCCAAAAAATAGAATAAGCTTCTTGAAGGTAGGGACTCCAAGCCCAATGTCCTTTCCACTGTACCATGCTTTCTTTTTGCACTCCTAGTCCCTAGCACAGTACCTGGTACATTTCAGGTATTAGTAAATACTTATGGAATTAATGTTACTTGGAGTCAGAGGCCTGGTTTTGAATCTCAGTTGTCACTAACCTTTGTTACTTTGGCAAATTACTTAACTTCAGGGCTTCAGTTTCCTCATATCTAAATGGAGGATTTGAACTAAGTCACATAGAGCTCTAAATCCTATAAATTCAACTTAAAATATTCTTGCCTCCTGGACTGCAGGCTTTCTTTGGGAATGGAGTGGTTATGAACGTATTTTGGCGAATAGTATCTGTTTTCTTTTAAACTAGTAGAAAGTTTCTTTCACAGCTTCCTGATGCCCTTCTGAAAACAGGGTGATTATTACATGTCTTTCAAAAGGTTGTGAGTCTGAGTTGCTGAGTGTGCTTAAGTGTATATGACATTTTAGAATGCATCCACTTTCGCTTGGGGGGTTGTCTTATACATGAGCCCAATAAACAGTCACTGGTGTGGGTGTGATTGAAGGGAGAAGCACATTACCTCCTTATGACTGCATTGATATCTAGAGATCAACTTACATTTATTTTCTTCATGTTCCATTATCTAAAAAGGTAGATTTGCCCAGGGAGCAATAACACTATGTATGCATTCATTCATGGGATTTAAAGCTGGAAGAGAATTTAAAAACTATCTAGTCCAACTGCCTCATTCTTTAGAGGAGGAAACAGACCAGAGAAGTTAAATGAATTGCTTAGTCAAATAAAGAGCAGTAGCAGAGAAGAGATTTGGAATTAAGTCTTCTGACTGGTGCTCTTTTCACTTATTCTTCAGACATTTATTAAACACTTACGTTTTAGACAATGTTGTTAGGCTGTGTAGGGTATAAAGATAGCAAAACCAAGGCTTTTGTCCTTAAGGAGATGACAGTGAACATATTGTGGTATCATCAGTCATACTTACAAAATGCAGTGTTGTATTAGTATTAACAACAATAATAATACTGATAATTCCCTTTTCCAGATAAGAAAACTAGACATAGCAGCTTGAAGGCAAGAACAGTCAGTAATAGTTTCAGGAGTAGAATATTGTATGTGTTGCTGTTCTTTGGATCCCCCTTTTCCCTTAGATCTTGGGATCATTAACCTGGAGCTGAAAGGGGCCTTAGCGATGATCTCATATAAGCCCCTTATTTTAAAGACAATTTTTTTGAGTCTCCAAGATGCTAAGGGTTTGCGCAAGGTGACATAGCTTCTATGAGGCAGAGCTGGGACTTGAACTCAGGCTTTTTGCCTCCAGATCCAATGTTCTTTCTGTTCACCCTTTGCTTTTCACTCTAGTAACCTCAAGAAATGTGCTCACCTGACCTAGGCAGTCCAAATGCATGGGAACATTCACTTTTCTCAGTGGAACCTCCACTTGGAATCTAAGGCTAAGAATGGGAATATGCTTGTGCCATAGCACCAGCTGCACTGCTTGGATTAGACTCAACTATCATCTTCTCTGCCTCTGCCCCTCCCAGCTTCCCATCTGAAAACCTCATCACCAGGAAACTCATCTTCATGGTGATTACATCAGTTTTGGCATTCAAACCCCATCAGCACTACCAGTAGCCTCTGCTCCTTTGGCCGGAGGTCAGACCAGAAAACTCTTCCCAAAGCCTCCGTTTAAAGAAGACTCAGAAACTCAGCCAACTCTTCGTTTCCCACCAGCTTCACTGCTTGAATTCAGCTCCACCATTATGCTCCCTGCAGGTTCTTCCCTCCCCCTGACATTTTGAGCTTCTTTTTGCAGGTTGTCTTCCCCCCCATTAGATTGTAAGGTCTGTGGGGTCAGGGACTGTCCTCTCTCCCTATTCCCTATTTGTAACCCCAGGTGGCTGGCACCTCCAGAGGCTTAATCAGCATTCATTGCATTGTATTATATTGCTGTACCATGCAGCCTGCTTTTTTGCTCTTGTGAATCTTGTGGTCCCTTGTATTTCACAAATAAGAGATGGAAGGAGACATGATAGGGCTGCAGTGCATCTGAAACAGATCTGGGGTTTCTAGTAGATTGCAAGATAGATATGAGTCAGTTGTGTGATATGGCAGCCAGAAAAGCTGATGTATTTTTTGATGGCATAGGAGAGTGCCCAAGACTAGGAAAGTGATCACATCAGAAATATTTTATTCAGTTCTAGGTGTTGCATTTAGGAAGGACATTGGTAGCTGGGTAGCATTCATAGTGGTCAAGAGCCTGGGATTCCTTCCATATGGGAGTCAATTGAAGGCACTATGTACGGTGGTAGTAGGATGAAACAGGGAACTGGTGGTGGTTTGTAAAGGTTTAGCAGTTACAAAACTTAAAGCTGGAAAGGATTTTAGAGGTCATTTAGTTTGACCTTTTCATTTTACAAATGGGAAAACTGAAGCCAAGAAAGATTAAATGACTTGCCCCAGTCACTCACTAGTAAGTAGCAGGGCTGAGATTTGAAATCAGTGCTCTGACTCCATGTACAGCAAAAGCTGCCTTAGTCAGAGCAGCATACTTATGTTATAGATTTATGAAATTCTTGTAGCTGTTTGTAAATCGTAAAGCTAGACAAGCCACAACTTGTCTCAGATATTGCATTGGTGAACTAATGATATTAGTTCTCTGTAATTCTGAACTTTAATTAAACATTTATTGTATACTTTGAAATGTAAGATGACAGATGCAGTAAAATTAGGGTAATTATTATCTCGTTAGAGTAATGGTTTTCAGACTTTATGTAGGATGAAAGTCCACCTGACTCCATAGCTTATGAATATTTCAAGGCTACGCTATTTCAGCACTTTCCAGCAATACAGATTGCAACACCTTAGTAGATCTTATTAGACAATATTTGTGAATTGCTGTAGCAGTAAAAAATCATTAACTGGTGGCCAGTATTCTGGGGATGAACCCTTCCAAACTTTGCTAGTGTGGCCCTCAGATAATAGGCAAATAGTCTATTTGAGACCTCTTTTTAGAAAGATAAAGCATTTATTAAGCTCTTATCTTGTGCCAGTCACTGTGCTGAGTGTTAAAGGGAGAAAAACATTACATCAAGGGGTGCTGGAAAGGGGATGAAGGAGGGAAGTGTTTCTCAGGTGTGGGCGTGGCAAAGAATGGGAAGTGTCTTGGAGGCTTGGGCTTTGGCAAACTAAGGCAAAAAAAAAATCCCACCCATCAGAGTTGGGAGACCCAGAGAGAGTCCACATTTCTAGTGGAAGTAATCAGAGAGCAGGGCAGTGGAGAAGAGAGGAAAGGATGTGCCATGAAGGCGTGAGCCTGATATGGCAACAAATTTATCTATCAGAGATGGAGAGGAAGGCAGCAAGTTTACCTATCAGAACTGGAGGAGCAAGGGGTATTTTTGAAGTCTTTCTAGCTTGGCTGGCTCTTTGTAAAACCTTTTAGAACATAGGGTTATCATACTGTGGTTTGAAGCCTTAGAGGAGGGCTTTAGTGGATGACTGTCTTGATTGTATTATGTTACATTATATTTATATTATAGTACAGTGTAGATTATAGTCTTGATTATATTATTTAAATTAAAAAGTTTTGTTGTTAAAATTATGATATCTTGCACTTGAGTCCATTTCTCTTTCTTTATGATCTGTGAAAACTGAGAGCTAGAAACTTTTGAAGTTCTATGAAAAATGGTTTTGCCTTGTCTGTATATCATTTGACATTTTATGTGCTTTTTTTAAAGATTAATTTATTTTTAGTTTTTAACATTCATTTCCACAAGATTTGGAGTTACAAATTTTTTTCTCTCTCTCTCCCTACCCCAAGATTGCATGTATTCTGATTGCCCCTTTCCCCAGTCTGCCTTCCCTTCTATCACCCCATTCCACTCCCCCCATCCCCTTTCCCTTTACTTTCTTATAGGGCAGGATAGATTTCTGTACCACATTGTCTGCATATCTTATTTTCCAGTTGCATGTAAAAACAATTTTTAATATTTGTTTTTAGAAATTCGAGTTCCAAATTCTCTCCCTTCTTCCCTCTCCACCCACACTTCTTGAGAAGGCGAGCAATTCAATATATGCTGTACGTGTGTATTATGTAAAACACTTCCATAATAGTCATGTTGTGAAAGACTGTATTTCCTCCCATCCTATCCCGTCCCCCATTTATTCAGTTTTCTCCTTTCACCCTGTCTCTTTTCAAAAGTGTTTGCTTCTGACTACCCCTCCCTCAATCTGTCCTCCCTTCTTTCATCTCCCCTCTTATCCCCTTCCCTCCTGCTTTCTTGTAGGGGAAGATACCCAATTGAGTGTGTATGTTATTCCCTCCTTAAGCCAAATCTAATGAGAGTAAGGTTCACTCATTCCCTTTCACCTCCCCCCTGTTCCCTTCCATTATAACAGCTTTTTCTTGCCTCATTTATGTGAGATAATTTACCCTATTCTATCTCTCCCTTTCTCTTTCTGCCAATATATTCCTTTCTTACCTCTTCATTGTATTTTTTAGATATAATCCCTTTATATTCAACTCACGTTGTGTACATATATATATATGTATGTGTGTGTGTATGTATTTTATATATATGTGTATATATGTATGTATGTATCTTCCCTTCAACTGCCCTAATACTGAGAATGGTCTCATGGGTTACAAATACCATCTTTATGTGTAGGAATGTAAACAGTTCAACTTTAATAAGTCCCTTATGATTGCTCTTTCCTGTTTATCTTTTCATGCTTCTCTTGATTTTTGTATTTGAAAGTCAGGTTTTCTAATCAGCTCTGATCTGTTCATCAAGAATGCTTGAAAGTCCTCTATTTCATTGAAAATCCATTTTTTTTCCCCAGAAGTATTATACTCAGTTTTGCTGGGTAGGTGATTCTTGGTTTTAATCCTAGCTCCTTTGACCTCTGGAATATCATATTCCAAGCCCTTCATTCTCTTAATGTAGAAGCTGTTAGATCTTGTGTTATCCTGATTGTGATTCCACAATACTTGAATTGTTTCTTTCTGACTGCTTGCAGTATTTTCTCCTTGACCTGGGAACTTTGGAATTTGGCAACAGTATTCCTAGGAGTTTCCCTTTTGGGATCTTTTTCAAGAGGCAATTGGTGGATTCTTTCAATTTTTATTTTACCCCCTGGCTTTAGAATATCAGGGCAGTTTTCCTTGATGTCTTGAAAGGTGATGTCTAGGATCTGTTTTTGATCATGGCTTTCAGGTAGTCCAATAATTTTTATATTTTCTCTTTTGGATCTATTTTCCAGGTCAGTGGTTTTTCCAATGAGATATTTCACATTGTCTTCTATTTTTTTATTCCTTTGGTTCTGTTGTATAATTTCTTGATTTCTCATAAAGTCATTAACTTCCATTTGCTACATTCTAATTTTTAAGGAATTATTTTCTTCAGTGAGCTTTTGGATCTTCTTTTCCATGTGGCTAATTCTGTTTTTTAAGGCATTCTTCTCCTTTTTGGCTTTTTGGAGCTCTTTTGCCATTTGGGTTAGTCTGTTTTTAAGGTGTTATTTTCTTCTGTATTTTTTTGGGTCTCCAGCAATCTGTTGACTTGTTTTTCATGATTTTCTTGCACCCCTTTCATTTCTTTTCCCAGTTTTTCCTCTACTTCTCTTACTCGATTTTCAAAATCTTTTTCGAGTTCTTCCATGGCCTGAGACCAATTCATATTTTTCTTGGAGGCTTTTGATGTAGGATCTTTGACTTTGTTGTCTTCTTCTGGCTGTATGTTTTGATGTTCTTTGTCACCAAAGTAAGATTCTGTAGTCTGAGTTTTTTACACTATCTGCTCATTTCCCCAGCCAGTTACTTGATTTTTGAGCTCTTTGTGAAGGTATGACTCTGCTTCCAAAGTGGAGAGTGCTCTGTCCCCAGCTTCAGGGGTTTTGTGCTGCTGTTTTCTGAGCTACTTGTAGGCACCTGTAAATTTTCAGTTCTTCTGAGGTGGTATGATCTAAGGAGAGGTGTGGATCTCTCTGCTGCTAATTTTGGTTTAACAGTTAACACCAAGAAAACACAGGTGTTCCATCAGCCAGCAGTGTACCATCCATATGTGGTGTAACAGCAAATGGAGAAGTTTTGAATGCTGTGGATAAGTTTATTTACTTTGTCAGTATACTTTCTAGGGATGTACACGGTGACGAGATTGCTGCATCCAGTGCCAGAGCTAGGTCAGTATTTGGGAAACTCCGAAGTGTAGGAGAGAAGATATGTTAGGCTACCTATCAGACTGAAGGTCTGCAGAGCCATCATGCTGACCTCATTGTTGCATGCCTATGAACCCTGTGCCATGCCAGGAAACTAAATCTGAAGATCACTTGGCAAGATAAGATACTAGATACTGAGGTCTTTCTAAAGCTGAATTGCCAACCATTCAAACTACTGTAGAGAGCACAACTCTGATGGGATTGGCCACATTGTTTAAATGCTATGTTTACCTAAAACACTATTTTATGGAGAACTCATATAAGGCAAGCACTCATATGGTGGTCAGAAAAAGCGATACAAGGATACTCTGAAAGTCTCTCTTAAAAACTTTGGAACTGATTATGTGACATGGAAGACCACTTGGACAAGACTGCCTGGCATGGTGTGTCCTCATGAGAGAAGGTACTGTTATCTCTTAGCAAAGTAGAATTGAAGTAGCTTAGAAAAAATTCAAGATATACAAATTTAGAGAATCCATCCCAGATGTTCACTTGGACTCTGTGCCCCAACTGTGGTAGAGCATTCTGAGCTTTTGTTGGGTCGGATCAGCTACACTGTAACTTTTCTCTAATGTAGTGATGTCATTTTGGTTCTCTTCAAGAAAGAAAGATAACCCATATAAACAACGTTGTTTGCATATCGTCTCTCCTATCGGACTTTCAGCTGTATTGCCTTTTGCCTTCTTTTGTATTTCTATTGTTTAGTATAGTCCCTGGGATAAGCTAGGTACTTAATGAATATCCATTGACTGACCCCCGATCTTGTTAGAAAGGCAAAGGCCTTGTGTTTATTCTCATATTATGTATAACATTGGCTCTTGGTTTAGTTAGATTCTGTTTTACTATATTAGGAAAACTTTGATTTTTAGGGTTTTTTTTTAAACAGAAATAGATGTGTTTTGTCAAAAAACTTTTCCTTGTCTACTGATTTAAGTTTTATTGTTCTTGTTATTAATATGTTATCATGTTTATAATTTTCCTTATAGGAAACCACCCTTACATTCTTGGTATAAATCCAATCTGGTTATAGTGCATAGTCTTTTTGATATTTTACTGCTGCCTCTTTGCTAATATTTTATTTAAAATGTTTGCATTTGATATTAGAGCTATTCACCGATAGTTTTCTTTCTCTGCTTTATTTCTTCTTGGTTTAGATATTAAGTCCATATTTGTATCATAGAAAGCATTTGGTAGTATCCTTTATATTTCTTTTTATTTTGCAGATCATTTATGTGATAGTCTAATTAATTTTTCTCTTAATGCTTGATGGAATTCACCTGCAGTTTCATCTATGTTGTTTTGTGGTAGTATTCTTTGGAACTTCATTTAATGACTTGTTCAATTTCTTTTTATGAAATTGGGTTTCTTAAGTTCCTAGTAGACTATTCATTAATCAGATGAGTGGCTAATAGGGAATCTCACCAGACAGTGGAAAGGTACAGTCAGTTTGGGTAACAGATTGAAAAGCAATGCCATTAACATTCATCTTTCCAGTGTTTCTGTGAGGCAGAAACAGTAAGTGCAGTGGCATCTTTCTTAAAGGGAAAGTGGAAGTGGGGAACAGTAAGACCATAGAGAAAGGAGTTAACCTGGGAGGTGTCATTCTTGTTCTAAGCCAGTAAGTGAGAGAGTAAGAAAAAATGTTCACTATATAAAAAAAGGGAGACTTAATCTCAAGTGTTGGAATTTTGTTTTGAAAAACTTCTGAATACGTCCTGGGCTGTCCCATTGTAGCTCTACACTGTACATTTCTCAGTGTATATGAAATGAATGAACAATGAAAGTGAACACAAAGGATGCTTACATGACTCTGGACAGAGGGAGATTTTGAAGATAAATACATAAGCATTGTGAATTATCACCCCTGGGAACTCCAGTGCTAATGAAGAACTGGCAGAGGCATCTTTGCCAAGGAATTTGGTTTTAAATGTGTTATGAACTGCAAGGAGTTAAGAATGTTTTTTTTTTTTTTTTTTTTTTTTTGTGGCTGAAGAAGATTGACATCCGACAGCTATCTCTCTCATACACTTCTAGTAAGACCCCATAAGTCTTAGAGGCCCTTCTGTTATAAACCTATAAGCAAAGAATACATACTAAAGGATCATATTAGGCAAAATTTTTACCAGCGATATAGTGATACCCCACAAATGTCAACAGATGATATTTTTGGTGAATCTCTTCTAATAGGGAACTTTACCACTTCATTGATAGCTTTAACGAAGAAAAGGGTAACTAAATGCATAATGTTAATGCTGCTGACTCCATGCACAAGCAGAATTTGGCCACATTCCTGTTTGAGTAATGTCACAGGATCATAGTGTAGATGGGAGGTGTAAGAAGATGTAAAGATGGTAAAGAGTCATGTTATAGAAGGCTTTATAAGCCAAACAAGGATTTTTTATTTGATCCTGGAGACAATAGGGAACTACTGGAATTTGTTGAATAGTGTAATGACTTGGTTAAACTTATACTTTAGGAAAATCAATTTGATGTCTGTGTGGAGGAATGTACTGGAACGGGGAGAGACTTTTGAGGTGGGGAGACCAGCTAATAGTGCACCAGAGTAGTGCAGTGTTAGAGGAGAGAAGGAGGACTGTATGAGAGATGCAATGAAGGTAGAATGTATAGGACTTGGCAATAGATTGGATATGAGAGTGAGGAGTTCAAGATGATAGCTGGGTTGTGAGCCTTGGTTGACTAGGAGAATGGTGGTACCCTTGACAGTAATGGTGAAGTTAAGAGAGTTGTGTAGAGGAGATAATAAGTTAAGATCTGTGCATATTGAATTTAATATGTCAATGAGATACCTAGTTTGACATGTCCGCTCAGCAGTGGAGTTGTGAAACTTGAGGTCAGGAAAGAGGTTAGGTCTGTTTTCCTACCTAGGATGGTAGCTGATAATATCATCAAGTGCAATAATGTAGAGGGAGAAGACATGGCAGCCTAAGATGATGTCTTTCTGGGGTGGTGTGTCACATGATTAATAGATGACTTGGATGAAGATCCAGCAAAGAAAACAGAAGTAGTCAGACAGGAGGAGAACCAAGGAGAAAGAATATCAGAGAGAAAAGGGTGATTGACAATGTCAAAGACTGCAGAGAGGTCAAGAGGGATGAAGAGTTGAGATGAAAAAAGTTCATTCGATTGGGCAGTTAAGAGATCATTGGAAAAATAAAATGTATGTAGCCAAGAATAGTAGGAATGCAGAAAAATTGGGGATAAAAGCTCTCATAGACAGTCTCCCAGATAGAATGTGATTGGGTTGGAATATTGTTGTGGTGTAGGAAATTATGAACTGGTGGATTTAGAAAAATATGGGAAGACTTTGCCTTATTAAGGAGGATGCTATCCACTTATAGAGAAATAGATGACAAGTAGAAATAGGTATAATGAAGTCTTACATATGTGCATTCGAGTGTGTATATGTATTTGTTTATGGATATCTATGTACATGTATGTATGTGTATCTATCTTATCTATCTATCTATCTATCTATCTATCTATCTATCTATCTATCTATCTATCTATCTATCTATGCTTTATTGTAGCCTTCTTGGGGGTAGGGAGAGGAAAGGGAAAAATAAATAAAAAGTGAACAGCAGAGGAGAAAAGAAAAACAAAGCGAAGGAAAAAGATGAAGGAAAGAAAAGATGGACAGCTTTGAAAATAGTATGTAGTATTTATTTATATAGGTTTTCTTGAAATGGAAATTTGTTGCTTTATATTGAATCCTCTTGTATTCTGCTGTGTTCATGGCACTTTTTTCTTTCCTTATTTTGTATTTAAATTTAAGATAAATTCAAATTTAATGAAAAAAAGATCATTGATAACTTGGAGAGAGCAGTTCCAATTGACTGATGACATCAGAATACAGATTGCAGAGAGTTAAGAAGAGAATGAGAGGAAAGAAAATGGAGGTGTCCCTTGTAGACAGCTTTCTCAAGGAGTTTAGCTAGAAAAGGAAGACAAAATATAGGACTGACTAGTGGGGATGGATAAAAATCAAGTCTTGCTCTTTTTGTCAGTAATGCTCAGAAGGTGTCTATTTTATCAAATATCCATTTATTCCATATAGGATTATACTCATTTATTTTCTGG
The DNA here is from genome assembly GCA_028646595.1 of Phalanger gymnotis. NCBI lineage: Eukaryota > Metazoa > Chordata > Mammalia > Diprotodontia > Phalangeridae > Phalanger > Phalanger gymnotis. Next base: position 714,519,774 of record CM053622.1, read on the forward strand.
GTAAATTCTTCGTCATTATAATGCTATATATTTTACCTTTTAGAATGTAAAATTCTAAGTTCTCCTCTCCTTTGTAATATATGCACTTTTTATCCACTTGTCAAATCTTGTGTTATCCTGACTGTCTCTTCTTTGTATTTGGATTTTCTTTCTGACTGCTTCCAGTGGTTTTTTTCTTTTTTTTTAAAATATAATTTTGTTTTTATTTAATGTGTTGCTTTTCACAGGAGTTTGAATTACAAATTTTCTCCCCATTTCTACCCCCACCCACTCCAAGATGGCGTATATTCTGGTTGCCCTGTTCCCCAGTCAGCCCTCCCTTCTGTCACCCCACTCCCCTCCCATCCCCTTTTCCCTTCCTTTCCTGTAGGGCAAGATAAATTTCTACGCCCCATTGCCTGTGGATCTTATTTTCTAGTTGCATGAAAAAAAAAACTTTTTTACTTTTGAACATGTATTTTTTTAAAACTTTGAGTTCCAAATTCCCTCCCCTCTTCCCTTGCCACCCACCCTCCCTAAGAAGTCAAGCAATTCAACATGGGCCACATGTGTATCATTATGTATAACCCTTCCACAATAC
>CM053622.1:714520853-714539558 GCA_028646595.1 Phalanger gymnotis
CTGTTTTCTCTGCCTGGCCATGTTCCCAGCCAACTTACTTGACCCTTGAGTTTTTTGTGGGGATATGACTGCTTGTAGAGTATAGAATACTTTGTTCCAAGCTTGAGGGGCTGTGCTGTTGTTTTCAGAGCTATTTCTACACAGGAAGCCCTGCCACACCAGTGCTCCTCCTCCCCCAAGAACCGCTAACCTGGACCAGACTCAGATCTAAGCTGGCTCTGCCCTCCTGCTGTGATCCGCCACTTAATTCCTCCCACCAGGTGGTCCTGGGGCCAGAAGCAACTGCACCTGTAGTTCTGTAGCTGCAGTTTCTCGGCTGCCCTTGGGGTGTTGGCCAAACCCTGAACTCCTTTCACTCTGTCCCCCGCAGTTTTTGCCACTAACCTTCTCTGTTGTCTTTGGTGTTTGTGGGTTGTGAAGTCTCGTAACTGCCACAGCTCACTGATTCAAGGCGCCAGTGCCTATTCTGTCGGGCTCCCATTGTGATTGGTCCTGGCGCAGCCCACACTGGGCTCTGTTCATCTTTGCTCCCAGCTCCATGGGATAGACCTTTCCCTGGGACCATCCAGGCTATCCTGGGCTGGAGCCCTGCTTCCCTCTGCTATTTCGTGGGTTCTGCAGTTGTAGAACTTGTTTAGAGCTATTTTTTATAGGTGTTTGGAGGGTCCTGGGAGGGAGCTCACGCAAGTCCCTGCTTTCCAGCTGCCATCTTGGCTCCCCCCGCCCCGATCTGGGCCGTTTTCATGATTTCTTGAACTGTTGTGTATAGACTTTTTTTTTTTGTTGTGGTTTTTAATTTTTAAAATTATTTCCTATATTATTTTATCAAGATGCCTTTTTATCATAACTTTCAGTTACTCTGATTACTTTTATATTTTCTTTCTTGATCTGTTCTCTAAATTGTTGCTTTTCTTATGTTTCACTTTCTCTTCTGTTTTTCATTATTCATATTTTGTTTAATTATTTCTTGCACTCTTAGAATTTCACTGGCTTGGCCTTGCCCAATTCTGATTTTCAGGGTGTCATTTTCTTCTTTAAGTTTCTGGATTTCCTTTTCTAATTAGTTGACTTAACTTTCATAACTTTTTTGTTTTTCTTGGATTCTTATTTTTTTTTAAATTTTTCCTCCATCTCTGACATTTGATTTTTAAAGTCTTTTTTAAAGATCATCTATAATTTCTTTTTGGGCTGGTGACCATTTGACATTACTCTTCGGGGGTTTTCTTTACTTCAGTATCCTCCTCTGAAGATGAACCCTGGTCATCTCTATTTCCACATTAGCTTTCATTGGTTGGATTCTTTCTCCTTTGCCTGTGCATATATTTTGTAGCAATAGCTTGATTTTTGTAATCACCTCTAACCCTTGGTTGTGGGAAATAGTGCCTCTTGCCCCAGATCTTCAGTTCTCCCCTCTAGCCTGGAACCAAAGTCAAACCACCACCCACCTGTAAGTGCCCACTGCCAGGAGCTTTCTGTCCCACTGCTTCTGCACTCACTGGACATGTGCTAGTTCCTTCTTGCCTCTGCTACTCTTCTCAGCACAGCTGGATCTGACATTCCTCATCATCAGAGGTTCCCTCAATCTTCCCAGGCTTAAAGGCTTAACTCTCCTCACTATCCAGGAGTGAAAAGTTCCTGTGGCTGGGGCTGAGGCAGCTTCTCAGACCAACTAACCCCAGAACTAGCTGCTTGTTTAAGCTCCTTTATGCTTTTCTTTAAAATGGAACGTAGCCTGGAGGTGTTTCCTCTTCCCAGGGACCAAACCGGGTCCTGGGATTTTTTCTTCCAATCTTCTCTCATTGTCTCAGGAAAATTCTGGTTGTGCTCGTATTCTTCATCTCCACCTTCGCTTTGTTCGACCTAAGGTGCTATTTTAACTCTTTTGTGGGGGGAAATCTTGAGAGCTTGGAATTTTCTGACCTACTCTGCCATCTTCCCAGAATCCTCTTCCTTTAATTTTTTAATAGCATTTTTGCCCCCAATTATGTGTCAAGGCAATTTCCAGCATTCATTTTTACAAGATTTTGAGTTCCAAAGTTTTCTCCTTCCTCTCCCCTCTTCATAAAATGGTAGGCAATTTGATATATGTTATGCATATGCTGTCATGTATAACATATTCCTGTATTATTCGCAGTCATGAAAGAAGAAACAGATCAAAAGAAAAAAACGTAAAAAGGAATGAAGTGAAAAAAGTATGCTTCAGTCTACATTCAGAGTCCGTCAGTTCTTTATCTGGTTAAGCATTTTCCCTTGTGAATTCTTTGTATATGTCTTAGTGAGGCTGGTGACCTTTCACAGCCCTCCTTCACTCAAAGTCAACTGCAAGTCATGTCATCATTTCCCTGATGTCCACTTTGAGAATGAAGGACAGTTTCAGCAATCTGGCAAGCAGCTGTTGTGGGGGTGAAAGACCAACAGAAGCCCAACAACAAGCACGCTACCAGCATGCTGCAAAAGCCCAGGTTCTTTTTATCTGCTTTTCTAAGCAAAGAGACGGTAAGGGGTTGACAAGTTTGCTTTAATTCAGCATACAAATACCATTCACTTAGTTCAGGGGAAAAAGCCAGAACCCTGAACTTCAGAGCAAAATACGAAGTACAGACATCGGCAGAGTTTAACAAAATCCCAGCATCCGGGTTTAGAAGCTGGAGGGCTCTTAGCCATAGCTGCCCTGAGTCTCCGCATTAGCACCACCAAGAGTGAGAGTCCTGTGCAAATGGCTGTCTTCTCTTCTTATACCGTTTCAGACGTCATCAAACGTCATCTGAATGACCAGAACTTAGGCTCCTGTGATTGGCTCTTGAGTTAGCATCTCCCCTTAGTACCCTGGAAGCTTCACACCCACATAAGCTTAGCACCTAATAGGGGTTCGGACCTGGGGCTTAGTACCTAGTAAGACTCAATGAAATACACTGAATCAATCAAAGGAAACAAAGCCAAACTTTTCAAGGGCGCTTGCTTGAACTGAGTGCTAAGAGCCGATTTTGCTTACCAACACAAGGACAAACACAATCTGAGAGTAGCCTCTCCCCTCTCCCTCTCTCTCCCTACTCCATCCTCCTCTTCCCCTCCCCACTCTATCCACCTTCCCCTTCCTCTCACCCTTCCCCTCCCCTGACCCTTTTCCTTCAACCTCATCCTCTTTCCTTCATCCTTTCTATGCTCTGCTGGGATGGCTAAAGTCTGCCTCCTTAACTTTAGATTTGCTGCCTAGATGTCTTTCTCAAAAACTAAGCCTTAGATCCATTTCACTCTGGAGCTCATAGATTGGACAATAGGTCCCTGCCCTCCTAGCCCAGAGTGAATGTAAATACTAAATAATAAGTGTCTCTCTTTTGGCCAGGAACACTGAGGGTCTTCCCCTCTCAGTTTGATTTTTTTTGGTTTTGAGTTTTGATTAAAGGGGCCATCCCCTTGGTTAACTTCTTAAAGAGGCCTATTCACTGAATGAGTGGTACCTCACTCAAAGTGAGAACCTGAAAAGACCTTGGTCTAAAAGGGCCAGGGTTTCCCAGTGCATTCTGGACCATCTCCAATTGTCTTGGTGAATATGAGGCTACTGGACTCAGATGGCTCTGGAGGAGAGAGTGAGGCTGGTAACCTTGAACAGCCCTCCCTCACTCAAATCAAAGTCAGCTGCAAATCATGATGTCATGGTCCTCTTCAAGAATGAAGTACAAACACAAGATCATTGTGTTTCTGAGAGCTGAGTCATTTCTGGTTGATCATCACACAGTGTTGCTGATTTTCACTTTGCATCAGGTTGTACACAAGTCTTTCCAGGTTTTTCTGAAATCTGCTTGTTCATCATTTCTTATTGAACGATAGTATTCCATTACATTCATGTATCACAGCTTTTCAGCCATTCCCCAGTTGGTGGGCATCCCCGTAATTTCCTCAGTTTACAATATTTTGCCCCATAAAAGGGCTGCTATTAAAGTTTTTGCACATATAACTCCTATTCCTTTTTTTAATGTTCTCTTTAGGATACAAACCTATTAGTGGTATTACAGATCAAAGGGATGTACAGTTTAGTTGCCCTTTGGGCATACTTCCAAATAATCTGAAGAATGCTTGGATCAGTTCACAACTCCATCAACAATGCATTAGTGTCCCAATTTTCCCATACCCTCTCCAACATTTATCATTTTCCTTTTTTTTATATTGGCCAGTCTGTTGGGTGTGAGGTAGCACCTCAGAGTTGTTTTAATTTACATTTCTCTAATCTAAAGTGATTTGGAGCACTTCTTCATATGCCTATAAATAGCTTTGGTTTCTTCATCTGAAAACTGCCTGTATATTTGACCATTTATCATTGGGGAAGTGGCTTGTATTCTACAAATTTGACTTAGTTCTCTATATATTTGAGAAATGAGGCCTTTATCGGAGACACTTGCTATAAAGATTGTTTCCCAACTTTCTACTTTCCTTCTAATCTTGGTTGCATTGTTTTTGTTTGTGCAAATGCCTTTTAATTTAATAGAATCAAAATTATATATTTTACATTTTGTAGTGCTCTCTTTCTTTTGTTTGGTCATAAACCTGAAACTCACTTCACTTCTCTAAGAATTTGGATGCTATACCACTTAAAATGGTGCCGCATATATGTTTAGTATTGATGTTACTCCATTGTCTATGGTACCTTTTAGCAAGATTTATTTTCCTTCTTTATCAGTTTTAATTAGGTTTATTTTTGCTTTTGCTCTCTCTGGGACCAGGATTGCTACCCCTTGCCTTTTTTTTTTTTTAATGTCAGCTGAAGCATAATAGATTCTGCTCCAGCCTTTTACCTTTACTGTGTGTATATCTTTGCTACAAAAGTGTTTTGATCCATTTGCTATCCATTTCTTTTTTTTCTGGGAGATTTCATCTCATTCTTATTCACAATTGTGATTACTATCTGTGTATTTTCCTTCATCCTATTTTTCTTCCTGTTTGTTCTCTTTCTTCTTTCACGCTTTCCCATCTTGACAGTGTTTTGTTTCTGTCTACTACCTCCCCTGATCTCCCATCCCTTCTTTCAGTCTCTCCGCCTTCCCCCTTTATTTAATCTTGTCACTTCCTACTTTACTGTCAGGTGAGATGGATTTCTATATTCAGCTGATTGTGTATATTATTCCCTCTTTGAGCCAATGCTGATGAGAGTAAGGTTCAAGTGATGCCCATTGCCAACCCTCCCATCTTTCCCTCCACTTTAATAGGTTTTTCTTGCCTCTCCATATGAAATAATTTACCCTATTTTACCTCTCCCTTCTGTGCCCAGTGTACTTCTTTCTTATGCCTTATTTTTTATGTCATTCCCTCAAATTCACCTTATACCTGTACTCTCTGTCTATGTATATTTCTTCTAGCTATTTAGTGATTGTTGTTTGTGTGTGTGCAACACAACTATTAGTGGTACAATTTTTAAGAATTACAAGTTTGGTCTTACCATGTAGGGATATAAACAGTTCAGCTCCATTGAATCCCTTATGTTTTTGTTTCCCTTTGTCGGCTTCTTTTGGGTCTTGATATTTGTTCAATTTTGGTTTTCTCCTTGTGAAAGCTTGAAATCCTTCTATTTTATTGAATGACCATTTTTCCCCCTTGGGGTATTATGATTATTTTCACTGGGTAGGTGATTTTTGGTTGTAGTCCTAGCTCCTTTGCCTTCCAGAATATCATCTTCCATAACCTTTGATTCTTTAATGTTGCAGCGGCTAAGTCCTATGTAGTCCTGATTGTGGCTCCCTGATATTTGAATTGTTTATTTTTGGCCACTTGTAGTATTTTTTTTCCTTGACCTCATAGCTCTGTAATTTGGCCATAATGTTCTTTAGAGTTTTTACTTCGGAATCTCTTTCTTGAGGTGATTGTTGGATTCTTTCAGTGCCTATTTTCCCCGCTGGTTCTAGGCCATCACGACAGTTTTCCTTGATAACTTCTTGAAAGATGTTGTCAAAGTCTTCTTTTTGATTATGGCTTTCAGGTAGTCCAGTGATTCTGACATTGTCTCTCCTGGATCTATTTTCCAGATCAGTTGTTTTTCCAGTGAGGTATTTTACATTTTCTTCTGTTTTTTCATTCTTTTGATCATGTTACTTCCCTTCTTATATTTTAGGAGAGCAGTCAAACTGGCCTTTTGTCCCCCCTAACCCTCGGATTTCTGTTTCCTTGTCTTTGCCCTTGGCTGCCCCCATGCCTGGAATGCACTCCCTCTTCACTTCTACCTTACAGAATCCCTTATTTCCTCTGTAAGCAGCTTAAGCACTATCTTTTACATGAAACTTCGCTGTTGTCCTCTCCCCATTTGTAGTGTCTATACTTAGTTACTACCTTGCATTTAAATGTATTTAATTTCTTTATATTTATTCAGTATATGATTAAAGATCAACAAAGAATCCGTCTTCAACCTGGACTTAGCACTGGGTTTTCTCCATAACAGTGACAAATACCTTTAGCAAACCTACCTCTCTCTGTTATATATTTCATCTGTTTATTTTTGAGGGGTATCAAACAGGATTATTTCTGTTACCTAACGTCTTCCAGGGCATCCTAAGTGATGTTGGGTATATAGTGAGATATCTCATAGAAGATCTTATAAGGCGGTGATTTGTTCTCCTGAGTCCATTCTTTTTTTTTGTTGTTAAGGTTAAGGACTAGTTCTGTGATTTCATTGATACTGGCTATACTTGCTGAAGAATTTTCTCTGCTAGTGCAAGGCAATACTTTTCCTGAAATTTGTAGTTTTAGAAAATTGCCAAGAGCGCTGAGAGTTTATGAGATGTCCAGGATCACACAGCTAGTATATAATCTAGTGAATCCAGGTTTCCCTTTTTCCAAGGCCAGTTGTATATATATTGCGCTATGCTGCCTCTTTTGTAGTTTATAAACATTAAGCATAATAGGATCTTATATTCTTTACATTGTTCAGTCAGCTATGTGATGATGTAGATGTGGTCCAGTGTTAAATGCCATTTGCAAAAGCCTATTTGTCCTCTGTTAGTAGCCTCATTAAGAATGCCTTCTAGTAACCTCATTGACTATGACTGCAGTTCATGTATAAATGATATTCATACCGTTTTTTTTTGTAGAGATGAGAAAATAGATCTAGAGGTCAGTAGTTGTTAATATTGTTTTAGTCACTTCTTTTTTTGGATATTAGCAGTTTGAGATCTTTCTGTGCCTTTGAGATCCTTTAATCCTGTAGTTTCCTTGTATGTTGTTCCCTCAATGCCCTCCTAATTGTATTGCTACCAGCAAAATTTCTTCTTTATATAGGTGATCCAATCTGGCTACCTTTCCTATCTTTTTTTCTCTTTAGTGCTATTTCTACTTTGTAAGCACCATAGGAATTGTGATATAGGGGTCCAGGTATGGTGGTTCCAGCGTTCTTGATGGAGAAAATTCGTTGTAGTAGCTCTTACAAATCTATTCTATTTTTCTTCTTTTTATAGTCCTTTTTTCTGTCTTAATCCTTGAATGACCTTGGGATGACTTCATTTATCTTGCCAGGCTTTCCTGAGATGTTTCATTGTGGATTGTGAGGTTTTCCAAATAATCCTGTTGTGGATAACATTGATTTCATCAAGCCCCAAGACATTTCAGATCCTCCTGGAAAAAATTTATAATCATTTGTTGGGAGTTTGTGTTGTCTGTCCACACCAGAAAGACCAAATGGATGAAGAATGTTTTCAGCATTCATCTGAATAGATACCCTGTAGATCTTATCTAACAGTCTGTGTATTTAAGACATTATACGGAGGGTGAGTTGGGGCTAGAGTTGAAGGAGGAGGAGAATGGACAACCTTACTTTCAGAAAATTGCAAAACACTTTTACTGACCCTCAAGCTTCCCATAATAGCGCATGCCCAACTTTCAATAAAAAAAAAATTTATACTGTTGCTATATGGCAGAGAGGGCAGTGGAAAGGTAAATGATGAGTGTGAGAAGGCTGCATCATATAACCAGAGGAACTCCGAAGAATAGGAGTAAAGGATGCTATCAGTATGACAGAAAGAAGGTGGACTAGTTATGTGGGAAAAGTGATGTGGATAGCCAGAGTGCTTCCCTAATCTTCCTTAAATGTCAGGAGAACTTTAGGAAGGCATCTAACATGTTGTTTGGAATGCCTGTGGTGAATTTCTAGGTGGTCATAATAAGATTCACATAGGATGGGCAGGTATGGATGGGTTATAATCTTCGTTACTGGAAGGAAATCCTGAATTCATGAGATCATAGATCCAATTGAGTAAATTTGCACAAGTACAGTAGAATGTAAGCTCTGTTCTTCATGGAATAAGGATTGTTTCATTTTTGTGTTTGTATTCCCAGTATATAGCACATTGTCTAGCATGTAGTAGGTGCCTAATAAGTGCATATTGATTTGAAACAGAAGCAAGCAAGGGAGTGGGACTGGGGGAAACTAGAGTCAGCACTAGAAGTAGGAAAGGTAACCAGTTACCTGTGGTGTCATGAGATGCCTTTTAATATTAGCTTCGTAAATGTGCATATTTTAAAATGCTAAACTTTGTAACCATCAACAACAACAAAGAATAGAAAATGCATGAAACTAGATTTTGTTTTTGTTTTTCATGTTGTTGAGTTGTTTCAGTCATGTCTGACTCTGGGGGTTTTCTTGACAAAGATACTGGAGTGGTTTGCCATTTCTTTCTCCAGTTTTTCATAGTTACCATTTTTTAGAACTAGAGATTGGATTTATGGTTTTGTTGGTATACAGATGAAGAAATTCCCTCTATCAATATAGGTCAGCAGTTGTCATTATTTTGCCAGAATAATTTTCCATTAGATATATATGCCAGTTTTTTTTTCAGCCATTACTCAGTCATTAAACACATGGGTTATTTCTGCTTTTTTTAAAAATGATCATAATGTGACCATGAATATTCTTGTCTGGATTGGTCTGTCTTTAGTATATCATCCTAGCAGTAGGATGACTTGATCAAGGGGTGCAGTTGTAGTTATATAGTTCTTATTCTATAATAAGGTACATATTTAATGCCTGAGAATTCTGCTCTCCTTAGCAAAACAAATGGCACATATTTTATGATTTTTCATGTTTCGTGTGAAGACTTTGAAACTCCATTGGTCAGTGCACAGGAGGCATAATTTTCCATTCTTGCCTAGGGTAGACAAGTGCCTTGGCCTGACTCTGGGGAATGATGCTTTAAGTAGACCTTGATAGCAATTTAAAAAATGATGTCTGAGAGGTGGTGGATTCAAGATACAGAATGAGACCTGTGTTTTGGACGTGGCCAATTTGGGAATTTGCTTTGCTTGACTTTTGTCATTATTTTTCTTCCTACCTTTCCCCTTCCCTCTCTCTTTCTTCTCCATCTCCTCTTTCTTTTCCTCCTCCTTCTAAGCACTTGTTAATTGGCGAAAAAAATGAATAAAATAGAATTGATGTCTGACTGGAATGAAACAGATGTAATACAACCTGAAAAAGTCTAGTAGTGGAGACCCTCTAGGGATATTTGTAAGGTTATTTATGTTTATGTACATAGTTCAGTAGCCAGTGAAACTATTACAGCTTAGTAGAATAATGAATGTTACAGTTATGAATGAAAAAGTTAAAGATCGTGAAGCAGCCTTGGAAATGATACACCCCCTCATTTTACATAGGAGGAAATAGGAGCTTAGAAAAATAAAGTGGCTACCCACCAGTGTTAAGGCTGATATTCAAACCAGTTTTTCTTTCCATTATACCACAGTTGTTTATAATGTTGACTTTGTAACCAAAAACAAGTTAAATTGTGTTTAACATTCTTTATTAAGGCCGGTATACATTTTGTTAGTCATCATGGAGTAGTACTAGAAAGTATACTGGAAACTGGAAACTCAAGAAGCCCAGGTTTGAGTTCTTGTTCCACCATTATTCATTCATTCAGTAAACATCTATTAAGTCCCCACTGTGTGCCAGGGACTGTGTTAAGTGCTGGGGATTCAAAAAGAGGCAAAAGATAGTTTCTGCCCTCAAGAAGCATATAATCTAATTGGGGAGATAACATATAAACAAATATATACAAAGCAAGCTATATACAGGATAAATAGGGCATAATTGAAAGAAAACACTGGAATTGAGAGGGGTTTGGGAAGACTTCTAGTAAAAGAAGGGATTTTAATTGGGACTTAAAAGAAACCAGGGAGGTTAGTAGACAGTGGGGGAGGGAGAGTGTTCCAGGCATGAGAGACAGCTAGAGAATATGCACAGAGCCAAGAGAGTGTAACCTTGGGCAAGTAGCTTTACCTTTCTTTCACCTTTTCCTTTATCTGTAACATGGAACTGATAATGGTTATTTGATATGCCCCACAGGTTTTTGTAAGAAAAGTACTAGAGAAATGAGAGCTAGTTTAAAAAATATTTTTATTTAAAGCTTTGAGTTGCAAATTCTGTCTCTCCCCCTTCCCCTTCCCCTCCCCTGAGATGGTAATTAATCAAATGTAGGTTATACACGGGTGATTATGTAAAACATTTATGTATTTGTCATTTTGTACAAGAAGACTCAAAAGAAAAAAAATAAAGGAAAGAAAGTGAAAAGTAGCATCCTTCAGTCTGTATTCAAACCACCTCAGTTATTTCTCTGGAGGCAGATAGTATACTTCATCGTTAGTACTTTGAAATTGTCTTGGATCATTGTGTTGCTGAGAATAGTGAAGTCATTCGCTGTTCTTCATAGAACAATATTGCTGTTATTGTGTACAATGTTCTCCTGATTCTGTTCACTTTACTATATATCAGTTCATGTAAGTCTTTCCAGGTTTTCTGAAATCACCCTTCTTGTCATTTTTAGGGTTATTATTTTTAGAAAGGTTTTTCTTAAATACATTTTAAGAAAAAAGTTTTAGTAATTTTAAAAGGGTAAATTTTAGTTATCTGGATAATTCACTTACTGGAAGCATTTCATTCCCTGATGATTATAGCTATATGAGGTGTTGTACGTTTTTGATGATGATTTTTATGAATAGTCTCATTGTAATCTCTTGGGTGTTAATTGGAATATCTCATTATTTCGCTTAGTGACTTGTTAATATAGCCTAAAGACTGTTCAGTTTTTAAAGTGATAATAATTTGTAGCTTAATTGAAATAATTGTAAAGAAGTTATGTTTTATTTTTATGCTTTCTTCCCTCCATCAATAGAATCCAACCTGGAGGAGTCTTGATTTTGGGATAATGCCTGACCATCTTGACACATCTGTATCTTGTTTTGTGGTAAGGATCTGGGGTGGAAAGAAGGACCTCTATCAGCTGCTGATTGAGTGGAAAGTCTCTCTGGATGGACTAAAATACGTGGGTCAACAGGTAACTTTTGGATTGGTGTTTACACATACTACTAGTTACTCTGTTAGGTTGTCTACGGCATTGCCACTCACTGCATGCTTCCATATGTAAGGAGAATCAGTCAGTCAGTAACCATTTATTAAGCTACCATGTTTCAGACAGCGTGGTAGGTATTGAGAATATGAGTACAGAGAATGAAATAATATGACCAGATTTCTCTCTGTATTATCTTCTGTATCCTGACACTGATTCCCCCAAAGCTCAGTCCTGCGGCTTCTTCTTATCTCTTCTTTCTATACGCTCTTCTTGGTGAGATAATTTCTTCCCATTCATCACCTTTATGCAGATGTATTCTTAGCCCTAATCCAGGATTCCAGTTTTCCATTTCCAAATGCCTGATTATCATCTTCATATTGGTGTCCCACTGATCCCTCAAAGTGAAACTCCTTTATTTTCTCCTTTAAATCTGTCCTTCACCTAAATATACCTATTTCTGTGGAGTATACAGTTATCATCCCAGTTTCTGAGGTTCATAAGCCTCAAATTCATCTTAGATTCTTCCTTCTTCTTCAAATGCGACATCTGATCAGTTGCCAGATCTAGTCAGTTGTACCTGTGCAATATTTCATCTGTCTGTTAAGGATCTTGAGATGAAGAGCATGGGAGAATAGAGAGCTCCAGAGGACATGGTTGTCGACTAAAGTGACTTTCTTTGTCTAAATCACATAATGACCTTGGAGCAGCATTCATTTAAAAAAAATATATCAAGACCTCTTTTTATTTTTGTTGTCTGTTAAAAAAAAACTTCCTAGGTATAAGAAGAACTAATTAACCTATTTTAGTGTATCTTTTTTCTTTTAGATTCATGCTCGCAATCAAAATGAAATAATTTTTGGGCTAAATGATGGCTATTATGGAGCTCCATTTGAGCACAAGGTAAGTAGTGTAAGCATTACTCTCTGTACAAACATACTTCACTATACAAAATGTATTTCTGAACATCTTTCATTTGAATTTCAGGAAATTAATTGTATTTTAATATCCTGTTTAACCAGTACAGACAAATTCTTTAGGGTATTTGTATGAAATGAAGAATCTTTTGTAACGCAGTTAATCAGTTCCTTATGGTTTTTTTTTGGGGGGGGTGGAGTAGGTAGGGGAGAAGAGATAAGTCTGGATTTTGGTGTATACATAGAGGGGCAGCTAGGTAGTACAGTGGATAGAGGGCCATGCTTGGACTTAGGAAGACCTGAGTTTAAATTAGGTCTCAAAGGCTTACTAGCTGTGTGACCCTAGACATGTCATTTAACTCTGCCTCAGTTTCCTCATCAGTAAAATGAGCTGGAGAAGGAATATGGCAAACTGCTCTGTCTTTGCAAGGAAACTCCAAAAATGGAATCATGAAGATTTGGACATGACTAAAATGAATGAATAACAATTATGCATAAAGAGTTTTCATAAAGTAGGTTTCACTGGCATAAATTTATAGGTATTGATCATTTGATACCATTGCCTTCCATGGTATAATAGAAAGAGAACTGGACATGGGATCAGGAGACTTGGGATGGAAATATAGGTTTGCTAATTAGTAGGGGGCAGCTAGGTGGCGCAGTGAGTAGAGCACCGGCCCTGAAGTCAGGAGGACCTGAGTTCAAATCTGGCCTTAGACACTTGACACACTTACTAGTAGCTGTGTGACCTTGGGCAAGTCACTTAACCCCAATTGCCCTGCCTTCCCCCCTACAAAAAGAAAAAAAATTAGAAGCTATGTAAACTTGTGTAGCTTCCTTAACTTTCTGCCTAATTCCTTACCTGTAAAATAAAAAAAAAAAATACCTATAGCATTTACCTTGGAGGATTGTTGTGATGATAAAATGAGATGATTTGAAGAGATGATAGCTTGGAGGGGGAGCAAGAGCATTGGTTTCGTAGTCAGAAAGTCCAGGTTTGAACTCCAGCCCTGCTGTCATTGGAAAAATCATCTCCTATTTTTGGGCTTCCAATTCCGTATTTGCAGATGGAGGGATTTGGGCTAGATGAGCTCTAAGGGCATCTATGATCCTGTGAGTCTAGTATTCTATATTCAGTAAAGACCACTGAAGATTTTTGATCACAAGAGTTAATACTCTTCTGAGTCCTGTGGTACTTATGTACTATACTGGTATATACATTTTGAGTATCAACAAGATGTAACATACTGTATAACATATTATAAAATGTAAATTATGTGTCGTTCCCCCCCCCCCCCCATACACACAGGAGTAGTTAGAGCAGTAAGAAATAATCTTCAACTAATTTTTCAGTTATTAGAAGGAAAAAAAAGGTCCCATTAGCAGCAGTACCAGAAGCATCCACAAGATGGTGCTGTTTCTCCATTTAAAGCAAGTGGCCTGGTGCACAGGTTAAAAACACCTAGTTGGTTGAGTTTGGAATGAGAATGTTTTGAATTCCACTGGTGTTTAAGGTAAGGTGATTATGATATTAACAGCAAGAAAATAACTCAGAAAAGGCCTCCTTCTGTTTTAAAATTAATATTGCATACAAGTAGGAGTATTGTAATGCTTTTAGGACAGGTTGTAGTAGCTGCTTGATCTGCAAATTCAGTATCCTACATAAATGAGAAAGCAGCAAATGACAAAGAAAACTTAGGCTGACTACAGACATTTATTTAAGAAGTTCAGTCATATGTCCTTGAGTTAGTACAGAGTAGTAACTTCCTACCCATTTATACAGCACTTATAGTTGATAGAATGCTTTAATCTTTTCTGATCTTCATGGCTGAAGGTCCTTGTGTGAGGTAAATAGAATAGCGATTTTTGCCTTTATTTTACAGATGAGGAAACAGGCCAAGAGTGGTTAAATGATTTGTATTTAGTTAATTTTTACAGAATTGAGAAGCGAATTCGATGACTATTAGTATTCACTTCACTGAGCACTGGCTGATTTCCACATCCCATATGTATAAGTAATGAATTCAGAAGTATGGGTTAAGTGTTCTAGGTAGCTTGTATTGTAATAGCAGAGAGAGAGATGTGGTATAATTTTTGTTTATGTCTGCTGGCACTGCAGCAGTGTAAAAATGAGTACTTATACACAAATAAATCAGGGGTATATACACTTCAAATTCATTTGTCATTTTTCTTTTTCAGAGTAGAAGAAACAACAAAGACTAGATGAATTCTTGAATTTTGCATGTAATAACTTGATCTGATTATTATAATGAATACCTAAATCCAGGGTGATATTCTGGTCCTTTGCCATGTGAGCTATTGTATTTTAGCTCTAAAGAAATGGTGGCTAGAAAGCATTCATATTCTAACCACCCTACCTGCTCTATGCAGTCTGGTCATTTCAGAGCACCAGGCTAAAGTTTATGAATTAACCAGAAGCCTGATCCATGGGTGTGGATTATGTGAGGATCAAAAGATAGACTGAACATGCTGTAATAAATCTCGAGTGTTCCACAGGGCAGATACAAGGCGTTTAGTATATTTAAAGAAATGTGCTATGCCCATAAGTTTACCAACCAACTGAAGTCCATTCAAATTTCAAAGCACTAATTATACCATATTTTGCATAACCCCAAATCCTTTTAATTCTTCTTATTTAGTTCAGATTAGTTTCTGATAGATGTTTTCCAAAAACCAATTTATCCTAAATTTTACATTTATAAATCCTGCTATTGCCATGGGGTCTCCAATTATCTCTTCATATGGTCCAAAAGGCTGAAAGAGATTCTGGGGAAATGCCATACTTCCTGTTGATGAGTGGGGCAAAACCTTGCTATCTTTCTTGTAAGAACATACAGTATGAGCTTTTAGTCTTCTAAAATCCAAACGCCAACTTGGTGCATTGTTAGGTCCAATTAGAAAGGGAAGCACATCTAGAGCCTTAGTTGATACATCATGGCATAGGCTAAGGACACTGGACTTGGAACCAGAAAATTTGGTTCATATTCTATTATTGAATCACTGTGTAATTTTGAATAAGCAAAATTCCTTTTCTGGGCTTAGTTTCCTTCTAATTTTTAAACTAGAGATTGGACTAGGTAATCTCTCTCTTTTTAAAAAATATTTTGTTCTGGTCTTTCACAACGTCAGTATTGTAGAAGGGTTTTACATAATGATACACATGTGGCCTATGTTGAATTGCTTGCCTTCTTAGGGAGGGTGGGTGGGAAGGGAAGAGGGGAGAGAATTTGGAACTAAAAGTTTTAAAAACATATTCAAAAACAAAAAAAACAAGTTTTTGCATGCAACTAGGAAATAAGATACATAGACAATGGGGCGTAGAAATTTATCTCACCCTACAAGAAAGGAAGAGAAAAGGGGATAGGAGGGGAGTGGGTTGACAGAAGGGAGGGCTGACTGGGGAATGGGGCAACGAGAATATATGCCATCTTGGAGTAAGGGAGTGGGTTGAAATGGGGAGAAAATTCAAAATTCAAACTCTTGTGAAAATCAATGCTGAAAACTAAATATATTAAATAAATTAAATAAATTTTAAAAAATAAAATTAAAAAAAAGAAGATAGAAAAAAAATATTTTGTTCTAATCAGCCAAGATCTCCCTTCTTATCCTTCCTCCCCTTCCATTATCCCCAACTGAGAATACAAGAAAAACAAACCCCATTACAAACATATATAGACAATCAAAACAAATTTACACATCTGTCATGTCAAAAATGTATTTGTTTCATTCTGCATTCTGAATTTTTCACCTATCAGGAGGTGGGTAGCGCATTTTGTCATTAGTCCTCTGGAGTCATGGTTGGTCCCTACTGATGAGAGTTTGCTTATAAGAATTGAACACAATAATATTCCATTATACTTATATAATTTGTTCATCCATTCTCCAATTTATGAACCCTTTGTCAGATTCCCATTCTTTGCCACTTCAAAAAGAGTTATAAATATTTTTGTATATCCTTAAAGTTTGCTTTGCTTAAGACTAATCCCTCCCCCCTTCTAACCCCTTCCTTCCTATTATCTTATTGGGCGAAATTTTTTTTAAAAAAATTTCTTCAGTATGTCTGAGAATCTTTTGTCTTTTATCTAGTTTATCCTTATCTGTCTTTCTATAAACACAAATTAGCATTTCACTACTCTTTCCACAAATTTGTTATACATTGGATGAATATGAATACTTTTGATCATTTTGGAAATGTTGAGGGATCTCTTTTAACTGAATTGCTTTTTAAATTTTATATTTCAGTCTCATGATATAAGAATTATGTTCTTTGCCCCCAAAATATATGGGAGTATATTTATCTGTACATAGTATGTGTCACTATATAAATGAGGCTTTTAAATAAGGGCATCATGCAGCAAATGACATGGGACTTGGGCTCTCCCAGCATTAACATACCAGCTGTCAACATGAGTGAGCAAACATAAGATTATGGGGAGAGACATATCAGTCATTTGAGGTCATTTATTTGTAAGGGGGTGATTATTACAGGCAGCATTATGAGTCTATTAATGGTGGTTGTGAGGTTGGTTGTGGTATTTCTGGTAAGACAACATGTTAGAATATGTCTAGGGCTTTTTCAGTAGTGATGACTTGGAACCTGCTCTAGGCCTTAGATTCACAACTTCCCCCTTGGTGTTTGTGTTCCAATTATTTATTACTCTTTTATGTGAGTTGTGTGCCCCTTTTGCAGCGAGTAAGTTTTGTCTCTATGCATCTTGGGCAGATTAAGTGACAGGAGTGGAGAAGTCTACTGTGGAGCTTCCCCTACTCTTAAAAGATAGATTTCAGGGAATGGACACAGTGAGATGTGACCAGTCATCCTGGAAGATCACTCTGGAAATCTTACTGTGATACCTGAGACTTGAAAACTTAATGTGTACCTGACTGCCTCTAGTCATCTTTCCATTATTGTGAGAGTAGGGTAGAGGAAGAAAGCAGTACTGTCATTATTCAAGATTTACTTGTATCTTATTGTGGTTTGTGTTACTGAATGAATGATTAATTCAGCAAATCTTTATTAAATGCCTGTTCTGTGCAGGCATTGTACTAGGTGCTGGGGACAAAAATAAAATCCCACCCTTAAGGAGTTTACTTGCTGGGAAGGTTCATTTTACTAACCGATGTCATTATTGCCTTTATGTATGCTTCAAAAGAATGAGAAGAGCAGCCTTGTCAGTTGCTTGAAGTAAAAACTGTGCTTAGGCTTGTGGTTAGTTACTCTTGTGCTTTTGTGACTTCTGTTTTTGAAATTCAAGATTTATCTGCCTTTTCTCAAAGAGCTCTTTAATTTCTGGTCAATTTTAAGACTATAGAAGGAAAGAAACAGCCTCCTGGGTCAGAAATTGTGGTAATAAGTGTTTGGGAGTTCATTTGTCTTATGACAGTGTCTGTGATCTTGTCAATCAGCAAACATTTATTAAATGCTTGCCATGTGCTAGGCATGGTGCTTAGTGCTAGCTATACAAAGAAAGGCTGAACAGAGATATCTTGTATTTCTTCCATAATGGAATACTAACAGCTGGATTTTGTCAGGACTCCAGAGTGAAGGGTTTCCAGGTCTTGAAGGTGCTCAGCAGAAAGAGTTCTTTGAATTCTTTTTGGGCTAAGACTGGTGGACACTTAGACTATGTCCAAGTGAGCATATAATGGAGTAGAGAGTTATTTGTTGATTCAATAAACATTTGTTTTGAGTATCTTTGCAAATAAATTTGGTACTTGCCTTTTATTTTTACAAATATATTTTTTATTTGTACTTTAAAGGCACTTAGAATGAATGAAATTATAACACCTACTTGGATAGGTAAAGGAATGGTCATTTGCAAGACTTTAAATGGAATTTTGAAGGGGATCTTCTTAATTTGCAGTGCTGTGGAAAGAACACGAGGTGCTTTTTTCTAGGTTTTCATTATGCTTGCCTTTTGCCTCCTACTTCTTCATCCAGGTTGTCCCTGCTGACTGTAGTTATCCTTGGCCCTCTCCTGGGCTGCCTTCTTTTTTTTTTTTTGGCTAACAAGGTATTCCTTTCATTTATTTATTTATTTTTTAATTTTTATTTAATATGTTGCTTTTCACAGAAGTTTGAATTACAAATTTTCTCCCCATTTCTACCGCGCCCCCCACTCCAAGATGGCGTATATTCTGGTTGCCCTGTTCCCCAGTCAGCCCTCCCTTCTGTTGCCCCACTCCCCTCCCATCCCCTTTTCCCTTCCTTTCTTGTAGGGCAAGATAAATTTCTACGCCCCATTGCCTGTGGATCTTATTTTCTAGTTGCATGAGATAAAAACAAAAAACCTTTTTACTTTTGAACATCTATTTTTTTTTTAAAACTTTGAGTTCCAAATTCTCTCCCCTCTTCTCTTCCCACCCTCCCTCCCTAAGAAGTCAAGCAATTCAACATGGGCCACATGCGTATCATTATGTATAACCCTTCCACAATACTCATTTTGTGAAAG
>CM053622.1:714540058-714582524 GCA_028646595.1 Phalanger gymnotis
TTCTCTAACTTGCTTTTCCAAATCCCTTTTGAGCTCTTCCATGGCCTGAGACCAGTTCATGTTTTTCTTGGAGGTTTTTGTTGTAGGCTCTATGACTTTGTTGACTTCTTCTGGCTGTATGTTTTGGTCTTCTTTCTTACCAAAGCAGGATTCCAGAGTCTGAGACTGAATCTGGGTGCATTTTCGCTGCCTGGCCATGTTCCCATCCAACTTACTTGACCCTTGAGTTTTTCAGCTGGGTATGACTGCTTGTAGACTAAAGAGTTCTATGTTCCAAGCTTGAGCGGATGCGCTGCCACACCAGCACTCCTCCTTCCCCAAGAACCCCCTACCTGGACTGGGATTAGATCTTCAGCAGTCTCTTCACTTCTGCTCTGATCTGCCACTGTATTCCTCCCACCAGGTGGGCCTGGGGCCAGAAGCAACTGCAGCTTTAGTTCTGTAGCTGCCCCACCTCCGTTGCCCCTGGGGCGGTGGCCGAAATGCAAACTCTATCGCCACCCGCAGCAGCTTTTCCCACTAACCTTCTCTGTTGTTTTTGGTGTTTGTATGTTCAGAAGTCTGGCAACTGCCACAGCTCACTGATTCAGGGTGCTAGGGCATGCTCTGCCCGGCTCCTGGTCTGGCTGGTCTGCGCTGCCCACTCTGGGCTCTGCTCTGCTCTGCTCCGCTCCCAGCTCCGTGCGGGATAGACCTTACACAGAGACCATCCAGGCTGTCCTGGGCTGGAGCCCTGCTTCCTTCTGCTATTTTGTGGGTTCTGCAGTTCTAGAATTGGTTCAGAGCCATTTTTTATAGGTTTTTGGAGGGATTTGGCAGGGAGCATATGCTAGTCCCTGCTTTCCAGCCGCCATCTTGGCTCTGCCCCCCTTTCCCCCCCCTCCCCCCGCGCCGCTTTCTATATGTTTCCACATTACTTTTTCTGCTACAACCCTCCCTGCCCCCCATGTAAAAAAAAATACATAGTTAAATTCATTTTGTTTACTCTTCTCCCCATTATCAATTCCTCTGGTGATAAAGACTTCCTTATTTAGTGTTGACAAAGACTGCGAGGAATTTAATATATAAAGAGAACACTACTGAAGGAAATACCTTGGAGAAAGCAGTAGCAGCAGCAGGTTTGAGAGCTCCCAGTCCAGAGATGGTAAGGGGATTGGGCAAATGGTCAGAAAGAAATTACAGGGGATCCTTAACTAACAGTCGACTCAGGACCCTGTTGCATTGACCATATACAGTTCCAGAGCAAAGAACTTGTGCTTTCTGCCACAGGATAACAGGGGTACTTCTCACAGTTTCAGAGTGGAGAGGTGAACTGGTGCTTATGACTGCTGGACAGCATGGGACCAGAGAGTTCAGGGCCGAGAGGAATGCTAGCACTTGTGGTTTCAGGCTTTACCCCTTTCTGGGTAAAGACTAGGAGAGCAGTGGACACACCTCCCCTTGGATAACACCACCTTGGAAGTAGTGAAAAACTTACAGACCCCCACAGAACTAATTCTCAAAACAGTAGGTCAAAAACCTGATGCTTTGCAAAAGTGCCTCACCCCACCCCAGGAACAGAGTCCAACTTAAACATAGAGTTAAAAGTGAACAGATAGGCTGAAAAAATGAACAAATAACAAAAAAGAAACCTGACCATTAAAAGCTACCATGGTGACAGGGAAGATGAAGACACAAACTCAGAAGAAGACAACACTGTAAAATATCTCTAAGAAAGCCTCAAGGGAAAAAATGCTAATTGGACACAAGCCTAACAAAATTAATTCTGGAAGTGCTAAAGAGAGTAGAAGTGGTAGAGGAAAAATTGGGAAAAAAATGAGAATTATGCAAGAAAATAATGAAAAGAGAATTAACAGCTTGGTAAAGGAGGCATAAAAATACCTTAAAAAAAAAAAACAACCAGAATTGGCCAAAATGCAGTAGAGGCACAAAAATTCCCTGAAGAACTCCTTAAAAACGGAATTGGCCAAATGGGAAAAGAAGTACAAAATTCATTGAAGGAAACAAATTCTTAAAAAGCAGAATTGGTCAAATGGAAAAAGAGGTACAAATTCCTTAAAATTAGAATGGAACAGGTGGAAGCTAATGACTCCGGGAGACATCAGGAAACAATAAAACAAAATCAAAAGAATTTTAAAAATTAGAAGAAAATATGAAGTATCTCGTTGGAAAAGCAACTGACCTGGAAAATAGATTGAAGAGAGATAATTTAAGAATTATTTGACTACCTGAAAGCCATGATCAAAGAAAGAGCCTAGATATTGTATTTCAAGAAATTATAAAGGAAAACTGCCCTGATATCTTAGAACCAGAAGTTAAAATAGAAATTGAAAGAACCCACCCATCACCTCCTAAAAGAGATGCCAGAATGAAAATTCCCAGAATTATTGTAACCAAATTCCGGAGTTCCCAGGTCAAAGAGAAAATACTGCAAGCAGCCAGAAAGAAACTATCCAAATGTCATGGAGCCGCAGCTAGGATCACACAAGATTTAGCAGCTTCCATATTAAAGGAGTGGAGGACTTGAAATTTGCAATTCTACAAGGCAAAGGAGCTAGGATTTTAACCAAGAAAACCCTACTCAGCAAAACTAAGTATAATCTTTCAGGGGAAAAAATGGATGTGTGATGAAATAGGACTTTCAAGCATTCCTGAGGAAAAGACCAGAGCTGAATAGAAAATTTGATATTCAAACACAAGACTTAAGAGAAGCATAAATAGGTCAATATTAAAGGAAATCATAAGGGAATCAATGACTTTAAACTGTTTACATTCCTTTATTGAAAGATGATATATTTAACTCTTAAGAATATTATCATCATTGGGGCAGTTAGAAGTAGTTTAAATAGAGGGACATGGGTATGAGTCAGTTACATTGAGATGATCTCAGTGGAGTGAGAAAGAGGGATGCACTGGGGAGAAAGGGGGAGGGAGAGGAAGAATGTGGGAAATTATCTCACATAAAGGAGGTACGTAAGGAAAAGGTTTTATAGTGGAAGGGATAATGGAAGAGTGATGGTGGACAATGCTTGAATCTCACTC
The DNA here is from genome assembly GCA_028646595.1 of Phalanger gymnotis. Lineage (NCBI taxonomy): Eukaryota > Metazoa > Chordata > Mammalia > Diprotodontia > Phalangeridae > Phalanger > Phalanger gymnotis. The sequence goes on from CM053622.1 coordinate 714,543,101, forward strand.
TTATTAGAATTGGTTCAAAGAGGGGAGAATATACATATACATATACATATACATATATACATATATACACACATATATATATACACACACACACATATATATATATACACACACACACACACACACACACACACACACACATTCAACTGAGTATAGAAATCTGTCTTAACCTAACAGAGTAAAAAGGGAAGGGGAAAAGAGATAGGAGGAATGACAAAAGGGAGGGTGGATTTAGTCAGGTGAAGGTCAGAGGCAAAATAGACTTTTTGCCCCCCCAAAAACGAGGATAAACAGAAAAAAAATAGGATGGATGGAAATGTACAGTTAGTAATCGTGACTTTAAATGTGAATGGGATGAACTCACCCATAAAAGGGATGTGGATAGCAGAATGGATAAGAAATCAGAATCCAATAAAATTTTGTTTCGTGGAAACACACTCGAAATAGAACGACACACATAGAGCTAGAGAAGAATCTGTTAATGCTTTAGCTGAAGTAAAAAAAAAAAGTCAGAGGTAGCAATTACGATCTTAGGCAGAGCAAAAGCAAAAAATAGACCTAATTAAAAGACATAGACCACAAAGTACTATCAATTCTAAACATATGTCCCCAATTCTTTTTTGGGGGGGGGCAGGGCAGTTGGGGTTAAGTGACTTGCCCAAGGTTACACAGCTAGTAAGTGTGTCAAGTGTTTGAGGCAGGATTGGAACTCAGGTCCTCTTGACTCCAGGGCTAGTGCTCTACTCACTGCACCACCTAGCTGCCCCAGAGTACCCAATTTCTTAAAGGAAAAGTTAAATGCGTTAGAAGTGGAAAGAGAAAGTAAAACTATACTAGTGGGGTACTTCAGCTTTCCCTCTCTCACAACTAGATAAATCTAACTATAAATTTTTTAAAAAAAGAAGTTAAAGGGAAGAATAGAATTTTAGAAATGTTAGATATGATACACCTCTGGAGAAAATTGAATGGGAATACAAAGGAGTGTACTTTTTTCTTAGCTATACATGACACCTTCACAAAAATTGACTATATGTTAGGGTGTAAAAACAAATGTAGAAAAACAGAAATATGAAGTGTACTCTTGCAGGCCACAATATAATAAAAATTGCATTCAATAAATGGAACTCTAAATTAAAAATTAATTAGAAACTAATCTAATTATAAATAATAGGTCAATGCAGTTAAAAAAAAAGAAAAAAATCCCAAATCCCCAATTAAACACCAGCATAGAAAGCACAGTTAATTTCAATACTTTATAAACTCTTTGGGAAAAATGGTCAAAAAAGGAATCCTACTAAATTCTTTTTATGACAGAAATATGGTTTTGATACCTACACCAGCAAGAGTAAAACAGAGAAAGAAAACTATAGACCAATTTCTATAATGAATACTTCTGCAAAAATAGCACTCTGACCAGGTGAGATATATACTAGGAATGCAGGGCTCCTTCAGTATTAGGAAAACTATCAGCATAATGGACCATATCAGTAACAAAAACATCAACAAAAAAATCACATGATTATCTCAATAGATGTAGAAAAAGCTTTTAACAAAATATATAATCATTCCTATTAGAAAGCATAGGAATAAATGGAATTTTACTTAAAATGATAAGTAGTATCTAATTAAAACCATCAGCAATCATTACCTGTAATGAGGTTAAGCTAGGAGCCTTCTCAAGAAGGTCGGGGTGAAGTAAGGATGTCCGTTATCACTACTATTATTCAGTATTTTACCAGAAATGCTAACTATAGCAATAAGACAAGAAAAAGAAATGGAAGGAATAAGAATAGGCAATGTGGGAAGAAGCTTATTCTTTGCAGATGATATGATTTTATACTTAGAATCAACTAAAATTAGTTGAAATAATTAACAACTTTAACACAATTGCAGGACATAAAATAAACCCATATAAATCATTAGTATTTCTATATCTTACCAACAAAATCCAACAGTAAGAGGTAGGAAGAGAAATTCCATTTAAAATAACTGCAGACAGTATAAAATACTTGAGAGTCTTCCTGCCAAGACAGACTATATGAACACAATTACAAAACATTTTTCACACAAACGAAGGCATCTAAATAACTGGAGAAATACTAATTGTTCATGGGTGAGCTGAGCCAACATAATACAAATGACAATTCTACCTAAATAGAAAACAAATAATAACAAAATTCTTCTGACAGAACAAAAAGTCAACAATAATAAGGGAATCAGTGAAAAAAAGGTAAAGCCTAGCAGTTTCAGATTTCAAATTATATTACAAAGTGGTAATTATGAAAACAGTCTGATAGTGGTTAAGAAATAGGTACACAATACACAATAGTAAATGACCATAGTAATCTGGTGTTTCATAAGCCCAGAGATCTAAGCTTTTGAGATAAGAACTCATTATTTGACAAAAATTTCTGGGAAAACTGGAAAACAATATTTCAGAAACTAGATATGGACCAACATTTCACATCATATACCAGGATAAGGTCAAAATGGTTACATGATTTAGACATAAAGAGTGATATCATAATCAAATTAGGGGAGCATGGAAAATTTTACTTGTCAGATATATGGATAAAAGAAGAATTTATGACCAAACAAGAAATATAAGGGATCACAGGAAGTAAAATGGATAATCTTGATTACATGAAATTAAAAAGGTTTTGTGCAAACAAAGCCAATGCAACCAAAGTTAGAGGGAAAGTAGGAAACTGGGAAAAAAAATTTCACAGTAAGTTTCTTTGATAAGGCCTCATTTCTCAAATATATAGGGAACTGAATCAAATTTGTAAAAATCAGAGCCATTCCCTGATTGATAAATGGTCAAAATATGTGAACTGGCAGTTTTCAGAAGAAACCAAGACCATATTTACATGACAAAATGCCTAAATCACTATTGATTAGAGAAATGCAAATGAAGGCAACTCTGAGATACCGCCTCATTTGGATCAGATTGGCTACTGTGACAAAAGGAGGATGACAAATTGTAGAGGGGATGTAAAAAAATTGGGAAACTAATGCGCTATTGGTAGAGCTATGAACATGTTTAGCCATTTTGGAGAACAATTTTGAACTTTGCCCATAGGGGTATAAAACTGCATACTCTTTGACTGAGCAACTAGGTCTGTATTCCAGAGAGATCAAGGAAAAGGGAAGGAACCTATATGTACAAAAATATTTATAGCAGGCCTTTTTGTGGTGACAAAGAATTGGAAACTGAGGGAATATCTATCACTTGGTGAACAAATTGTGGTATGTGATTGTGATGAAATACCATTGTGTTATAACAATTGACAAGCAGGATGGTTTCAGAAAAACCTGGGAAGGCTTTATATGAACTAATGCAAAGTGAACCAGTAGAGCTTGTTACATAGTAGCAGCAGTATTGTGACAATGGTCAGTTGTGAAGGACTTAGCAGTTCTATTAAAGAAAGTGATCTAAGAGAATTTTAAAGGACTTAATGATGAAAAATGCTATCCACCTCCAGAGAGAAAACTAATGAACCAGTCCATATTGAAGCATATTTTTTTTTCCTTTTTTTTATTCTTCCTCCTTGACTAATATGGAAATATATTTTTCATGATTTCACATGAATAATTGATATCACGTTACTTTCCTTCTCAGTGGGTGGGAGGGAGAGAATTATGACCTCCCCCCCCCAAGTAAAAATTAAATAATAAATTTATTTTAAAACAAAAGTGTCAAAGCCTGTACAGAAGGATGTCAAGAAAGACAAGGATTAAGAGGAGGCAATTCAGTTTGGCTAGTAAGAGGTCATTGGTAACTTGGTGCACTGGGGGTGCTTAAGAAGTTTAGCCACTAAAGTGAGGAGAGATATGGGACCAGAGCTAGCGTGGATGACTAATGTATTGAGGGAGGGTGTTTTGAGGATGGGGGGTTCTGGACATGTAGATAGGAAAGAAGAAGCCGCTGACAGGGAGGGGTTGAAGATAAATGAGAGAGTGGAGGGGTCATCTTTTATTTTAAGATGGGATAGAATGGGATTACTTGTGCAGGTAGAGAGGTTATCCTTGGTAAGAAGAAAGGCCCTTTCTTCATGTGAGACAAGGATGAAGGAGGAGAGAGTGGAAGAAGGCATCTGAGTGACTTGAGATGAGGAGAGGAGAAGAAAAAGCTCCGTATGCAATGTTTGACACCCATAGCCTCCATCTCCTGGAAGTAGGGGAGGAGGTGCTCTTATTTCTTCTTTAGAGTGTAGCTTGGTTATGGCCGTTTCATAGCCTGCAGTTTGCATCACTTTTTTGTTGGTTCAGTTTACATTGTTGTTGTCATGTCTGTTGGTTTCCTAGTTCTACTTATTTCAGTTTGCCTTAGTTGTTATTTCTTGCCATACTTCTGTGTTTGTCATTTTCATTATTTCTGAGAGGACAGTAACATTCCAATACACTCATGTCACCATCTCCTTGCCATTCTCCAGGCAATAGCTTGGTTTCCAGTTGCTTGCTACTTTGATTTCTCACTTGTCTAATGGGCAAGTCACCTCTCCATAACTAATTTGTAAAATTGGTCTTGAAAGTTTCTAAGTTTCTAAGGTCTCTTTCAGCTCTAAATTGATGATCCTATGAAGTATTTACCCTCTAGACCAGAGACGGCAAGTACAGTTCTCATCGCCACCTGATTTTGATGCCTAAAGCAGCAAGAGCTGCTGAACCATTTAAAAATCCAATTGGGAAGTATTTAATAAAATAGCAAAAAATACAATAGAACATTAAGTACCTACTCTGAGTAGAATACTATACCAGTTTGGTGAGACACAAAAATTTAGATAAAGACATAGTCTTTTTCCATCCTCAGAATACAGAGATTGTTTCATTGTAATAGTGGGATATGACATAATTAACTCAAGCAGGAAGTTAAATAAGTATATATGAGAGGTACAAGTAAAGTTACATGTGCAGTGCTATGGGTTAAAGGTCATTACCAACAGGACTTAACTAGAAAATGATTCATTGAACAGGTGTAGTTTGTCCATTATTTTTCATTCCTCTGAACACTTAGTAGCTGAAGTTTAAATAGTACTATATTGTCTATCCTATTTATTTAGTCCTATATACTGCTAGTAATGTCGGTTATTGCTGTCTATTACTGTCTCTATGTTTATAAACTAATTTCTAAGATCTTTGAACCTAGAACCTATAAGCCTTTCTTGTATCCACTAGCATAGGATATTTAGTAGGTACTCATTGTTTGCTAATTCTTTGCAGGGTCAGGTCAGTTGAGTAGACTTCTGAGGTCTAAAAGTGAGCTGTGGAACTAGTAATAAGTATTCCAACTATTAAGGTCTGTGTTTAAAAATAAATGGTTAAAATTTTTACTTCTCATGTGAAAAAAATCACATCATAGATGTTTTTTGTTGTATGGAGCAAATAGCTAAGACATTTTCGTGATTGGTAAGGGAAAAAATCCACCTACTGTAAACATGTTAGGCATTCCAAGTCTGATGCTTCACCACTAAGCTTTCCCTTCTAGACTTGAAAATCATAACTTCTAAACGCCGGTTTAAAATAAAGCTTTCTCTTTTAATATAAGTAGATCTTGGTGATGGAAAAATTTGTCATGTAAAATTACTCCTTGGAGCCACTTAAATAGACTCAAAACATTATTTATAATAAATAAATTCATCACCCTGAGTAAAAATCTTGACAAGGTACAGTATGTGTTGGCTTGTGCCAGTAGCTAGTGTTCAATGCTGCAGTTCTAATTTTTTTTTAAGTGTTGCTTAGGAGGTAAAGATGATGCCTCCTGTGGAAAGAATGTATGGAAGCAAATAAATTTTTTCCATCAAAAGTGTCTCTCAAAATTAATTTGCTTATGAGGTATAATCAGTTACCTGACAACACCAATTTCCAGTGATAATGAAATTGATAGAAACATGAAGTATTGCATTTGCTTTAATGCTGAATTCTCCATATGACGAGTTGAGTTATTTGGTGTTGAGGTGGCTGGAACAGGAGTAATTCAAGAAGTCTTGGGTGGAATGAGGTTGTTTGAAGAAACAGAAAGTTCCGGGGTAAATTAAAAGTAAAGTACATTTGCATACTACAACTTGAAGCTCTTCTTGAATATATCCACTCCTCACAAACTTTAGGTAAATATTCCTTTCCCAAATTTCTTGATTAATTTTATTCACCAGAACAATGTGGATTTGCTCTTATTTTTCCAACACCATAAAGTTGTTGAATTTCAGATCTGCAGTAGACTATAGAGATCATTTAATCCAGCTGCCTTATTTTACAGAGGAGGAAACAGATTCAAGAATGAATGAATGAATGAATGAATGAATGAAAAGCATTTCATAAACAATTTGCCAGGCACTGTGCTAATTGCTGGAGATACAAATACAAAAGAGAACCACAAGGAGCTTACATTCTAGTAAGAAGAGACTTCTTGACTCACTCTCTTTCTCTCTCTCTCTCTCTCTCTCTCTCTCTCTCTCTCTCTCTCTGGCCAGGGAGTGGCACAGTTACAGGGAAGCTTAATGGAATCTTGGGGCAATCAAATGATTCTCCTTTTGCAGGAGGAATGATAGTATTGATTTGATTACTGTTAGACTAGTAAGAGGTAAAAGGTGGAGGAGGGAAGAGTGTATGCATATGGTTCTGGTAAATGGCATCAGGTAAATGGATGCCAGATGGAGTGATCTCTCATCAAGCTGCATGGTCCCTTGGCAGGAGTTGGAGATCTCCTTGGAAGGGTCCTTACTAGGAGGCTGGAACAGCGTAGTAAGAAATAACAAAAAATGAAGTATTTTGTATACCACACAGAGAGTAAATAGAAGAATGCTTTATCTAAGGTCACATACCTAGTAAAGATTTTAGGGAGACTTAAGTTCAGGCCTTTTAATACTAAGAGCAATGTTTTTTTTTTTCCTTTCACTCAGCTAGGCTGTTTCTTCAGAATTCCTTAATTGTGATCCCCCTATTGCCACACAAATTTTATAGAAGAACAAATTGTAGCCTGGAAAGGTTGGATGTCCTGTTCAAGGCTACCTGCCTAGTTGGTAGCAAAGCTGAAGCCAGAAACCAGTTCTCTTGATTCTCAATCCTATATTAGGGAAGCATTGTGGTATATTGACAGGAGCCTTGAATTTGCATTCTTTTATCTGCTATTTATTAACTATGTGGCCTTAAACAAGCCATTTAACTCTGTTAGCCTCAATTTCCTTATGTATAAGATGGGGATAGTTTTTTACCTCCTTCTTCAGGATTTATTGTTAGGGAAGTAGTTTGTAAATCTTAAGGTACTACAAGAATGTTACTTGTCATTATTATTGTTTAATCAGTGAATTCATAATAATCATTAAGGCTCACTATGTGCCAAGCACTGTGCTAAACGCTGAAGATACAAAGAAAGGCCAAAAGTTTCCCCTACCCTCAAGGAGCTCACATCAGATGGGAGAGATCATGTGGAAACAACTATGTACATAAAGGATCTATACAGTGTAATTGGGAGACAATTTCAGAGGGAAGGCAATGGGGCAATGGGATTGGGGTTGGAGGAGGAGAGATTAGGAAATACCTTTGCTGAAGTATGATTTTAGTAGAGTCTTATATGAGAGACAGGGAAGCCAAGAGGCAGAGATGAAGAGAAATGTCATTCTAGGCATGGTGGACAGCCATTGAAAAATCACCAAGTGAGGAGATAAAATGTTGTATGTGAGGAACCACAATAAAGCCAATATGGCTGGATCATAGTGTATATGGAAGTATAAGACTAGGAAGAGGGTAGGTTATAATGTCTAATGTCACGAAAAGGGAAATTGTCACAATGTGCTGTTTAATTCATTTGTCCCCGAATGGCTTCAGGTGATCTTATTCTTCTAAATTGCTTGCTGTTAATTCATGATCATTTAAAATGGCAGTGGGTTCATTGTGCTTGTGTTGTTGTGCCAGTTATGCATTAGGTACAAGCTAATTGAGAAAATATTACAAAGTGTGCTAATAGAAGTGGCTTTTTTAAAAAAAAATACTCTTTATCTAATATCGAGGAGATAAAACTCTTTTTTAAATGAAGTTTTTGGTTAATTTTTATCAATTATCTTTAGAGTACTGATAATCAAGCTATGAGGGCAGCTAGAAATGTAGAAGCCCAAAAGCCATTCCTTTATAGATCAGTAGCCAAAAGACACGAACAAGTAGTTCTTAAAAGAATTCTCAACTATTAATAATCTTTCATATGAAAATTTGTTTGAAGTCTCTGTAATAAGAGATGCAAATTAAACAGCTGTTTACCTCATACCCAATAAAATGACTCTTTGGCCCTTTTATCATCTTTGCCAATGTTGGAGTGATTGTGTAAGTACAACATATTTTATTCTTATCAATCAAGCATTTATTAAGCCCGTGCTGTGTGTCAGGCACAATGCTAAGCATTGGGAATAAAAAAAAGAGCAAAACCCCCAATCCATTCTTAGAAAGAGCTTACGTTCTGATGAGGTATAACATATAAGTAATTTTGTGCATACAAGATATATAGAAGCATAGGTGTGTGTGTGTGTGTGTGTGTGTGTGTGTGTGTGTGTGTGTGTGTGTGTGTATGTATGTAGGACAAGCTTATTGCAAAAGATGAGATTTAGGCTGAGTTTTAAAAGAAGCCAAGGAAACTAGAATTTGGAGGTGAGGAAGGAGAGACGTTAGGCATTGGGGACAGTGCAGATGCATGGAACTGGGAGAAGGAATGTTTTATGTGAGGAGCAAGTAGACCAGAGTAGCTGGAGAGTGGATTTGTGATCAGGGGTACAGTGTGTAAGAAGCCTGGAAAGGTAAGAAGGACCCAGGTTGTGGAAGACTTTAAATGCCAGACAAAGCATTTTGATAAGTAGTAAGTAGCTACTGGAGTTCTTGAATAGAGTTCATAGTGGTGTTGTTGTTTTTAGTGATGCAGGCTGTGAATACTTTATAGAAAGTACATAAACATATAATTAGCCTATATTTGGAGAGTCACTGGTGTTTTCTTATTTTGGTAGCAAATAATGTGATGCTTTTGATAAGAAACATGTGGTTCGACTTGTGTTTCAGAGGAAACAGTGCTTTGCTAGTAATTCATGTGCTGTTGTGAAGCATTTGAGACAATAATTACGAGGGCTTTGCTTTCCCACTTTGTAGAGAAGCTGGCGCTGTTCACTTCTTTTGGTATATTGTCGACCTGAAAGTTTGTTCAAGGAGGCAAACAGGCTAAGTAATATATAAATTCATATTGTTTATTCCCTTAAAGCTAGCAGATACATAATCATGGAATCAGAAGCAAACTTCTGATTGACTGAAAGAAGAATTACAAGGCTTAAGAAACAATCCCAACTCCAGCTTATGGTCTCCATATCATAAGAAGGGAAGTTTCTTAGTTGAATGGGTCATAAACACAGTAAGACAAGACAGTTGACAAGGCAGTGTCACTTAGATAGATCCCAAGATGCAAAGGTCCCTAGAATATCAATATAGGAGAAATCCCACTATTCTGGTTTCAGACATCCTGTCACCAACAGGAAAGATACCCCTTGTCAATCTTATCTGGTCTTAGAAATTGCTGACACAGAAAAAGGCATTTTTAGAGTAGAACAAAGCATTTTGGTTAGTTAATTCAGGCTTTGGATCTTATTGGGGTTCAAATAATCTGAAATGATTGTCAATATCTATTCTAAAAGTCATGTATTGTATTTAACTATGTGTAAACTTTCTTTTTCTTGTTTGATCCAGTTGCATTTTCCACATTCTCTGCTCTAATTTCTTTGCTTTTCACATCTCTAGTTTTTTGATTGATGTTGAATTGTTCGTTGAATTTGATTTTTTTGTCTTTGCATTGCTTTGATTCTTTGTATCCTATCGTACCTTTTTAATTTTTGCTTTCAGTTGCTGCTTAAGGGAATCTAGAGTTTCTACTGTACTTTTTTATTTTCTGGATTATATTCCACATGGATTTTTTCGGGGAGGGGTAGTATTGTTGCTTTTTAATTGATTAGGATGATATTCAAGTTTTCTGTTGTCAGTCAACAGGCATTTATTAAGTGCCTAAGATGTGCTAAGCACTGTGCTAAGGGCTGGGACAGACAGAACAAAAGAAAGACAGGTTCTGCCTTAAGCAGTTTACATGCTATTTCTTTTGCTGTGGAGGGCACATAAACGAGGGGTTACTGTAACTTCTACAATATTCTACAACATTCTTCATATGCGTCTGTGTATGATCTAAAAGTGAACTACCAGTCATAATAGCTGTAATAGTTTTTGAGAAACCAAAGAGCTGAAAGTACTTCTATCATATAGGAATAACTATCCTCTGAAAAAAAAGAGGTCAACTTAGGAGAAAAGAAGAGTTTAAAAATTAATGACCTTTGAGGGGCAGAGCCAAGATGGCAGCTGGAAAGCAGGGACTTGCTTAAGCTCTCCCCCAAATCCCTCCAAACACCTGTAAAAATGGCTCTGAAAAAATTCTAGAGCTGTGGAACCCATGAAATAGCAGCGGGAAACAGGTCTCCAGCCCAGGAGAACCTGGATGGTCACTGGGAAGGTTCTATCGCACGGTGCTGGGAGTGGAACGCAGCCCAGTGTGGGCCATGCAAGGACAGACCAGACTGGGAGTCAGGCAGCTAAAACAGGCCTTAGGGCGATGAATCATTGAGCTGTGGCAGTTACTAGACTTCTCAACCCACAAACGCCAAAGAGCAGGTTAGTGGGAAACTGTGGGATCGAGTTCAGAGAGGACTGACCACCAGCCCTGGGGGTGGGGGAGGTGGTGCAGTGGTTGGTGGTGGCAGAAGCAGGAAGCTCCTGAGGCTGCTTCCAGAGCTCCAGCATCAGCTGCTTCCTGAGTCCCTGGCTCACATGGTGGGAGGAATCTAGCAGCAGATCAGAGTGGGAGTGCAAGGAGCACTTTGTGAGCACAAAGGCAGTTTCTCTTGCTGTGCCCAGGTTGGATCTAGGTCACGGTCCTGGTTGGTGGTTCTTGGGGGAGGAGGAGCACTGCTGTGACAGAGCCTGGGGTGACAGCGGAGTAGAAGTAACTCCGAAAACAGCAGTGCTGACCCTAAAGTTTGGGACAAAGTACTCTCTGCAAGCAATCATACACTGACAAAAAGCTCAAGGGTCAAGTAGTTGGCTGGGAACATGAACAGGCAGCGAAAATGAACTCAGACTCAACTCAAACTCTAGATTCCTTTTTTAGTGACAAAGAAGATCAAAACATATAGCCAGAAGAAGTCAACAAAGTCAGAGTCTACATCAAAAGCCTCCAAGAAAAATATGAATTGGGCTCTGGCCATGGAAGAGCTCAAAAAGGATTTGGAAAATCAAGTAAGAGAAGTAGAGGAAAAATTGGGAAAAGAAATGAGAGGGATGCAAGAAAACCATGAAAAACAAGTCAACAACTTGATAAAGGAGACCCAAAAAAATACTGAAGAAAATAACACCTTAAAAAATAGACTAACCCAAATGTCAAAAGAGCTCCAAAAAGCCAATGAGGAGAAGCATGCGTTGAAAGGCAGAATTAGCCAAATGGAAAAGGAGGTCCAAAAGACCACTGAAGAAAATACCACCTTAAAAATTAGATTGGAGCAAGTGGAAGCTATTGACTTTATGAGAAATCAAAATATTATAAAACAGAACCAAAGAAATAAAAAATGGAAGACAATGTGAAATATCTCAATGGAAAAACCACTGACCTGGAAAATAGATCCAGGAGAGATAATTTAAAAATCACTGGACTAACTGAAAGCCGTGATCAAAAAAAGAGCCTAGACATCATCTTTCAAGAAATTATCAAGGAAAACTGCCCTGTTATTCTAGAACCAGAGGGTAAAATAGAAATTGAAAGAATCCACAGATCGCCTCCTCAAATAGATCCCAAAAAGAAAACTCCTAGGAATATTTCCAATATTTAATTAATTAATTCTTCTAGAGTTCCCAGGTCAAGAAGAAAATACTGCAAGCAGCCAGAAAGAAACAATTTGAATATTGTGGAAATACAATCAAAATTACACAAGATCTAGCAGCTTCTACATTAAGAGATTGAAGGACTTTGAATACCATATTCCGGAGGTCAAAGGAGCTAGGATTAAAACCAAGAGTCACCTATCCTGCAAAACTTGAGTGTAATACTCCAAGGCAAAATATGGATTTTCAATAAAATAGAGGACTTTCAAGCTTTCTCAATGAAAAGACCAGAGTTGAATGGAAAATTTGACTTTCAAACACAAGAATCAAGAGAAGCATGAAAAGGTAAACAAGAAAGAGAAATCATAAGGGACTTACCAAAATTGAACTGTTTTGTTTACATTCCTACATGGAAGGATGATGTGTGTAATTCGTGAGACCTTTCTCAGTATTAGGGTAGTTGAAGGGAATATACATATAGAGAGAGACAGAGGGCACAGGGTGAGTTGAATATGAAGGGATGACATCTAAAAAAATGAAATAAATTTAAGGGGTGAGAGAGGAATATATTGAGAGAGAGAGATAGGGAGAGATAGAATGGGATAAATTATCTCACATAAAAGTGGCAAGGAAAAGCAGTTCTGTTGGAAGGAAAGAGGGGGCAGGTGAGGGGGAATAGATGAATCTTACTCTCATCAGATTCAACCTGAGGAGGGAATAACGTGCACACTCAAATGTGTGTCTTACTCCACAGGAAAGTAAGGGGAAGGGGATAAAAGAGGGGGGATGATAGAAGGGAGGGCAGTTAGAGGGAGGAGGTAATCAAAAAGAAACACTATCGAAAAGGGACAGGGTCAAGGGAGAAAATTGAATAAAGGGGGACAGGATGGCATAGAAGCAACTATAGTTAGACTTTCACCATATGAGCACTGTAGAAGTGTTCTACATAATGATACATGTGTGATCTATGTTGAATTGCTTGCCTTCCTAGGGAGGGTGGGTCGGAAGGGAAGAGGGGAGAGAATTTGGAACTCAAAGTCTTAAAAGCAGATCCTCAAAAAAAAGAAAAAGTTTTTTTGCATGCAGCTGGGAAACAAGATATATAGGGAATGGGGCATAGAAATCTATCCTGCCATACAAGAAAGTAAGGGGATGCAGGAGGGAGTGGGGTGACAGAAGGGAGGGCTGACTGGGGAAAGGGGCAATCAGAATATATGCTATCTTGTAATGGGGGGAAGGTAGAAATGGGGAGAAAATTTGTAACTCAAAATCTTGTGGAAATCAATGATGAAAACTAAAATATTAGATAAAAATGATGAAAAAATTAATGACCTTAAGGGAGAAAAGTTGTATCAAATTTTTTGTATGATTACAGCAGATTGCCTGATAATTGAAGGTCTCTCATTTACTACTGTGTATGTTTGCCATCTTTCTTAAAATGAATTCTTTCTGTCCAAGTGAAATGTGGAATACTCTAAAGAAAAAAAAATCTCTTCCATTTCTCTCCCAAATGTTCTCTACCATATTCTTCTCTTCCTGATTTTTTAATGTAAACATATGCTCTTTATACTCTCTCATTTCTTTTGAATAAAGCATACCCATCTAGAACCATATTCCAAGCATGGGTCTTGCCCCACCCAGTCTCCATAATAATTGTGGGTTCAAATTTTTCTCCTTTCATTAGGACCTCTAATTCCTCTTCCTCTTTGTCTAAATTTTTGTGCCATTATGTATAGGCTTTTGAGGCAATAGGTTTTACTAGTCATTTCTTTCTTGAATTTTGTCTGCCATAAACATAGGTGGGTAAACTGCTTTTCTTTCTTCATTATAGCTACTCCCTGAGGTCTCTATTGATGGATGTGCATAATCAATTTTCTCCCTTTCTCCCATACTTTTAATTTGAAAGTCCATTTGTTTTGATTTGATATTAAGCAAGTACATTATTACTAATCTTTCTTACTTTTAGTGAATATCTGTGGGTTCTTGTCTTATCACCCTCCATTAGTTTACAAGCTCCTTGAGGACAGGGATTATACTTTATTTATCTTTGTTTATTTTTAAGCATTTAGCACTGAGCCAGTCTTATGGTAACTGAATGAATATTGAATAGAATTGCTGTAACTGAATGAATATTGAATAGAATTGCTGTCCTGTTCACTGAGATTTTCTTCCTCTGAAAGGAGCTGTGGTTTGGTCAGCTTCAGAGTGGAGAATGTGGTGGTTACCCAAACAACATCCTGTGGTTTCATCCTGTCTAATCTTAAACACTCAAAGTGTTTCCTTTTTGGTGTATCTTTCCTTCTGTGGCTAGCCCTGAGATGTCTGCACCCTACCTGCATATCTTGAAAGAGATGCTTGTTTTAATAGGTCCCGCTTTAAGGGGACATTCTCTTTTTGTCCTTTAGTTATTTTTTGCTTGCTACTGACTATAAAGTACATTCAAGATCTTAGAGATATTATACTGTGTGTTCAGAAGCCTGGCAGCCTAGTGGAATGCAGAGGGAGGAACAAGGCAAGAGAAAGGAGAACTTTGTGATGTGCTGCTTTGTTTTCTGGAACCAACTTCAAGGGTTCTTAGCATTGGCATGGTGGGGGGAACATTCCTCTGGGAGTTCACTTGTGTTTAGATTTGTGTGCACTTAAAACAAGAAAATTGCCATTCTAAAAGGAATTTTGTGTTTGTGTATTTTCTTCAGATAGTTGGCCACATAGAAACTTTGTTGAGCCAAGGAGGACCACTCAGCTCTGGAACAGTATCTCAGAAACAAAGATTATTTAACTTAGATGATTGGGCGGCAAGTTTTTCATGCAAGAATGTTGATTGCACTGCGTTGTCTTTGACTCCAGTTAACAGTAACAGTGCTCTTTGCTGCTCTGTCATGAAAAGGGAAATTGTCACAGTGTGCCCTTTAAATCAGTTGTCACCAAATACCGTCTGGCTCTCTTGATTGATGAGGTTGTTTGTAGCCTGAGCCACTATTTCATGAAGGGCCCCAGCCATGTTAACTTCACTTCCACTCCGATTCACACTGGATGTTTTCATCTTCTCACTAGTCGTCTTGTCCCACTCTGGGTACCCCATCCTTTGAACTTTCCAGCTCCCCTTTATGTGTTGGCTTCCATCCTTACAATGCAATTTCTTAGATTTGAGAGACTCTATCCCCAGTGTTTTGTTCAGTGCCTAGTGGTAATAAATATTCTGTCTCCTCTTTTTTCTTCCCTCCATCTATGTACTTCTCTGTCTGTCCGTGTATCTGATGTTTGTTAAGTGCCTGATATGTGCAAGGCAGTCTGCTAATCAAAGTGAAACAAGTAGAATCTTCACTAGATGATTGACCTTTAAGGCTTCTTGAATTCTGTGATTTTATAAACCACCTTAAGAGGCATGGTTAAAGGAATTGGATGTGTTTGGCTTAGAGATAAGACTAAAGGGACATAATGATATCTGCCTTCAAGTATTTGAAAAACTGAGTACTAAAAGAGAGATTTCTTTTTTAAACTTCAGAAGGCAGAACTAGGACTTAGGAATCACATTTCAGTTATATCTAAGAAATAGCTTCATGATAACCGACAGTGGAGCAGTATATTTCATCAATAGTGAGCTTTCATTGGAAATATTTAAGTAGAAATTAGATAACTATAAGGGATGTTGTGAAGATGATTGTTGTATTAGGTGGGAGGTTGAACTAGATGACCTTGAAAGGTCCCTTCCACTTCTAAGAATCCAAGATTATATAAGCCATCTGGAATAATAAACATTAATTTTTTTTAAATCCATTTCTATAGCACTTTAAGGTTAACAAAGTATTTTGTTTTTTACAGCCCTGGGAGTTAGGTGGCACAAGTATTATTTTCATTTTACAAATGAGGAAAATGAGGCTCAGAGAGCTAAAATGATTTGTTCATTATGCCTTAGTTAATGAGGAACATAGTTTAGATTTGGTAAGGGTTGGCTTGACACCAGCATCCTGTTGGTTCAGCTTCAATTTTGGGATGAAATGAGGCATTCATATGTCATTGAACAATAAACAATAAAAGGTCTTCTTAGCTCTAACTTAGAGAGGCTACATACTTAATAACGGTACTTGGCTTCTAGAGATATGACCCCTCTTGTCTCCATGTGGAAACAAGTCTGTTCAGCAGGACAAAGTATTCTGACTTGGTATAATCTTAAGTTCTTGGTATAGTCATCCACCAAGTTGGAGGGGCCTGGACTTGTATGGGTGAGACTTTTCATGCTCTTAGATGATGAGGAAGGTTAGGACCAATCAGATTTTGGGATAGCTTTGTCCTCTTTTAAGGAAAACTGATCTCTATTGTAAGGGAAACAAGAACCCAAAGTCTTAGTAGATAGAACACTCCACCTGGAGTCAGGAAGACTTGGTTCAAATCCAGCCTCAGGCACTTACTAGCTGTGGGACCCTAGGGAAGTCACTTAACCTCTATTTGCCTCAGTTTCCTCAACTGTAAAATGGGAATAATAATAGAACCTGTCTCTCAGGGTTTTTCTGAGGATCAAATAAGATAATATTTGCAAAATGCTTAGCACAGTAGTAGGCATATAGTGGGCACTTAATAAATTTTCCCTCCTTGCCTCCTTTCCCTCACTATTCAAACCCAGGTCTTTTGGTTCCAAGTATTTTGTGTATATCATGTAATTTTTATTTTGACTTAAGAACATGACCAGGACATATTATCACTTTAAATTTTAACCAGGTTGTGCAAGATGATCGCAAAAGTCTTTTGTAACTAAAACATTCAGTGAGTTTTTGAATTTTGCATTGTTAGAATACTCTTCAAGTATATGATGGATGCTCATGAGGAAGAAAAATTAAGTTTATATTGCTTGGCCCCAAAAGGCAAAACTAATGGCAATGTGAAATTGCAGAGAGGCAAATTTTGGCTTAATATACAGAATGTTATAAAAGTTAATTGAGGTAGGTTAGTAGATAGAGGGTTTCCTGTTTATATGCAGAGTCTGGGTCTATTTCTCATGGATGCTATAGAAGGCAATTCTTGTTCAGCTTAGTTTGTACTAGATGGTTTCTTAAGTCTTTCTAAAACTAAGATACTATGATTCCTTGTGAAAAAATTAATTTTATTTACGTATATACTCATAATCATAGGATCATGGAGCTATAACTAGAAGGGACTTCAAAGGCTTTTGTCTAGTTCAACCCCTTCATTTTATAGATGAGGAAACTAAGTTCTAGGGAAGTTAAATTATTCATCCTAAGTCACACAGTTAAGAAGTATCAAAAATGGGATTTGCATATAAGCCCTTTGACTCTGGAGCAGTTCCAAGTCATACTGGACCTGATGAGTCACAACAAAGCAAATGCTATCTTAACTCATGTAATATGCCATGTTTTGAATTGATTTTAAATATTACTCAATAAACAGCTATGTCAAGTGCCTACACTGTGTTCAGCCCTGAACTAGGCTTAGTGGGAAGGTGGAAAGGGATTAAGGAGGGAGTGAGAAGCATAAATTCAAAGAGAACGTGGAGTCTATTGTATAGCCAAGAACATTCATGTAAAATAATTTTTGGATAAGTTATAGGCACAGTCTTTAAGATAGTAAGGTACTGTTTACATTTAGAAGGACAGTAGTAAATGTAGAGGTCAGATTAATATGAAATAAACAGGGAAGAGGTAAAGAAAATGGGAGTTGATCTGGGTCTTTAAAAATGTGCTGGTGAGAGTATTGGTGTTATGTGGCGAAGGGAACAGAAAATGATATGAGCAAAGATGTGGAGATAAGTGCATCTGTGGAAAAATAAATAACTTGGCTAGTGGATAACATATATCTTGGGGGAAATAGTAGGAAATAAATCTGGATGGGTAAGATAGGGTTAGAATGTGGAAAGCCTTTGCTGGTTCCAGCCTCCTGTACCACCATCCTGCAACCCCCAGCTTTTAATGTTTACCACCCTAAGGTTACCTTATATCTGTTTTATGTGTGTAGACATACATACAGATATATGTGTGCATATATGCACAAACACACACATGTCCCCTGTTAAACCGAATGCTCTCTTCCTCTTTTTTCCCTCTTCTTCTGTCTGTCCTTTTCTACCCCTTTCCCTTCCTGTTTTCCCTCTCTTTCTTTTCTCCTTTTGTGTATCTTTCTATCCCTCGCTCTCTTTCCCTTCACCCTTTCCCTCCCTACCCTCTTGCCTTTTTTCCATCCCTCTCCCTTCTCCCTCTTTTTCCCTCTGTTCTACTGACCCATCTATTGTACCATAAATGATCACTGAAGAAATATCTTGAAACAAATGGAAATCTGAGTCACAAATCTATTTGAAGTGTTGTTGAAGATATTTTGGTGGAATAGTCCAAGGACTTTTGAACTGAAACTAAGTTTAGGCTACTTAGCTGCTATAAGTGTCTTATACGTACATATTCAGTGTACTCATAAGTCATTTAATATATATATATGTATATATATATACATATAATGCATATATTTTAAATTAAGCTTACTACAATGCACATGGACATTATTATGAGAAAATCTGGGAGTAATTTAGCCTGCTGTTAAGCCAAATGTGGTTCGCTTGAAACTTCATTTTCCTGAAGTGAAGCTGTTACTTGAGATGCAATTTGGAAGTGCCAGCAGTTGACTGTTGTTCCGTAACTGTGTTGCTTTTCCAGTGTTTGTTTTTAAGGGCACTTCTTCTTTAACCTGTCAAGTTGAGTGTCACATGCCTCTATTCCCTCTTCAGCCTGCCCAGTAAGTTTCACACCCACCCTGTTACTATTTACTTTTCCATTAGAGTATGGGCAATTTTGTGACTATCAGTAGTATCCTGTCTGATTAAACCTTGCTAACACTGGGGATTAAGCAAGGGCTGGACATTGTATCCTGCTCTAGGAAAGGTCTAAGCCAAAAAACATGTAAACTGCTGTTATTATGGTAAGCTTCTGGTCTTTTAGGACAAAGTCATATTCCATCCATCAAGTATTTATTGAATGCCTCCCATGTACTGATCATGGGAATCAGAGAATTTAGAGCTGGAAGGAATTTTAGAGTCTATCTCTCCTCATTTTACAGAGGAAGAAACTAAGACCCAGGGTGGTTAATGAGTCTCCCAAGATTAGACAACTCAGACATGAGGAAGCTGAAATTCAATCCTAGATCATCTGATTTTTGGCCATCATTCTTTCTTGAATCCATACGATGTTAACCATGGTTCAGATATTAAATAGGATTTATGATCCTTGTCCTGAGGGTGTTTACATATGAAACAGGTAAAATTTGTGTGCCCATGTGCCAATATAAGTGATACTTAGAATATCAAGGTGGTGAGAGTAGTCTGCCCCTGTTTAGGCAATATTTGTGGAGAATTTAAAAACAGTAAATATTGTAATGTTTTTGGTAGTTAATTCAGAGAATTCTCAGTTGTACAGTCAAGGAGTTTATTTCCAGAGTAAATTCTTAATGGTTTGGAATCATTGGCAGTCACTTTAGGTGTACTCTGTGTCTCTAGATGCTGTGGTACCACACATCTCTGCAGAAATAAACAATGATAGTACAGTGATGGTAAAGACAACTGGAAGTACTTACTTTGTTTCATTCTGTGTAACCGCTTGGATACTTGTGTTTTAAATTTAAAATAGGGACAATGTGAACTTAGAAGTGTAGTATTTCTGTTTGGTAAGTGAAAATCTCAGTTCATATATGAGATATTTTACTGAAATTGTATAGTTCTTTAAAATGGAAATTAATTCTTTTTAAATTGTTTTGAAACTAAAGAATATATCAAGAAAATACAGTGTTACATCATTGGTATGATTTAGTAATTGCTTAAATTGTACCTTTTGTAATCATTTTAGTTTTGTTAAAATTTACCTATGAAATAGAATTTTTAAAAATCTGTCAAACTTATACCTAAAGACTTTCTCTCTCCGTATATCTGTTGTTTCATGCGAGACTTTTCAAAATTAAAATTAACAAAAAGTATTCTTCAATCACCTGTGAGCAAAGATAGATCGACAAATCTGACCATATTGTCTATTGAATATGAATACATAAAGCAGATTAATTTTGACAAAGCCTGACAAATTTACAGAAATTAAGGCTTGAAAACAGAAACTATTGTGTTATTATTCATTACTGCAACAAAACAATATGTAAGTGTAAATTTCCCCCCCATTTAAAAATGCATTAATGTAACTAAAATATTAATCCATTACTATTTTCATTTTTTGTACTGTAATTTTTATTTTATTTTATTTTTACTGATATTGTATGTACTGTGTTCGGTGTGAACATATTCATTGCATTTTTTTGAGCATTATTATTATTAATTTCATTTCCATGGATTACTTCTGAAAATAAATTTTTTTTTTATAGAATAGAGGAGTGTTAAAAAGATCTGATTTGGATGTCAAATAGGATGGTCATGAGAGAGGGGATAGGAGACAAACCAAATTGCACAGGCAGGGAAGAGTAGGGGAGCACATCATTTTCCTATTCCCTCTTTACTTTCAAGTATTCTCAATAGTAACTCTTCAGAAACTGATGGTGACAGCCAAAGACCTAAACCCAAGAGTCTTGAGATTAGCAGTCACCCCAAACTACCAGTTTTGCTTCCATCCCAACCCCCATAGCCATCATTGTGGAGAAGAGCCCCAGGTTCGTCACCAACATCAGGACCAATACCAGCTGAATGTGCAAGATGCTTGGCAGTGGCAGTACCACTCAGATTACCTTTGCTGTCTTGCCCAGCCCTCTTAGACATTATTTGGGGAAGCAGCTCCTATGAAGGAAGGACCTCCCATCCTGACCACCTGTCAGCCATCTATTGGATACAAGGCAGGCAAATTAGTCGACCTGAAGCAGCAGGACACCCTGGGAGAATGACAGGAGGCAGCATGTGCCAAGCAAGTTAAACCATTACTACCACCACCACCATGACTACTATCCCTTCTCATATCCCAATGGAGCTAGCTCAGGATCCTGAATGTAAGGAGCCAGCATTGCTTCCGGTCTCTAGTCATCAGCCGTCATCCTGGGATGCAGACCCTGTGGAGATGCAGCCTGGCAACAGCTCCTGCAGGTGCTGTAGCCCCAGCTACTGAAGAAAATAAAATTCTTGCCAGAGTCCTCGGCATTTTTATTTTATTTTATTTATCTTATTCATTCATTGATTCATTCATTTATTTATTATTTTTTTATTTTTTGGGGGGGGCAGGGCAATTGGGGTTAAATGACTTGCCCAAGGTCACACACAGTGTATGTGTCAAGTGTCTGAGGCTGGATTTGAACTCAGGTGCTCCTGACTCCAGGGCTGGTACTCTATTCACTGTGCCATCTAGCTGCCCTGTCCTTGGCATTTTTAGATGATTTAACACCAGAAATTTTTATCATTTTATCAGTGGAAATAATTAAAGAAGAGGCATTATCATCTCTGTTGCATACTAAAAATTTTGAGACCTTCCCATCTGCCTTGCAGCTGAAGCCTTCCATATATGTTATGTCCCCCTTAGTATGTGAGCTCCTTGAAAGCAGGGACTGTCCTATTTCTTACAGTTTCTTATAGAGATCCGCATGGGTATGGACTCTAGGCCCTGTTGCTATCCTGGTTACCCTCCTTTTAGACCATTCTACTTTGTTGATATCCTTTCTAAATTGGGTCATGCAGTATTCTCCTTGTAGTTTTACCCAGACAGTAGACAGTGACACCATTACCTGCTATGTTCTGGACACTATGCTTCTAATGCAGTCTGGATTCATTTTTTTGAGCACCATATCACACTGTTGATTCTTATTGTATTACAAAATCCAGGTCTTTTTCACACAGACTGTTGTTGTCTCCCCTTGTCAGAAATGACATTTCTCTGACCATAATATATACCATGCAGTATTATTTTGTTCCCCAGCACTAATGAAAGGAAGATTTTTTTTTTGTACTTTGGAGTTGGCATTATAGTGATTCTTCAGTCACCCTAAGGGACTAGATAATATTCTCTTTCCTTATGGATTTCTTTCCTAGGCTTGCAAAATCAAGGAACATTCTTGAAACCAGGCAGCCAGTTGTAGAGATAGGGTGACTGCTTCCCTTCCCTGAGGTGGAATCGAGATGTTTTGTGTTATTTTTAAAAGCCCCAGAACTCCAAAACTTTATTCTCCTGCTAAGTTACAAAGGGAACGTTATTGTACTGTCTTGATGTAGCAAGGGCTCTGAAATTTTATTTGGATAACACTGAAGATTGGAGGAAATGTGACTCTGTCTGTGTGTTTTAAGCCCCTAAGGTAAGATCAGAAATCGTCTGGGGCAGTAAGAGCCAAATAGTTGAAGTCATACGTTAATTATGGTCATGAATCATTTTTATTTTCAAAGTTTTAACCATTTGACAAGGTTGTTTGCATAGTACCAGTGAGTTTCAGACAGAACTTTCTTCCTTTTCCCTCTCTTTTTAAAGCAATAGACTATTTTGTTGTTTCCTCTGTTAGCAGATATTCCAATTAGGAATGCCTTGAAATTCTTATTGATTACCATGGATTTTACCTGTGATATTTATTTCTCTAGATTAGCGTTCCTTAATTTATTAGCCATTTGTTTAGAACATAGTTACCTTTTTAAAATTAATTTTTTCATTTATCAAGCATATATTTTTTCTCCCCACATCACCTTCCTCCAACTATGAAAAAAAGAAAAACAAAACCCTTTTAACAAATAATCATAATTAAAACAAATTCCCATATTGATAAATCCAAAAATTTGTGTCTCATTCTGTATACTACTACATCATTCTTCTGTTAGAGGGTTGGTAGCATTCTTTGTCATGAGTCTTCTGGAGTCATAATCATTATATTGACCAGAATTCTTAAATATTTTTAAATGATTTGTTTTTACAATATTGATGATACAATATAAATTGTTCTACTAATTCTTCTTAATTCACTCTGAATCAGTTCATACAAATCTTGCCAGAATTTCCGAAACCAGATCTTAATTTCTTACAGCATTATAATATTCCATTACATCCTTATGCTATAATTTGTTCAGCCATTCCTAAATTGACATGTACTCCTTAGTTTCTAGTTCTTTGCCATCACAAAAAACAAATATTTATCTTTTAGTGATATGGTTTGCATAGCTTAGAAAATTAAAATGTTGATTATTTTGAAATCAATGACTCATTCATTTCATAAGCATTTTTTTAGTACCTGCTCTTGGCTATCTATTGTGCTTGGTACTGAGAGAGTTGAAAATACTAATAATCTTTTGTGTTTGTATGATACTGTGATTTACAAAGCAGTTTCCTCACAACATTTCTTGGGAGTAAGTACTTCAGTCATCTAGTCAGCAAGGTTAAATTAAATGCCTATCATGTGCTAGACCATGTGCTAAGTGAAGGGAATACAAAAGAAAAAAAAAAGAGGCCCTAATCTCAAGGATTTGAAGTGTTATTATCCCCATTTGACAGTTGAGGAGACCAAGGCATAGCAAAGTTAAGCAACTTACTCATAGTCACAGTGCTAATAAATGTCATAGGTAGGATTTGAATTCAGGTCAGTTCATTTCTACTTCTAAGTCTTTTTTGTTACATCACATTTCCCTCAAGAAATTTATAATTTTATAGATGTGACACAAAATACACATTTATTCATACCTATATAAGGCACCAGTTATAATATGAATAAGAACAGAACAAAGTGCTGTGCTATCACATGAAGGAAATGCTATTTCTTACTAGTGCTACCAGGGAAGACTTTCTAGAAGCAGTAGTATTTGAACTTGATCTTGAAGGAATGATAGGAAGGAAAGTGGCCATTCCGTATACAGAGATCACTTGAGGCAAGATGTGGAGGAGGAAGAGTATGGGCTCTTTTCTGGGATGGTAGAAGAGTTCTTCCCAATCACTGATCTGTAGTGAGTTTTTACTGGCTCATAGGATTTTAACTGCTAAAGAGCCTTATATCTGAAAACAAAAATGTTTTAAAATCTGACTCTTTCCCTTCTCCTGTACTGTAGTCTTGCAATTGCCTGCTCTGCTGAGAAGCCCAAGATAGTGGCAAGGCTGCAGAGTAGGATGATTCATAGAGATTTTAGAAATCTTTCCATTCATCATTTTTAGAGAGTACATGAGAGGAAATTATATGAGAGAAAGCTGAGAAACCAGCTACCATTTTTTTTTTTTTTTTGCTTTTTCAGACTTAACTCTGTTCTCATGGATCTAGATGGATCTGGAGACCATTGTGTCATTACAATAAGGAACCTGAATTCTGTTCTTTTAAATACCCCAAAGTACGACGTTGAGAGACAGTATGGTTGTTGGAGGATTTGAAAGCAAACAAACAAACAAATAAACATGTCACAACCAGAAGCTTGGAGAGTAGGGTAACACTTCTTCAGTGGGATTCCTTGGGAATCTTGAGGAAACTGTCCATTACGAAAATAGGGATAATGAGTAGAATGAGCTAAGCAATTCTCTGTAGCCATATAGTAGTTTATGAAAATTTAAAGTTTGGTAGAAATGTGTATGTGCACGGGTTCATAATTTTATCGTTGGCAGAGGAATCAGCTCTGTTAGATCTGTTGTAAAGAGATCTTTGTTGCAGAAATAACACTGTGTGAAGTGGTTATCATTTTTGTGATGTGTAAGTATATGAAGAATACATGAAACAGAAAAGTTAAAATCAGAGTTCTCATCTGATTTACCATTTAGCAATTAGCCTTGATTTTGGTCAGATGTTGAGATGAAGTGTTACTGTGGACCTAGTAGCTAATTTGGATCTTATTCCCATGCACTAACACCTTTTACATTGTTACCTCTTGTTTTCTCTCCCTTTCTACTGGACTTTTTTCTTTCTTACCCCACTCCCTTTTAGTTAGACCTAGCTGTCTCATTTGGAATTTTAGACTGGGAGTGTGTTATTATTTTTTTTTTTTTAGCATTAAGTAAATATTGTTCAGCAAAAGTCATTGTTAGCTGTTGACTTTAGACAAATCACTTCTCTTTTGTGGGCTTCAGTTAGCTCATCAGCAAAGTGAAGGGCTTAGACTAGTTGATTTCTAGTGCCCTTTCCAAATTTAAAATTCCTCAAGTTTATAATTTTATAATAGTGTTACCTATTAACAAACATAGGAGTTGTTATATGAAAGAAGGATTAGATACTTATCTCCAAATTGGACAAAAATAGGACCATCAAATGGAAATTACATGGAGATTTTAGTTCAGTATATGGAAGAGTTTCCTAATAATAATGAAGTTAAAGAATCTCAGATTTGAAATGAATGTTAGAAGGCATTTAGTACAACCCAGGTCTGTACTTAAATGAAAATCTTTTTTTTTTTTTAAACAACCCTCTCTCCACCCTCTAAGTCATATCTAGCTAATTTCTCAGATTAAATCTCTGTTAAGTATGGAGTGAGTTCCCCCGGGTATTACTTAAGTTGCCTATTCCAGAAGTCTTCAAGTGAGGGCTTAATAATCTCTTGTCAGTACTGTCATTGAGGAGGTTCTGGTGACAGATAGGAGTTGTATTAGGTAACTTCTGAAGTCCTTTCTAGTTCTACTATTTTAAAATTAATTCCCTATAATTTTATTTCTGGAATGGAGAGTGATCTGTATATTTTGGGCTCTCTCAGGATAGCCTCTTTCCCTTCCCCTGTAGTTCTTATAGCTGTTGTGAATGCTTTGAAATATGCTGAAGACTGAAGAAATTGATCATTTTGTTTTTTTTTTTAATTAATACACATACTTTTCTATCATGTTTATATCTTTTTACCCTGTGAAGTAGAATGGTGCAGACAGTATTGGTTTCTGAGTCAGATGACTTGAATTCGGAGTCTGATGCTCCATGATGTTCATGTATGACCTAGGGTAAATGTTAGCATCATTGTGTCTCATTGTTTTCATCTATAAAACAGAAATAAAAATACTTGTTTCACCTTCTTTATAGGCTTGTTATGAAAAAGTATTTGTAAAGTGCTATATTATTGTCTTTGTTCTGACTTTGGTACCTCTTGTTAGTCAGTGGGATAAAGGATCATATCCATGTGAGAGGCTGGCCCAGCACAATGAGAGGAGCTTTGGATGGAGCCCTACATCTGATATTTCTCAGCTGGACCAGTGACTCCCATTCTCTGAGCTTTATTTTTCTCACCTATAAAATAGGAATTATAATCCTTCAACCACCTCCCTTACAGCAGATTATAGTGAGAAAAGTGCTCTCTTTGTAAATTTGAAAGGGTAGGAAAACCATGAGTTCTCCTCTCCTTTCCTCTGCTGGGTCAAGAAGCTGGGTTTCATTCACTGTAACTTTTATTTGCAGGCTTCACAGAGCTCAGTGTGCAATTAAACAGACTCAGGTGACTGTTCAGAAAATCGGAAAGGAGATTGAAGAAAAACTACGACTTACATCCACAAGTAATGAGTTGGTAGGTTCGGGTATTTTTCCTTCTTCAAGCCTCTTGATTTCGTGGTAGTCTCAGCACATTCTTTAGGATGGGGTGGGGAAGGATGGGTCAGAACTTTTCACCTAGACTTAAGTTGGCTTTTAAAGGTTCAAGGTAAACTGTCTCCTCTGCTAACAATATAACAAACTCATGCTACTAGTGGAAGCTTTGGAATACATCAGAATTATCCAAGAGATGACTAATAGTCAATCTCATTTATTTCTTTTAAAATGTGAGTTATAAGCATAAACTGTATAGTGAGTGAAAATAGCTGCTGAGAGAAGAAGAGACTGAACTTCAGTAAGCAGTCAGCTTCAAAATTTGCTTGGACATGGTATAATAGATAGTTTTAGATTTGTTATTTTCCCTGAGCAAAGAGACTGATGATCCCTTTTCAGAAAAATAGAAACCTCAATTAAAACAAACAGGATTAAGATAAACTGTGGCCCTAGGCTTGTTACTTCTTTGGGATCTCATTTCGTTTCCCTTTTATGTTGTGGTGGAAGGAACATGTATATGGATTTAGAAGACTTGAATTTGAATTTTGGTTCTTCCACTTGTCAAAAGTTTGACCTTAGGCAAATCGTTTAGTCTCCCCATGGCCGTTTCCTCCTCTGAAAAATAAGAAATTGGACTAGATCAAGAGTCAGCAGCTATGAGTTAAGAATGGTTTTAATGGTTAAATGTAATAGGAAAATTTTATTTAAAAATGTAAAAATCATTCTTAGCTTGAAGGCCCAAACTAATCCAAGGACTCCATCTTGATGTTTGGTCTGTTTGTTTTTAGTTCTAGAATGATACACTAAATTATCTCTAAGGTTCTTTTTATCTTTGGGTTGTAAATTTTATGTTAGCAACATTATATTACTTACTAATGTTTGAGTGCAGCATGGACTTGTAGTTGGGAGATGTGGGCTTGAACCCTTTGAATCCAGGGCAAGGAATACTGGACTGAGATTTAAGAACAGTAGGAGGAGTAAATATATATATTTATATTTCTATATTTGAGGCACCAGATACAGAAAATTGCTTCCTCTTAATCTCCCTTTACCTTTCACGGTGAACTGACTTCTCCAGACCTCTGTTTCCTCATCTTTAAAATGAAGGGTTTGGACTAAGCACATAGCGGAATGAGTAAGTCTTTTAGGTCCAAAGAGTTACACTTTGTTCTTGGCACTACCTTACTTGGGATTTGTCAAGTTACCAAAGACTGATCCTAGTACATTTAGCCAACTAGATTGGACAATATTTGTTATGGTAATACCTACATCCTTATTTTGGGTCTCTATGCCTAATGGGGGCTGTGCATATGACTTGAATCACTTACACCAAGTGGCCTAGTCACTGTAAAGGCCCAATGGTCCCCACATCAATCTGCTCTTGGTCTTAATCCTGGCATATTCTCTCCAGGATGAAGACCATATTTTACACTTACTGGTAAATGACCTGAATTGGTAGATAGTGTGCTCTGGGGGAACAGCACACGAAGCGCTTCCTTTAAAAAAAAAAAAACAAAGGAAAAGAAACAGGACAAAAATCCTAGCAACTCTTTGAAATTAGAGCAAGTCTGGTAATGCCAGGATCATGACTTGATCAGTAGGTTATAATATATCCAGAGGTCTATTGAAGATAGCACCAAACAACTATGAAAAGAAGACTGACTTCTCAAACCAAGCAAACTTTAGGAGTATGTCCACTGTAGAACATCTGCAAAATTATATCTGTAAGTAGAAGCTCAGAGTTTATAGTCCATTTACTTGTAACTTGTGTCTTGGCTTGACATAATATCTCCCATTCACTTGTATTAACATTTTTCCTAGGGTCTTGGCTACTACCTTTCCTACCTTTCTCTTAGGGGACACCTATACCTAGGTTCACATTCCTAGCTATGTTTTCTGGATTGGAGTATAAAAATTCCCTGGTTCTTCCATAGCATCCATTGTCTTTCGATTTTTTTTTATTTCTTTAAATTTTTTTAAAAATAAATATGAACTTGAGAAATATCAATATGAATATTTCCTTATATAAAGAATAGAGAAAGATGAATTATATGTAGTTGATTTTCTTATATGTGGCATGTTGAATGGTACGTCCAACAGTGTCCTACTGGTCTTTAAGTCCCCTCCTGAACTTCTTTCTATGTATTTTCAAAAATATACTGGGGGTAGCCTTGATAATCTAGAGCTTTTAGACTCTCAACCTCTTGGTGAAGTCAATGCAACAATCTAAGAATTCATATCAGTTCTTATAAATTATGACTTGCTCCTTCCCTCCTTGGAGGGCAACTGTACAGGTCATTAGGCAGCCTAGAGTTCAGCTTGCAGGGAGGACTTCATTCCTCAGGTATTTACTAGAAACTGGTAGAAGACCAGGGGTGAACATCATATTCACAATAGGTAGAGCCACCTGTGTACCAAGCATCAGAGATGTTTGAAGTATCCAAATAAATTAGAAAATGGCCAGGTGGTGAGAGTTGGCCTTGTTGGGGGGGGGGTGAAGATGGGAGCTTTAATAAAGACACTACCCACAGGGAGACCAAAGACTTTATTTATAATAAAGGTGCTTAAGGTGGTAGTGAAGGGGCTTGTCATATTCGTAAATATACCATTTCCACTTAACAGTGGAGGCATTCTGGATCCCACTACTCTGAATGCTTAGAATCTTGAATAACCCACCCAAGGATGGAAATCGCAGAATGCAACAACAGAGAATGTCCTTAGGTAGGGTGCTCAGTGACTACCAATGTTCTGTATTAGGTGGTAGTCTCAGAAAGGTTACTGCTTCAAGAGCCATCGGTTTGAGTGCCTTATAGAGGCAGCAAGGTGGCACAGTGGATAAATAACTGGTCCTGGAATCAGGAAAACCCAAGTTCAGATTTGGCCTTAGGATATTTATTAGTTTGTGATCTTGGGCAAGTCATTTAACTTCTGTCTGTTTCAGTTTCTTCAGCTGCAAAAATAGGAATAATAATAATAGCATTTACTTCCTAAAGTTACTATGAGGATCAAATGAAAAATGTTTATAAAAGTACTTAGCTCAGTGCCTGGCAGTTTATCCTGCATTGTTGTAGACATGGACTAAGTATACTTCATCTAATGAGGAAAGGCTGAAGGTTAAATCTCTGCTCACTGAGAGAGGAGATGAGAAATGACTGCATACCTCAGTAGCAGTGGGAATCGTTGAAAGAATCTTCAACCAACATGATGTTATCAATATGATGATGGAGGAAACGACAGCGGGATGAGGCACATTGTCCAAATTATATTAAGCAATATTAGGACAATACGTAGGAGAATTTGATACCAAAGTGTGAGCATTGTAAGAATATTTCCAGGTCAGAGTGAATTGGGGGTGACTATCTTATTCAGTTCCCAGTATTCCATCATAAGGCACCAACTCCCAATGTGACCTTCTACACTGGCCACACCTGGCTATTATATGAAGATGTAGCATGGTGGAGAATTCTGATGTTTTTCACATATGCTGTATAGATTTTAGGGAATTAAGTTGATTTTTAAAGTATAGGATGTTTTGAACAAATAAGGGGGTTCCAATTATTTTTTTTCTACTCAAACCAGGACTACTCCCCACAAACCTAACACTTCCAGTTGACCTCTCATCTCTTATCTGAACATTTGTGGTACAATAGAGAGTTCTGGACTTGGATCCTGGGACCTGAGTCTTAATATTGACTCACTCATTGCCTTTGTGCCTGTGGGCAAGCCACTTCCTATCTGCATACCTTAATTCCCTCATCTGTAAAATGAGGGAATTAGACAGCATGACCTTTGAGACCCTCTTTGACTCTAGATCTTTGGTCCTGTGATCCTGAGATTTATTTTTCATGTGGTGGCTTATTCCAAATTGCCTACTTCTTTGGGGTTTCTATTTCTAACCCACTTGGACTTGCTGTATTTTGTAGCGGGGTAGACAGAGATCTTATCTTTAGAGGGTCAAACCTGCCCAGTTCCCACCTGAACTCACTAGAACAGAGATAGAACTCTGTTACCCTAATTGCATAGGGTGGCAGGGGCTCCTCATTTAACTCCCTCAACTCGGGTCAGATTTTTATCTTCCTGGCCCCCAAGTAGTCTCTGATCAAGATGAACGGTAGGAAATGGAGTAGAAGTCCCTGTCATTCCAGTTCCATCGCTTCTTCTCCAGGTTATATCTAATAACTCCTGTTTCCTCAGCAACTAGATTAGATTAGACCTTACCCCACCCCCAAGAATAATTTCAGAGAAGCTAAGGGCCAATGTCCTTGCTGTATTAAGGCAAGATAAGTCTTTTTTTTGGTTAATGTTTGAGTGACTTGTGAGTTCCCCATTTTATCCCAATACTGAACCAGAACTAGAGCGCTAGATGTTAGTGCTACCTAGGAGACGCTGTTCTAGGGCTGTATGTTGGCATCTAGTCACTGATATCATGTGACTTGTTCAACCCCTCAGGGCCCAAGGCCTGTGTAGAATATGTGGTGCCCACAGTATGCTTTTACAGACAGGCATGCGTGTGTTCCACTTGTTAGTAATTCCTTCATAAATTACTCTCCATCATAGGATGTTGAAGCTTTTCCTAGAATTTAGAGCTGGAAGGGATATTCGTCATCATCGAGTTTATCACCTTTATTTTATTGAGGTCATAACGTATCTAAAAGAGCTGGGAGAGATCCCTGGCTTTGGTGTTAATACCTGTTCACAAATTCCCGTTCTGTTACATCACTGTGTGGCATCATTAGGCAAGTCCTTTAACCTCTCTGGGCCTCACCTTTCTCCTCTTTAAATGAGATTAGGAGACATCTAAGGTGTTTTGATGAATAAATAAATGAATAAAGCATTTATAAAAAAATTACTGTGTGCAAAGCCCCATGATGCTAAGTGCTGGAAATACACACAAGAAAAGTGCTGGTTCTCTAGGAGCTCATGTTCTAATGGAGATGATGACAAACTCCCATTAGAAAGGGGGATGGGGATCTTTCAGCTCCAAGTCAAATGGAAAGGCCTTTAAGGTGTAGCAGCAAAGCAGATGGTAATACTCTTTCTATAATAGCATTTCCACTAATCAAATCCCACCCCATTTTGATGTTGAATTGCATGATGGTGCCAAAAACTTTGGTGACCAGGATTTGGTTTTGAGTCTTTAGTCAATATGGCTGTAGCACCTTCAGGAGAACTGTCTGGTTGCATCTCCCCAGTGATTTCCTCCCAGTATGATGGCAGTGGGTACTGGACTAGAAGTAGTGCTAATTCCAAGGGTCTTTGGTTCAGGGTCCCTTCCAGCTCTGAATCTAAGAGACAGTGAGAGTTGGTGTCCTGAGTGTTGGACTTGCAGTCAAGAAACCTGTGTTTGAGCTGCGTAAGCATGTACAGATCACTTAAATCTCAGAACTTAATTTCCTCAAATGTAAAGCAGGGGTAATGATACTTGCGCTCTCTGCCTCTTGGGGTTGTGAGGAGATCACTGTTTACACTTAAAACGGTTACATGCTGTAACTTGAGTTATTATCCTATGACTTTATAGTAAGGGTGACCTGATTACTTTGGAAACCTGCCAGAAATGTTGTTGGGAGGCTTGTCGCTGTGAAGCAGTTCTACTTAAATGGAAATGGGAATTGGGATTAAATGTTTCTAAACTCTCTCCTCCTTTATGAAAGTTAATGAATCCTACTATTCTGTGAGTGCATTCTAATAAGGAATCCAGTTCCAGGCCTTATCTTTTAAAGGGTGAAGGAGAAAGAAAAGGCCAACTAATTTTGACCCTCTTTTGTAGGAATATATACATACATACATACATACATACATATATATGTATATAATTCCACTTACTTCAGAATCTTTGTCTAGGAATAAAATTCTAGGTTTCTGTCTTCGTGTTTCCTTACTCATTGCAGATCTACCAAGTTACTTTTACCAAGTGACAATATATAATTTGTTTCATTGTGGAAAAATGTTTAATTTTGTTTTAATTAAATGTAATTGTTGATATTTTACAAAGATCAAAATGACAGACTATATGAATTTAAAACATATACCTTCACAAGTTCACTGTGTGGCTCAGCGCTCCCTATCCCACATTAGATTTCCTCATGCTTACTTGAGGTATCAGATTAACTCTGAGTTATCTGTATATTGATATTCATGTTGTGGTTTGTTTCTGGAAAGAATTTTGAATCCTGTGTCAGTCACAACCTATTCTTCTTTTTCAATAGGGCAGAAAGCTACCATCCTTCACTACTGGGCTCCAGTTTTTAAGAAATTAGAGTCCATGTTAATATTAACCAAAGCTAAACAAAATTAAGATAATAAGCTTGCTACGCGCACACACACACACACACGTACATACACATATATATGGAGATATGCACATATCTCCGTATATATACATATATATACACATATATATGTCTCTATATACATAAACACACACATATGTATGTACATACATCTCCATATATATATGTATGCATGTATGTATATTAGATTTCAAAGAAGCATACTTTTAAGGTTTCTGTTATTGTAGTTAATGTAATAAATTAGAGGTCATAAAGTCCTCTTTCTCAGAGGTCTGAGGCCTTATCATTTTGGGAGGTGTGGATAATGTTGCTGTGTTCTTAAAACTTATACAAGATAGAGAATGACTTTGGGCAGATTTTACCAAGCTGGAAAGTACGGATCCCGTAACAGATTGTGTCTGTTCTCTCAGGACCAGCTGTATTGGTAATTAAAGTGGGACCTTTTTACTGTTTTAGAATGCTAAATTAATTATCTTTGATTGAATCTTACTAGGTGCAAAGCTCAAGATATACACCCTTTTGCTAACTAGGTGCTAAACCCCAAGCCCACACCCTTTTACTAATAAGGTAGGAAGCCCAGGACTGGTTAGCAAACTAGATCCCTCATTTGAGAGAGGTGGGAAGCCCCCAGGGCCCTAAGGGGAGTTGCTGAGAGTCAATGGTATGCACCTAAGTTCTGATCTATCAGATGACCTCTAAGGACTGTATAAAAAAGAGAGAACAGAGTTGTTTGCTTGGGAGCTCTCAGTCACTGGAAGAGTGGCATGGGACTCTGGGCAAGCAGTTGTTAAGAGCTCCCTGGCTTGTAAACTCAGATTTTGATGCTTCCCTGGTAACTATGAATTGTGATTTGGTCTGTTTATATTGTGTATGTTGGTAATTTGTTTATATTTGCTCTGAAGTTCAGGTTTTTGGCTTTTCCTCCAGAACTATGTGAGTTATAGTTGTATGTTGGATTAAAGTAAAATTGTTAACCCCGTGAAGCTACTTTCCTTAGTAAAGCAGATCAAACAACCTGTGCTGGCAGCATTCTTGTTGTTGGGCTGCCAGCTGAATTGTTATTACACCAGGCTGTCTAAGTAAAGTGAAGGTAATTGCTAGATATTTGACTACATTTTTTCAGCCACAGTACCACATAAAGGTAATAAAGTAATAACTTATACCCAGGTCAAGGAGAAAATATTGCAAGTAGTGAGAAAGAAACAATTCGAGTATTGTGGAAACAATCAGGATAATACAAGATCTAGCAGCTTTTACATTAAGAAATCGAAGGGCTTTGAATATAATATTCCAGAGGTAAAAAGAGCTAGGACTAAAAACAAGAATCACCTGCCCAGCAAAACTGAGTATAATATTTCGGGGGGTGGGGAATGGTTATTTAATGAAACGGGGCTTTTAAGCACTCTTGAAAAAAAGACCAGAGCTGAATAGAAAATTTGACTTTCAAATACAAGAATCAAGAGAAAAGTTAATAGGAAGTTGAACTGTTTATATTCCTATATGGAAAGATGATATTTGTAACCTATGAGACCTTTCTCATTATTAGGGTAGTTGGAAGGAGTGTGTGTGTGTGTGTGTGTGTGTGTGTGTGTGTGTGTGTGTGCATGTGCGCGTGTGCGCGTATATACGTGTGTGTATATATATAAATATGTATGAGAGAGAGAGAGAACACACAGAGAGACAGAGATAGGACACAGGGTGAGGTAAATATGAAGGGATGATATCTAAAAAATAACATTAAAGGGTGAGAGAGGAATATATTGGGAGAAGGAGAAAGGGAGAGATAGAATAGGGTAAATTATCTCACATAAAAGGGGCAAGAAAAAGCTTTTACAATAGAGGGGAAGAGGGAGGAGGTGAGAGGAAATGAGCGAACCTTATTCTCATCGGATTTAGCTTAAGGAGAGAATAACATACACACTCAAATGGGTATCTTGCCCTACAGGAAAGTTACGGGGGAAGAGTATTGGAGGATGATAGAGGGGCAGGCAGATTGGAGAAGGGGGTAGTCAGAAGCAAACACTTGAAAAGGGACGAGGTCAAAGGAGAGAATAGAATAAATGGTGTGTAGGATAGGATGGAGGGAAATATAGTTAGTCTTTCACAACATGACTATTATGGATGTGTTTTGCATAACTACACATGTATAGCATGTATTGACTTGCTTGCCTTCTCAATGAGGGTGGATGGGGTGGGAAAAAGGAAGAGAATTTGGATCTCAGTGTTTTAAAAACAAATGTTAAAAATTGTTTTTACATGTAACTAGGAAATAAGGTATACAGGCGGTGGGGTATAGAAATCTATTTTTGCCCTACAAGAAAGTAAGGGGGAAGAAAATAAGGGCAGGGTGGTAGAGGAAGAGCAGACTGGAGGAAGGGGTAATCAGAATGCATGCCATCTTGGAGGAGGGGAGAGATGGGGAGAAAATTTGGAACTCAAAATCTTGTGGAAATCAGTGTTCAAAATTAGAAGTTAATTTTAAAAAATTTATCACACTTTAAAATATGTGAAGTTTTTACATGTAATTTGAGTCTCACAATAACCTTATTAGATCTTTTGGGTATAAGATGAATTTTGTACATGAGGTAAATGAGACTCAGACTGGTGACTTGTCCATGGCTGCATTGTCAGAGTTGGTATTTGAACACAGGTCACCAAGTTCAGCTCTCCACTGCAGTGTACTGCATCTGCTAAGGTAATGAAAAGCTTAACTGTGTCAATGTAACAGGATCCACACCAAGGGAAATTATAGGTCCTTGAAGTTGTTTTTTTTTTTGTTTTGTTTTGCTTTGTTTGGGTTTTTAAGTAAGTTTTTATTGATCTCTCTTTATTTTTTAAAACACCGCCGCCTTCCTTGCCTAGAGAGCCATCTGATAAAATAAATTTGTTGTTGTTTCAGTCACGTCTGACTCTTTTAGACCCCATTTTGTTTTTTTTTTGGCAAAGATACTGCAGTGGTTTGCTATTTCTTTCTCCAGCTCATTTTATAGATAAGGAATGGAGGCATACAGGGTTAAGTGACTTGCCCAGAGCCACACAACTGGTAAGTTTCTGAGGATAGATGTGAACTCACAAGATGAGTCTTCCTGACTCTAGGCCCAGTGCTCTATCCACTGCACCACCTAACTGCTGTATAGATCAATACATTAAAAAAAAAATCAGAAAATATGTGCAGTGTACAACATTTGTGGACCTCTCACCTCTCTAAAGGGACGGTGTGGGTATATCTTCTCATTTCTTCCTTTGGGGCATGCTTGTTCCTTATATTAAATACTATTTTTTTCTGGTTCTTTTTATTTACATTTTTATTGTCATTTTATACATTGTTTTCTTTCCTATTCTTAATTCACTTCATCAGTTCCTATGTAATAGGTCTCCAAAGTGGGTGATACTGCCCCAGGGGGGTGGTAGTAACTTTGGGTGACACAAATTTAAAAAAAAACCAAAATCGTTAAGGTGTTAAAGAAAGTAGATTTCCGGGGGGGTGCTGCTGAGTAATTTTTTTTTTTTGTAGTAGGCCAAATAAGTTTGGGAACCTCTGACTGGTCTGTCCATGATTATTTATGTCATGTCCATAATTTCTTATAGCACAGTAATTTTCCATTATATTCATGTATCAAACTTTATTTAGCCATTGTCCAATCAATGAGCTTCTGCTTCCTTAGTTTTTTGATATTACAAAAAGTGCTGCTGTAAACATTTTGGTATATGTGGGGACTTTCTTCTTATTAGTGGCCTCTTTGACCCAACTGGATCAGAGTACAGACATTTATTTGCATAATTCCAAATTGCTTTCTAAAATACTGATCAATTATTCCACCAATGATGTACTTGGGTGCCTGTCTTTCTGTAACCCCTTCGACATTGACTGTTCTCATCTTTTGTCATCATTTGTAGTTTGCAAGGTGTGAGGTAAAGACTTGAGTTGTTTTGATTTTCATTTTTCACTTATAGGAATCTCATATGATTGTTGTTTGTAATTCTTTTGAGAACTATTTCCTTATATCACTTAACCATTGTTGGGGGATGGTTTTTCTTCTTTCTCTGTATCTCTCATCTATTTTACATATGTGTGTATCTTGGATACTAAACCCTTATCGGTGCAGTTATTTAGTTTATCTTATGCAGTTGTCTATAGTCCTTGTTGGGTTAAAAATATATCTCCTGTTCACAGCTGTGAAAGGTATATGATCTGCTTTTCTTCTGATCTTTTTATAATATGACCTTTGATATTTTTAAGTATTATATCCATTTAGGATGATTAAAGAATATGGTGTAAAATGTTGATCTAAGCCTAATTTCTGCCAAACTGCTTTCTAGTTTCTTTTGAGGTGCTTTATTTTTTTTTAATTATTTTTTTCCAATTACATATAAAGACAAGTTGTAAAAAAATTATTATTTTATTATTTAATATTTTTAGTTTTCAATATTGATATCCACAAAATTTTGAGTTATAAATTTTCTCCCCATTTCTACTCTGCCCCCTCTCCAAGATGGCATATACCCTGATTGCCCTGTTCCCCAGTTAGCCCTCCCTTCTGTCACCTCACTCCCCCCCCCCCGTCCGCTTTCCCTTTACTTTCTTGTAGGGCAAAATAGATTTCTATACCCCATTGCTTATATGTCTTATTTCCCAGTTGCATGCAAAAACATCTTTTTTTTTGTTGAACATTTGTGAGTTCTAAATTCTTCCCCCTCTTCCCTCCCCATCCACCCTCCCTAAGAAGGCAAGCAATTGAACATAGGCCACACATGTATCATTATGCAAACACTTCCATAATAGTCATGTTGTGAAAGACTATCCATATTTCTCTCTATCCTATCCTGTCCCTCTTTATTCAGTTTTCTGCCTTGACCCTGTCCCTTTTCAAAAGTGTTTGCTTTTGATTACCTCTTCCCCCAACTGCCCTCCCTTCTGTAATCCCCCATTTCTTATCTACTTTCTCCTACTTTACTGTGGGGTAAGATACCCAATTTGAATGTGTATGTTATTCCCTCCTCAGGTAAAATCTGCTGAGAGCAAGATTCGCTCATTCCCCCTCACCTGCCTCGTCTTTCCTTCCTACAGAACTGCTTTTTCTTGCCATTTTTGTGTGAGATAATTTACCCCATTCTGTCTCTCCCCTTTTCCCTCTTTCAATATATTCCTCTCTCACCCCTTAATTTTATTTTTTTTTAGATATCATCCCTTCATATTCAACTCACCTTGTGCCCTCTGTCTATATATACGTATATTCCCTTCAACTACCCTAATACTGAGAAAAATCTCATGAATTACAAATGTCATTTTTCCAATGAAGGAATGTAAACAAAACAGTTCAACTTTAGTAAGTCCCTTCTGATTTCTTTCTTGTTTACCTTTTCATGCTTCTCTTGATTCTTGTATTTGAAAGTCAAATTTTCCATTCAGCTCTGGTCTTTTCATTGAGAAAGCTTGAAAGTCCTTTATTTTATTGAAAGTCCATATTTTGGGGGAAAAAAGTCCATATTTTGCCTTGGAGCATTATACTTAGGTTTGCTGGGTAGGTGATTCTTGGTGTTAATCCTACTTCCTTTGACCTCTGGAATATCATATTCCAAGCCTTTCAATCCCTTAATGTAGAAGATGCTAGCTCTTGTGTAATTCTGATTGTGTTTCCACAGTACTCAAATTGTTTCTTTGTGGC
Source organism: Phalanger gymnotis (assembly GCA_028646595.1). Taxonomy (NCBI): domain Eukaryota; kingdom Metazoa; phylum Chordata; class Mammalia; order Diprotodontia; family Phalangeridae; genus Phalanger; species Phalanger gymnotis. The sequence goes on from CM053622.1 coordinate 714,581,349, forward strand.
TGCTTGCAGTATTTTCTCCTTGACCTGGAAACTCTAGAATTTGGTGACAATATTCCTAGGAGTTTTCTTTTTGGGATCTATTTGAAGAGGTGATCGGTGGATTCTTTCAATTTCTATTTTACCCTCTGGTTCTAGAATATCAGGGCAGTTTTCCTTGATAATTTCTTGAAAGATGGTATCTAGGGGGCTGAGCCAAGATGGGGGCCGGAAAGCAGGGACTTGCCTGAGCTTCCTGCCAAGTCCCTCCTAAAACCTATAAAAAAAGGCTCTGAACAAATTCTAGAACTGCAGAACCAACAAAATAGTAGAGGGAAGCACGGCTCCAACCCAGGACAGCCTGGATGGTCGCTGGGCGAGGTCTGTCGTGCACGGAGCTTGGAGCAGGAGGCGACCAGAGCCCAGTGTGGGTTGCATGGACCAACCAGACCGGCAGCCGGGTGGAGGGGGCCCTAGCACCCTGAATCAGTGAGCTGTGGCAGTTACCAGACTTCTCAGTCCTCAAACACCAAGGACAAGAAAGAAGAACTGCAGAACCCACGAAATAGCAGAGGGAAGCAGGGCTCCAGCCCAGGACAGCCTGGATGGTCTCTGGGTAAGGTCTATCACGCACGGAGCTGGGAGTAGAGGGGAGGGTAGCAGCATCTAGCATGGGCAGCAGCAGGACCAACCAGAGGGAGCTGGCCGGAGGGGGCCCTAGCGCCACCACCCAGGGTGGGGGGCATCAGAGGTGGAGCAGCTAAAGAACTACAGCTGCAGTTGCTTCTGGCCCCAGTCCCACCTGGTGGGAGGAATTAAGTGGTGGATCAGAGCAGGAGTGTAGAGCCTGCATAAGATCTGAGTCCAATCCAGGTTGGGAGTTCTTGAGGAAGGAGAAGTGCTGATGTGGCAGAGCTGGCTGTAACAGCTCTGAAAACAACAGCGCATCCCCCCAAGCTTGGAACATAGTACTCTTTACTCTACAAGCAGTCATATCCCACTGAAAAACTCAAGAGTCAAGTGAGTTGGCTGGGAACATGGCCAGGCAGTGAAAACTCACTCAGATTCAGTCTCACACTTTGGTATCTTTCTAGGGTGACAAAGAAGACCAAAACATACAGCCAGAAGAAGTCAACAAAGTCAAAGAGCCTACATCAAAAGCCTCCAAGAAAAACATTAACTTGTCTCAGGCCATGGAAG
>CM053622.1:714583024-714626147 GCA_028646595.1 Phalanger gymnotis
AATGCAACGAAGATTAGGAGGGAAGCAGAAAATTGGGAGAAAATCTTTACAGCCAGTGTCTCTAATAAAGGCCTCATCTCTAAAATATACAGGGAACTGAGCCAAATTTATAGGAATACAAGTCATTCCCCAATTGAGAAATGGTCAAAGGCTGTGAACAGGCAGTTTTCAGAGGAAGAAATTAAACATATCTATAGGTATATGAAAAAATGCTTGAAATCACTACTGATTAGAGAAATACAAATCAAAACAACTCTTAGATACCACATCTCTCCTGTCAGATTGGCTAAAATGACAAAACAAGAAAATGATAAATGTTGGAGAGGATGTGGGAAAATCGGAATATTGTTACATTGCTGGTGGAGCTGTGAACTGATCCAACCATTCTGGAGAACAATTTGGAACTATGCCCAAAGGGCTATAAAAATGGTCATACCCTTTGACCTAGCAATACCACTCCTAGGGTTGTCTCCCAAAGAAATCATACAAGTGGGAAATGGACACATATGTACAAAAATATTTATAGCAACTCTTTTTGTAGTAGCAAAGAATTGGAAATCAAGGGGATGCCCATCAATTGGGGAATGCCTGAACAAGCTGTGGTATATGAAGGTAATGGAATACTATTGTGTGATAAGAAATGAAAATGATACAGATTTCATAACAACCCGGAAAAATCTACACGATATAATGCTGAGTGAGCGGATCAGAACCAGGAGGACATTATACACAACTGCAGATATATGGATTCTTTGAGGACTAACCGTGATAGACTTTGCTCTTCTCAGCAACACAAGGTGCAAAGACAACTCCAAAGGACTCAACGATGGAGAATGCTATCTATATCCAGAGAAAGAACTATGGAGTCTGAATGCAGATTGAGGCACACTTTATGCTTGCCCTTCCCCCCCCCCCTTTTTTTTTCTCTTTTGTTTTTTGTTCTGTTTCCTCTTTCTCATGATTCATTCCATTGGTCATAATTCTTCTTCACAACTTGACTAGAGTGCTATATGTAGAAGATATACCGGATTCCATGCTGTCTGGGGGAGGTGGCGGGGTTAAGAAAACCTGGAACTCAAAATTATGTAGAAGTGAGTGTTGTAAACTAAAAACGAAAAATCTCAAAAAAATAAAATAAAAGCCACGTGGACCCTACCAATATTGTTAGAGAGACCAGCTTGAATAAATCAATTAATAATAGGCAACTGAACAAAGAGTAATTGTATAACCCTGTATCATCTGTTGAGTGGCAGCTAGGGCCTGGTAACTGGTGAGCAGTTGCTTTCCAGAAATGGCATAATGAGTGGCTGCTTTAGGGAATTGGCATGACAATTCTGTGGTATCTGCCAGAGGCTCCACTCATCCTAGTCTTTATCAACAGAGACCTCTAAAAGCATAGGCCAGCAGTGTCATGGGGAGAGACTGCTGGACAGCTTACTTTAGGTCTTTCCATGCCGTAGCTTGGTGTAGATCCTAGTAGAACGAGGAGGACCTGCAGGTGACTTGGTATGTGAGTTGTATCAACAATTTTGTTAGCAGCTACTGTGGCTGTGTAAAACCAACAACAACCAGCACACAGAAGGCCAGTAACACAGGTTCTTTGATCTACTTTACTAAGGAAAGTAACTGTAAGGGGTTAACAATCTTACTTTAATCCAACATACAAATATCATTCATTTAGTTCAGGAGGAAAAGCCAGCAACCTGAACTTCAGAGCAAATACAAATTACAAACGTATACAATATAAACAGACCAAATCACAACTCATAGTTACCAGGAAAGCATCAACATCTGGGTTTACAAGCCGAGGGCTCTTAACAACTGCTTGCCCAGAGTCCCATGCCACCCTTCCAGTGACTGAGAGCCCCTAAAAGTCAAAGGCCACCCTTGGGTCTTATATACCCATGTCAGGGCCCAGAGGATTCACATCTAATCAGCAAAAGGGTATGGTCCTGGTGCTTTGCACTTGGTAAGGCTTAATCAAAGGCATTTGATTACTTTAGCATTCTAAAAGACAAAACAGTAAAAAAAAAGTCCTGCCTTAATTACCAGTATAGAGGGCCATCAGCATATAGGTGGGAAATATGGATTCCCCCGAAACTAGAAGTAGTTAGGTAGAATAGTGGATAGAGCACTGGGCCTGGAGTCAGAAAGCTCTGAGTTCAAATATGATTGTAGACACTTACTAGCTGCCTGATCCTGGGCAAGTCAGTTAACCCCTGCCTGCATAAAACTGGACAAGTAAATGAAAGACCACTCCAGTATCTTAACCAAGAATATCCTGTGGACATTTGGTCCATGAGGACAAAACTGAACAAGAAGTTGGAAGAGCCCGATAAGTTTTTGAGTATCCCTCTGAGGTTGAGGTTAAATGTCATTAGCTACTTATAAATTTCCTAGAATACTCTTGATTTTCTTCACCCACCAAGGATATATTCCTCAGCTTGACTGAGTGGGCTAGACACTGGATTTTCCTCAGATTGATTTCCCACACTTTTCCCTTGTATAGATAGCTAATCTATATGGGTGCATAGGTGTCAGAGAAGACTAGTATCTGTGGTGAGATCTGGTGAGACCTTTTCAGGGCAGCTTTCCACTTCTGGTATACAACTTGCGTCTCAGCTCTCACCTGTGGCTCCAAGAAGCTGTAGCATGGGCAGCAGCCATATTCCAATAAACCATTTTGGCAGACTTGGCCTATGGGTGACACTAGTAGCGGGTAACTAGTGTGCCTCAAATCTGTTCATGTATTGTGGGGGTGTCTTCACCAAGCATGTGAAGACTTCCTCGGGTATAATGGGCAGATATGAACAATTTGTTCTAATGCTCCATGAACGCAGCAGAAACAGTTGCTGTGGAATGCTTAGAGCTTAGTTAGATATCAAAGATACCAAGATCATTTACTGTATCCCAGGCCATCACCGGTCATTTTACTTTTGTCCTGCCATCAGACTCTAATTACTGTGGAAGAGAGAATGAGGCTGGTGACTTCATGCAACTCTCCTCACTTAAATCCAGTTTATGCTAGTCAAAAGATGTCACCCATAGCATTTTTATCATTTTTACCTATGTCAAAGTCCTGTGGTGATGGGCAAGTGATGAAGCAGCAAGTGCAGATACACTGAGAACTCTACACATAGGTGGCCCAGGTTAGAGGGTCATTTCACTGGATTGAAGAAGCAGTGGGATTCAGCAACCCCATGGGTATCTGAGCAGCCTTTTTTAAGTATCACATTGCTTATCTGCTGGCATAGGAAGGGGCTAGAAAAGGGGCCATAAAAATTGTCTGCTTCACTCAAAATTGGCCTTCTTACCATGGCAGGCAGGGATCCTACTCTGTGTTTGAAACACGAAAAATAGTACAAAAACTTTTGTGAAGATGATTCTGTTCATCATTGGTACATGGAATGTTCACACCCTTACGGACAACATGAAACCCATTAGACTTGAAAGACAAATAGCTCTTATTGTGAGAAAATTCAGCATGTGTTGCATCCAATTAGCAGCCCTGAATGAAATAAGGCCGACAAATGAAGGCCAGCTTCCTGAAGTTAGAGCTGGACATACATTTTTCTGGAGTGGCCTCAGTGATAGGGGGAGCATTGTGAAGCTGGTATAAGTTTTGCAATCACAACTAATCTAGTCAAGAGGATTATATACCTCCCATAAGGCCAGAACAACAGGCTTATGACGATGCGATTGCCACTTGCAGGAAAGCACCATGCCACCGTCATCAGTGCCTCTGCTCCCACCATGACAAACCTGGATGAGGGTCAAAGAAAAATTTTATGAAGATTCTTGCCAGGGTCCTCCTTAGCAGGCTGATCCTTCACCTGGGAGATGGTCTTCTATTTGTGAGAGCCCGTGTGGCTTCAGAAAGGGCTGAGAAGTGGTCAGTGTGGTGTTTGCTGCCCAACAACTCTAGGAGAAATGCAAGGAGCAAAATAGAGGTCTGTATACAATGTTCATCAGTCTGACCAAGGCTTTTGATACGGTTAAATGTGAGAGCTTGCGGAAATTATGTCAAAATTTGGTTGCCCGGAAGTTGATTAGTATTGTACATCAGTTTTGTGACAGCATGCTGGCACAGGTTCTGGATAATGGATGATGTTCTCACACTTTCCCAGTCATCAGTGGAGTGGAGTATGGTTGTGTGCATGTTCCCATACTTTTAACGTGATATTTTCAGCAATGTTGTCAGACTCTGTGAGGACAAAAATGGCATCAAGGTTAGCTGTCACACTTATGGTAAATTATTTAACTTGAAAAGGCTATAACTAAAGTGGAGGGAGAATTGGTATATGACTTTTTGTTCACGGATGATTATATATTCAATGCACACTCTGAGGCTGAGATGCAACAAAGTAGGCATCAGGTCTCTGCTGCTTGTGCTAATTTTGGCCTAACAGTTAACATCAAGAAAACACAGGTTCTCCACCAGCTAGCACCATTATCTACCATCCACATGTAGAACCATTGGTTATAGCAAATGGAGAGATTTTGAATGCTGTGGATAAGAATACTTGGCAGTGTACTTTCTAGGGATGTACATGTGGATGATGATGTTGATGCATGCATTGCCAGAATTTGCTCAGTGTTTGGGAGACTCTGAAGGAAAGTGTGGGGGAGAAGAGGTATTAAACTGCCTACCATTCTGATGGTCTACAGAGCCATTGTGCTGACCTCATATATATATAGCTGTGAAACCTGGACAGTCTTCCATGCCAGGAAACTAAATCATTTCCCCTTGACTTCACTTAAGAAGATTTTGAAGATCACCTGGCGAGATAAGGTACCTGATGCTGAGAGCCTTTCTTGAGCTGAAATGCCAAGCATTCAAACTCTGATGCAGAGAGTGGTTTTCCCATGGGCTAGCCAAATTGTTTGAATGCCAAACTTAATGTTTGCCTAAGAGACTGTTTTATGGAGAACTCACAGAAGGCGAGTGCTCAGGTGGAGGTCAGAAGAAGCAATACAAGGACAGTCTCAGGAACTTTGGAATTGGTCATGAGATGGGAGACACTGGCAAAGGACCATCGAGCCTGGTATGGCCACATCAAAGAATTCGCTGTGCTCTATGAATGAAGTAGAATTGCAATAGCTCAAAAGAAACATGAGATGCACAAATTTAGAGACATCTGCACTCCAAATGTTCATGTGCACTATTTGTGCCTGACCTGTGGGAGAGCCTTCTGAGTTCATGTTGGTCTGATCAACCACAGTTGGACGCACTGTACCTTGACTCCAACATAGCCATGTTATTTTGGTCCTTCTCCAGAATGAAAGATAACAGCCAGCCAAGTATTTATTAAGTACCTCTCTGTGCCATGCAATATGCTAAGCTTGTGGATACAAAGAAAGGCAAATGACAGTTCTTGCTCTCAAGGAGCTTACAATCTAATGAGGATAGATAGCATTCAAATGGAAAACGAAAAGCAGAGGGGAGTGAGAAGATAACCCTTTGGGTGAAGGGGCCTGCTAGAGACATTCAGAGGAGTGCAGCCCACAGGGAAATGAAGAGATAGTTGGCCTGGGTGCTCTCCTTAAATGGAGGTTCGAGGAAGCACACTGCATTCTCCACTCCCTAATGAGAGGGAAGTCGGGGCCCTAGGGCTAGAGGATACTGAAGAGATGTGAATGTGAGGCCTGAAGTCATGCCAGGATGAAGAGGTTCCTCAGGCATGATGGAGAAGTACAGAGGAGTGTGGCTATGGGAAATGTGGAGTAGGATGCATTTCGCAAATGATTTATGGCCTCTGCTTCTATAATCTCATCCCTCCTGATCAACATGATGTCATCAAGTTTGTGATATATCTGTCCTTGGAAGGGAAGCATCGTTCAATTCTCTGCCTAACAGAATGAGGGTGCAGTGGCTGTGAGGGAGATTTCAGGTGGCCCTGGGAAGGATGACCTCCTTTCCAGGTGAAAGCAAACTTCCCCTGCATAATCTCAGCCATATAAATAGATAAAATAGTATTGGTAAGGTCAGTAATCCCATCCCACTCCCTTTGGGCCTTGACTACCTCATTTGCTTATCACTTTGACAAAGTCAGGAACAGCTTCAGGAATGGGCATGACAGCTTTGCTTAGCCTCTCTAATTCACCATAAGCTGCTAGGTGCCATCTGTCTTCCTCTTAGGCCACACTTGATTGTAAGAGGGAGTTGGTATAATGAGTCCTCCAGCTTCCTTAATCCTTGTAACTAGAGAAGAAATATCTTTCACCCCGTTAGACCTGATATTGTTTGTTGTTAAATATACTGGGTGGTTTGGGTAGCTTTGAGTGTTTGCATTTAATCCTTACCCGCAATAACCTGCAAAGAGGTTTCACACAGATGCTGATTCCCAGGAGTTCATGGTCTCCCTTTCCTGTATGATCTATTCTCTGTTATTTCATGTGGGTGATCCAGAGGAAGCAGGACCTTTGTGGGGAGGGGTAGGTTCATTAAGCTTGAATGGTGTTGAATGGTTCCTGCTTTTCTGTGTTGGATTTCACAGTACAGTTTTGCTAGTACCTCTACAGGCTAGCCATCAATTGCTTTCTTATCTCCTCTCTGTTTCAGGAGCCATTCCCAAACCATCCTATGAGACTGTCATCTTCTTTTGCCTACCTAGGAAGGTGAGGAAAGAGCTCTGTGCCCTAATCCTCAGAGTACCTATTTGCCTTGATAGTATTTGTCCAGATTACCACTATGCAAATCTCTTGCGCCAATTTCAGTAGTTGATCAGTACACGTCAGAAGAGTTCTATTGAGGTAAAGACCCATATCGGCCAGGACTCTGCCCAGAAAGAGGGATCTAATTGCTCCTGAGACAGGTTGGATGTGGCATACCCTCTCACCTCCAGTGGATCAAATAAATTTATCAGACTCATTTACTTTAGAAATATCATCCCCTCCCTTGCAGATCCTTGTGCAGGTAAATATAACCATTTTAGCCAAAAGACAGCCTTGAAGGGCCATAGTAAGTCCCTGAAGAGCTCCCCGAACCTATGTAACTCTGCTATGGAAAGTATTGCCATGCTGGCCTCAGCAGCCAACTCTAGTGATGCATTAAGTTGCTGTTTGAAGTGTTCTTGAATCCTTCCTGGTTTCCAGGTGGTAAAAGCCCACCCAGGCCCTGTTCTCTCTGTAGGAGAAATTATATGTTGTGGTGCAGTAACAGGATAATCCGTGGGCTTTCTTACCACACGTTCCCAAGTCTGTTCCTTACTCCTGCTCTTAAGCTCCTGTTTTATGGCTTGCATATCATCGAGATGTGGTACAGTGGCTGAGGCCTATTGGTATGAGCTGCAGCTTGAGCCTTGGCCCCTTGAGCCAATGAAGCCTGACTTTCAGGATAAAACCAGCCTAACTCATGCTGGAGGTGGTGGTGAAAGAAGGGATGGTAACCCTGTTAGATAGCGATCCTAATCACGAGTGGCATACAAGAGGCATTAATTAACAAGCACCTCTGCTGAGGGTTAGGGATTCAACACAGTCCCTGCTCTCAAGGAGCAAGGCAAGAAGAATTTTACTGGGGGAACAAAATAACAGATGAAGAAAAGGGAAGTAGGGAAAGAAATGTTTGGAGTGGAGAGTGAAAGGAAGATTTATAGGGAGTGGCTAGGAAGTAACTTGGTGTCTTGGTTCCAGGTAAGCTAAGTTAGAAGTTTTCTTATCAGGGCCCATATAGAAGTCCAGTTTTCCATGATGGAGAGGGAGGAGGTGGTAATGAAGGCCTGGTAGAAGTGGTGTAGTTTGTAGTTGATGTGGCCAGAAAATACTTAGGGTCTTGAGAGTTATTCAGTTCATTTCAGATGATTTCTACTGTACTTCAGATAATGTGAACTTGGACAAATTGCTTTCTCTCTTCTACCAGGCAGCTAGATGGAGCAGTGGAACACTAGGCCTGGAGTCAAGAAGACCTGAGTTTAGATCTGACCTCAGATATGTGCTAGTTGTATGACTCTGGGCAAATTATTTAACCTCTTTATGCCTATTTCCTGATAATATTGCATATCTTACAGTGTTGCTGTGAGAATCAGATTGAGATATTTGTAAAGTGCTTAGCAAAGTACCTTGTACTTAAAATGCTCTTAATAAATGCGTGTTTCTCTTCTCCTTCCATCAGATTGTACCTGATACCAAATTTAAAGGGAGAAAAAAAATCAATAAAAGCTTTCATTTATATATTAATGTTTAAAAGTATGTTCACATAAATGATCTAACCCTATGAAGCAGATAGTTTATTATTATCCCCATTTTACAGATTGAAATTCAGAGACTGAAATTCAGAAAGGTTAAACTATTTCCCCAAGGGCACATAATGAGTGACTGATACAACTAACACTTAAAACCAAGTCTTCCAAATACAAGTTCAGGACTTTTCCCGTTACTTGGCACTGCCTTGTAATGTGAGCATCAGATGGTCTGTGGCTCTCAAAAAAGAGTGGCCTTTCAATACAGGTGATTTCTATTTCTAATTAGATTCACAGCATCCTAGATTTTAAAACTTGAAGGAACTTTAGAGGTCATCTAGTTCAGCTTTCTCTTTTTCACATGAAGAAGAAGAAAACCATGGAGGAGACGTGACCTTCCAAAGTTAAACAGGCAGGTAGTAGCAGGATTCACACTTAGATTTTCTGATGCTCCCATTGAAATGTAAGCTCGTTGAGAGCAGAGGCTGTTTTTGCTTTTAAAACTTAATGAAACCTAGTTGTTTGTTGAGTATTCATTGGCAGTAGTTTTTTTAATATTTACAAATGCTGAAGGTCTCTTTTTTTTTCTTTCTCTAGAAAAAGGAGAGTGAGTGCCTACAGCTGAAACTTTTGGTTCTTCGGAATGAGCTGGAAAGACAAAAGAAAGCCCTGGGGAGGGAAGTGGCATTACTGCACAAGCAGCAAATTGCATTACAGGACAAAGGTGAGTAAAGACACAGAAGAGGAGTTATCTATCATACTTATTTATTAGTTTTCCTTTTCTTCCCCTCTCTGTCATCCATATATTCATCTTTCTCTAAATGGGCTGAATAAAACCAGGGGGAAAATCACTTCCTCTTTCTCACCTAATTATGGCTAACGTATTTACATTTGACTTTATATGCAATGAATCTGTGTAATCTAAATGAAGTAATTTATTGTTAATTGTATTGCTCTTTGCTAAATTGAATTCTCAAAATTTTTGTCTTTATCCCACATAGTACTTTGTAATTAGTATTTCAGTATGGATGCATCTTCCATCAATGCAACTCTATTTGGCATTCAAAGTCCTTAGTAATCCAGCTCCCTCCTACCTTTCTAGTCTTCTTATACCTTACTCCAATATCTGTACTCTTTGATCCTGTGACACTGGCTTCCTGGCTGTTCCATGAACAAGGCACTCAGTGTCTTGGTTCCAGGCATTTTCTCTGTCTATCCCCCGGAGGTTGGAACACTCCCTCTCCTGCTCCAGCTAATGACCTCCCTGCTTTCTTTAATTCCCAACTGAAATTCCACCTCCTTCCCCTTAATCCTAGTGCCTTCTTTCTGTTAATTATTTCCAATTTATTCAGTATTTATCTTCCTCTGTATATATTTATTTGCATGTTGTCTCTCTCATTACATTATAAGCTTCTTGAGGGCAGGGACTCTGTTTTGCCCCTTTTGTATCCCTAGCGTTTAGCACAATGCCTGGTATATAGAGCTTAATAAATATTTGTTGAATTGAATTGAAGCAAACAGAGGTTAAGTGATTTTTTCAGGGTCACAAACCTAGTAAATATCTAAAGCTGTATTTGAACCTAGGTTTTCCTGACTCCTGGCCCAGCTCTCTATCCATTGTGCCAGCTAGCTGTCAAATTTTGTATCAGAGGTAAACTGATTAGCTGCAGGTCAGCTAGCTAGTAAGTTTCAGAACTATGTTTCAAGCTTACTCCGGTGCTGTTTTCAGTATGCTGTACTTCTGTACCCCTACCCCCATTATAATTATCATCATTACTTGGAGTTGTTTCACTGTCATTTAATTTCATGGGACAGTAAAACATATCCAAATTTACCATTGCATCCAGAGGCATCATTAGGTTTAGAACACAGTAGATCCATCTAATTTGATTTTTCCTTTTTATCTATTACATATTGTCATAATATGTAACTTTGAGTTAGTACCTAAGATTGTCTTTAAATGGCTGACCATTAACATTGGATTCCATATGATATTTTCTAGTTATAGTCCCATAATCCCTGCCCTCATCAGCATGCTCTCTGTAAATAACTTTGTAGTCAAATCTTCGCAAAAAGAAAATAAAGAAAAAAAATAAAACAAAAAACCCAGTCATCTGCACAGAAACCTTCTGGAACACACAACCTTGGTCCTTCTTTTAGCTTCATTAAATAGTGCAATCTGGCTTTCTAATTTCATATTTAATTGATGTTTGAAATATTTTAAGTGGTCAGATGAATTTTTAAAAATTAGATCCATTTTAAAAACATGTAGAAAATAAACTTTTAGCAGTTTTTTCCCCCACAGTGTTAGTTTAACACTGCTTTGGTAGATGTCTCTCTCAAGAACACTAGGGCTAGGGTTTTAATCATTTTTACCTGTGTTTCTCGGCTTCTCATTCAGGTCTTATTTGGGCTATTGTCTTTTAGGGAAAAATCTTGGAGAAAAAAGTATTATGTTGATTGATTATACATTCAATTTTAGACTGATGGTGTCCTAAAGGAGCTTGAACCTGGTCATATTCCAAAATTGTTGTTGAAGGAAAAAAACAACCTATTTTAGAAATTAATGAAATTTGAACACATAATGGCATGGTAAATCATTAGAAAATGTGAGGAAATTTCCCCTTTCTGACCAATGTTCGGTAAAGGGCGTTGCACACAACAAGGATGAAATAAATGTTTGTTTCACTGAATTATCTTTCTTAGAATTTAACTCCATAAAAATAGAAGCCCTGCCTTATTACTGTGACCAGCAGAGTGCTCTGAATGCTGTAGGTGCTTAATAAATGTTGGTAGAATTGAATTGTTTCTCAGAATTGGAAGGACCTCAAGGGTCATGTATTCCAGCTCTTATGTAATTAAAAATACACTCTGCAACTCTTTGGATGAGTTATTAGTAGTGGGGAACTGTTATATCCTGATGGGTCACCTTTGGATAACTCTAATCTTGGGAACTTTTTACTTCCATTAATACAAAGCCTTTTTCTCTGGAACTTCTACTCATTGTTCCTGTCAACAAATCAGCAAGCTTATGCATTAGGTAGAGTGCCTCATCTATAGTTAGGAAGACCTAGGTTCAAATAATGCCCCAGAAACTTACTAGTTGTATGACCCTGGCCAAGTCATTTAACCTTTGCTGCTTCTGTTTTCTCATCTATAAAATGGACATAATATAATACCAGCCTCCCAGTGTTGTTATGAACATCAAAGAAGAATCAAGAACAATCAAAGAATCAGAACAATCAAAGAAGATCAAAGAAGAAGTATTTGTAACTCATTTTGCAAACCTTAAAGCATTGTGTAATACTAGAGATTATTATTTGTTGAGCACTTAACATGTGTCAGGTACTGCACTAAGTGGTCGGAAACAACATGCAAATTATGTGCATAAAAGATATATTTAAGGCAATTGGAGGTAATATCAGAGGAAAGACACTAAAATTCAAGGACACTGGGTGAGGCTGTTTATAGAATTCCTGGAATGAATTAGCTGTAGTGGATGTCATGAAAGTGTATTATGAACTTACTAATTCAAAGGAACATAGAGAAGGAAATTAGGGGGCTAATATAATGCCTTTCCTAAAAAAGCAAAATGTTTTATAGAATCCATTTTGTGTGTGTGCGTGTGTGTGTGTGTAAGTATTTCTATGTAATTCTGTATGGATATAGAAACAGATATATAGACATATGCATACGCACAGATATATGTATATATGTTCCTAATAGATAAATTCAGGAGATCAGACTTTCTTACTTATGTTCCTGGTTGTTTTACTGACTTCCTTGATTTACCCTCTTCAAATCATGTAGTTGGAATAATGCTAATGATAGTAACTAACATTGACAAAGTTCTCTAAGGCAGCTAGGTGGTAGAGCGACTAGAATATTGGGTGTGGAGTCAGGAAGATCTGAGTGTAAATGTGGTCTCACATACCTGCTAGCTGTGTGATCCTGGGACAGTCACTCAACCCCTCTCTGCCTAAGCTTCCCAGTCCCTAAAATGGAGATAATGATAGCACCTGCCTCACAGAGCTGTTGTAAGAATAAAAGAAGGTATTTGTAAACCTTACAGCACCATATGCATGTATTAGTATTTACAATGTGTATATATCTAGAGCTGAAGTCTTTACAAAGCTTTAGAGTTGAAGGGAATCTGTGAGTTTTTTTGAGCTGTAGACAAGTGAACACCTAAACCATCCAAGACACATGGTTTCTATCCCATTTATAAAAATCTCCAGGGATAGAAGCATAACCTTCCCTGGTAGCGACTTCTTTATTTCAATGTAAACTCAGTCTTTGTGCCAGCTGAACCCAGTTTAATAGACTAGTTTTTTTGTAGTTGTCTTACCCACACTGTCCACCTATGCAGTTTCTAATGCTTTCTGAAAATTATCCCTTTAGAGTCTCATCATATTTTCGTGGCCATTCTTTCTAATTCCATCTTCACTTTTGTTCTTTTATTATATTTTATATATATTATATATATTTTTCACCCGCTCCTGATATAAGACTGTAAAATTGAAAAGGGAGTCTTAGAAGTCAACTTCTATACCTCTTACCTAAGTTGTGAATCCCCTTAATGTCTTCCCCCACAAAAATGGTCAATTAGCCTTGATGAGAAACTAATTACCCTCTCTGAAGTAGAGAAGAAATTAATTTTTCCAAGTCTTTGCCAAGAATTTGTTTTCTAGAAACTCATCCTTTAACTCTGAATTTCTAATAATTCAGTGGAAACATTTCCTAATTCCCCTACCTTCACATTGCTAGTGCTTCCTTATGAGATTATTTCTTTGTCTGCTGTCTCGTAGGCACATACTTACTTGCATCTTGTCTCCCTCATTAGAATGTGAGCTTCTTGAGGGCAAGGACCATATTTTTTACCTTTCTTTGTATCCCAAGCACATTGCCTGGCACAGAGCAAGTTATTAAATAAATATTTGTTGACCGACTGACTGCCCCTTTTGGTGAAGAAAAGTGGTTTTTACTTCTTGGAGATTACTTGGAGTTGGATATGTTCTGACAGGGTTGATCCTAAGCATAGAAGGGGAGATGTTGCTACTTCCCACTGTTCTTGCCAAAAAAACTAATGAGGCCTGGGGTGTAGGGGAGCCACTCATTTGGGGATCTGTCAGGTTTGGCATCTGAATGTGTTAGTAGGGCCCGATCTTGTTTGAGAACTCCCGTTCCAACCTTACTAACACCATGGTAGGATAATGGGTTACAGACCTGGGAGGCATCCTAAAGGTTACCTGGTCAGGACAATCTGAGAGAAGGTAAGTGATTTATTCATGGTCACAAAACTGGTAAGGAGTTGAGTTGGAATTTGAATATGAGACTTTTGATTCCATTTTCCTGTGTTTTTACTACTACAGCAAGCAGCCTTCTTTATAGGAAAATTGCCAAGTATATTCCTATACAAAGCAAATTTAACTTAGAAAGCTACCTTTACACAAGTTAAGCTTAATAACGCCACTTAGAATTCCCTAAGTAGTACATAGTGGTGATAAAAGTAGCTCCTGTGCCCCTTTAGTACAAATTATTTGGTTATGTTGTGATTTCATGACTTTTGATTAAATTAGTTTATAGAGCACCGTGATTTGCAGGTTTTACTTTACGAGTTTTGCTGTGGTGGAAGAACAAAATCTGTCTCTTTCATTTATAAAGGTGATTTAATACACTTTGGTTGTGGTGGTGAAATAGTTTACTAATATGAATTATGCTGAGGACTTCTTACTCAGGGTGACGTTTTTCCCTTGTTAGTACTTATTTTGCCTGAGGGTTTTGAGCCTGTGAACTTAGAGTCAGGTCTGACAGGCTGGAACTTCTGATTTCTAATCTGGGCCCTGCTACTGATTCCTCTGAGCAATCGAAAAAGAATTACTCCACATGTTTGTCTTTTTACACATCTGTTCATCAAGGATCACTACCTCCCAATAGCACCATATGGATTAATTTAAGCTCTTGGAAGAACCCAGGTGCATGCGTGTGCATGCACACACAGACGCACACGTGCGCGCGTGCACACACACACACACACACACACTTTTATATGTAAAAATTCTGCAGGACGTGAGTGTTTTATTGGAGACATCCAAAAAATAGATTTCATTAATGGTGATGGCATATGTGCTTTACTTTGCCTTCTGTGTAATAAGGCCTGTTACTCTGTACTACTGAAGTGGTTTTTAAGTTTTATAATCTTGGGGGTAACTTCTAGCTGGTCTAAGAACTAAACTCTTTGGTATTACCGGTTATTTAAAAAGCAAGCTCACAAATAGTCGTTCATCTCTAGCATGGATTTGTAATTTGGCTTAGTATGTTAAAGAAAAACCAGGTATCATTTCGTTAGCGTCTCCTAAAAAAGCAGTTTCAGTCTTCCCATTACTTCAAGATGTATGCTTTTTTTCTGTGTCATCTCTCTTACCCCTTTTCAGAGACAAGGGGGAGATGTGTTGGTAATTTCATAAAATCCTAGGTCTTAAAGCTGGGCATGTCTTTGAGGGTCTTCTTTCTCCCTGAGAGAAATGTTTGCAAACCAAAAAGTCTTAAAGATCAGTGCTCCATGGGAAGTGATGAGGATTTTTAGGATCATTTTTTGTAAGGCGGGGGCACCCAAAAGAGAGGTACTTTTTTGGGGTGGGGGCGAATTTTCTCCCTTCTAGAAAGGTTGACAGAGCAGGAAACGAATGGTGGGTAGGAGCAGTTGCTACTTCATGATAGAGCAGATTAGGATGGCTAGATTGAGCAAAGCAGCAACTTGGGGAACTTCCACATAAACATCTGAAATCTCAGGAAAGGAGTTTGTAGTAGACTTGGTAATGTACAGTCAATCTTCAACTTTCAAGGGGGCAATTTTCCTAGAAAACAGCATCAAAGTAAAAAATGCGAATGTTAATACATTGAACCTATGGGAAATAGGGGGTTAGGTTCCCATGACCACTCAAAACTGCAGTCTTTTGCTACAGAGTGCTTGAAATATACTTTTTTTGCGAACAGTTTTATAACAGAATATTAATTCTGATGATATGCACTTTTCCTAACACAGTAACCATGAAATAACCCATCAAATGCAGTAAACACACAAAAAAATTGATAACATGCAGAAAACATTTTTTCTTGCTAGTAATTCCCTAGAATTCTGTGACCTTTTGTGCTAACATCTCAATTAAAAATAAACCAAACTATTGATTTCAGACAGTATTCACTTTTTATAACACATGAAATCTATAGTCCCATAAATGTTATACAGGACATAAAATTCTTTGAACCAAAACCTTTTTTTAACCTGAGCCTTACTTTCCACCGTGTCAGATGGTGGTCTGAGGGCATTATACTTTATACTGTACTGCTATAAACCTTTCTACCTTAGCTGCCCTCTCAAAACCAAGGGAGAGATTGGTGGGACTTTTGTCGCTGCTGTTTGAAGACACCAAGACTGGCTAGGTGTCTGACACAGGCTTTCTTAGTGGTTGGATGGCATTGGAGCTCATGTAGGGTGCTCCAGCTTGGCATAATCTGTCAGCGGTGTCTGCTTCACGTGCCATTTGAGTTCCTTCAGTGTGCTCAAAGTATGGGAGCATAGCATAGGTGAGTTGATATTGAGGCTTCTAATGATGATGGGATTGGCAGTCTTGATGTCTCTATCCTGCTGATTGATTAGGTCAACAGCAGTTGCAGACATTCCAGTGTGAAATTTATCTAGCACCTTTGTTTTCTTACTGAGCCTCATCACTCACTTTGCATACTTGGACTTAAAACCCCAGAGGAATTGTACTGTGCTTTGAGGGCATAATTGCAACACAAAATTTGTTTTAAAGGCAAACAATGAAAATATGCAATAAATGCGGAGGTGGAGGGGAAGGTGATCTTTACTTTACAAGACTGATGAAGAACCTAGTAGAATACCAGCCTCTGCATAGACTTATGGACATTGCAGCTTTCATTTTTTTCTCTACTGTTCATAGCTGTGAAGGTAGGCTATTACCAACATGAAAGTGAAAATGAGGTTGCTAATAAAATTACCTGAATGCTTGAAGTTGCAAAAATTAAACATGTGAATGTGAGGATTGTACATTAACATGAGAGGTATTTTAATATTTCAGGAATAGATAATATATTGACAAATTCATGTAAAGATAACTGAAGTAATAGTAAATTAACTTGGAAGTGCTTTTTCTCCAAAAAAACTTTAGTGGAAGAAAGATTTTATTGTTTGCTATTTTCAAGTCTCTGTAAAATGTGAGTTTGCCTTTTATTTATATACATACACACATATATATGTGTTTGTGTGTGGGGATATATGTACATATGTATGCATACATATGAATTTGAGATTTACTCAGTCAAGTCACTCTACTTCAAGTAGGGCAACCACTGGTTGCATGATTTTTAATGAAGCTGTTTTCCTTCTCCCCTCCCTTTAGTTTCCTCACTTATGAAAATAATGAGTAGTTCTTTCCTGCCTTCTGTTTCCTTATTTATAAAATGAGGGCTTTGAGCTAGTGCCTAGATATAGAACATCAATGAGGGCCTTGAACTAGCTTTTAAACATGTAAAGACCTTTAAAGACATTAATTTTTGTTTCAGAGAAAGCATGATATAATAGAAAAAGACCTATATTTTAAGTCCGAAAAAATTGAATAAAATTTTCAGGTCCTTTCTATATCCTAAATATGATAATCCCAAGGACAGAGCTTTTTCCATTGCACCACATTGCCTCAGTGTAGAGGATATGGTGAACACTATAGCTAAACATTACAATAATGTTTTTCCTATTCACTATCTGAGAAGTGAATTTTCCTTTTTCTCCATTTACCCAGGAGCCATATGGATACTGGAATTAATACTGTTGTTGTCATCTCTTTGGGGATTACTTTCTGCAGGTGTGCCTGTGCAGTGATTAGCTGCTATCATCCTTTGTGAACTGTGCACTATAGGTTAGGCATTTTGCCTCTTTTGGTACTTACTTATAAGGATGAATGAAGTTAATTCCTTTAAAATAGACCTTATTTAATAGCATTAGAGTGACCTTGGGAATGATATTCAGGAGATTTGCTTCCCAATTATGACTGAATCATTAATTTGCTTTGAGATATTGAATAAGTCATTTCACTTCTCTTGGCCTCGTATTATACTATGAAATAAAGGAATTGACTGTCCAAATCATAAAAAATACCCTCTGCTCCTGTCACCTGTGGGTGGGAAATGTGGCATGTCTGCATTATTCATATATATATATATATATCAGGTTGTTGCAAATTTATACCACAGTAAGTGGATTTCTTTGTTTCTTACTGTCTGATTTTGTATAATTTTTTTTTTTTAAAGATTCTGTTCCTGCTTTTAAGAGACTGTTGGAATTCTGGGTCACATGACCAACAAAATTGAGGACTAGACACTTTCTCCCATCCTTCCTACCTCTCAGACCACTCTAAAACAGTAATTATGTGCAAGAGATAAAGTGATTGCAGCCATTTTCGTGGTTTAGAACACCAAGAACTCTAATAAGGTAGCAATTCAGTGAACTAATGGCATTGAAGTAGCAACCTCTCCTCTATAACCAACCATCTCAATCAATCAAGATTTATTAAGCAACTGCTATGTGCCAGTCACTGTACTAAGTACTGGGAATGCAAAAAGAAGCAAAAGACAGTTCCTAACCTCAAGAAGCTTTCAACTAAATGGAGAAGACAACATACAAAGGAAGCTGGATACAGGATAAAAAGGAAATAATTGAGAGAGAGGGAAGGCACTGGGATTAAGAGAGGTTAGGGACTGCTTCCTGTAGAAGGTGGGATTTTAGTTGGGATATAAATAAAAGAAGGCAGAGAGGTCAGTAGTTAGAATGGAGGTGAGAGAGCATTCCAGGCATGGGGACAATCAGAGAAAATGCCTAGATCTGAGAGATGAAGTGTCTTGTTTGTGAAACAGTTAGGTGGCCAGGGTCGATAAGAGTACATGTTAGGACATAAGATGTAAGAAAACTGAAAAGGTAGGAAGAAGAGGATTTTGGATTTGCTCCTGGAGGTGATAGGAAGCCACTGGTGATTAATAATAATTAATTCTTACAATATTGCAGTTTTAAGAAAATCACTTTGGTGGGTGAATGCAGGGATGGATTGGAGTGAAAGGAGACCCGAGGCAGGCAGACCCACCAGTAGATTATTGCAGTAATAGTCTAAGTGTGAGGTGATGGAAGCCTGCTCTTGAATGGTGGCAGTATCAGAAGACAGAAGGGGCTGTATTCAACAGAGATGTTGAAAAGGTGAAAAGACCTTGGCAATAGCTTGAGTATGGGGCAAGTTAGAGATGATGACAAATCCAAGATGACTACTATGTTGTGAGCCTGAGAGACCAGGAGGATGGCATTACCCTCTACAATAATGGGGAAGGTGGGAGTGGGGAGGCTTTAGGGGGAAAGCTAATGAGTTCTGTTTTGGACATACTGAATTTAAGCTGTCTACTGGTCATCCAGTTGAAGATACCTAAAAGGCAATTGGAGATGTAAGATTGCAGGTCAGCAGAGGTATTGGGGCAAGAAAGGTAGATTTAAGAATCAGCAGCATTGAAATGGTAATTAAATCCATGGGATCTGATGAGATTACCATGTAAAATGGTATAGAGAGAGAAGAGAAGAGGCCCAGGACAGAACCCTGAGGAATACCTACAATTAGAGGGCATGATCTGGAGAAGTATCCAGTAAAGGAGACAGATTAAGAGTGGTCACATAAGCAAGAGAGAGTGTTTTCCCAAAAACAGAGCAAGAAGAGAGTATCTAGTAGGAGAGAGTGATCAACAGTATCAAAGGCTGCCCAGAGTCAAGGAAAATGAAGATAGACGGATTTGACAACTAAGACATCATTTGTAACTCAGGAGAGAGTAGTTCTGGTGGAATGATAAGATTGGAAGCAGATTATAAGGGATTCAGAAGAGAGTGAGAGAAGAGAAAGTGGAGGCATCTATTGTAGACAGCCTTTTCCAGGAGTGTAGCTACAAAGAGCTTAAAAGATACAGGACAGTAGTGGAGATAGAAGGATCTAGTGAGTTATTTGAGGATGTGGGAGACAAAAAAATGTTTGTAAGCAACAGGAAATGAGCCACAGAGAGGTAAAGATTGCAAGTAAGTGAAAGAGTGGGAATGACACAGGGGGTAATCTGTTGGAGGAGATGGGATTGTTTGAACAAGTAAAGGCAATAGTCTTGGTAAAGAGTTAGGCCACTTCATGTGAAATAGGAATGAAGGAGAAGACAGTGGCAAAAGGCACCTGAGTGACAGATGAGGAAGAAGGGAGGAGAGAGAGATCACAGTGAATAGCCTCAATTTTTTTTCCTGTAAAATATGAGGCAAGGTTTGTGAGAGTGGGGGAAGAGGGAATCATGGAAGGTTTGAGGAGAGATGAAAAATTTTGGAAGAGCTGCTGTGGAGAGTGAGATAGTGGGTTGATGAGGGAGGCATAGTAGGATTACCTAGCAGCAGAAGGACACCATTGAGGCTATGAAATGTGAATTTGTAGTGGACCTAGTCAGAAAGGTTGTGTGAAGGCACACATGTGAAGGTGTAAAGGCAACAAATGGTAGGAGTGATCTAAGGCTCAGACTCAGCTAGGCATAATAGTGATAGGACAAGGGGGTTAGGGAGAGAAGAGGATTGTGTAGAAAGACCTTCACATATACAGGCAAGGAAATTCAAATAGTACAATACTATTCTACATCCACCAGAAACTGTTAGAAGGAATGGAAAAATGAGTTCCAAAGAGCAAAGGAGCCCAACATGACATAGTCTGCAAACCTGAGCTTCGATATCCAGTAAAAAGAAGCATTTAAAGCATTCCTAGGAAGAAACCAGAACTGAACAAATTGTTTTTCAAACCTGCCAGATAACAGTTATATAGGATATATAAAGAAATACAGCAACCAAGGACAACAGTAACAAAATAGCAACAGAGGGACAATTAAGAGATTTCCTTCTAAAGACACACAACAAAAAATGGATGAAAGCAGAAGTTGCATGGAAAAGATGTGAGAGAAAAAGGCCTGAAATATTTAAAGAACTAGATTTTAGTTTTAAGATTTCTTTAGTTTTTGGTTTTCAGTTTATTGATTTATCTTCTAATTTCTAACTTAAAAAGCAAAGGTTTGCTTTTTTGTTGATGGTTTTGAATAGACCTATAAAGTTGATAAACATTTTGCTAATTTGATTAAAGAGGACAGAGAATCATATTACCAAAATGTCAAAAGAACATGGTGAAATCACAACAAAAACAGGAGAAATAAAAAGAATTATCAGAATCTATTGTGCAGTTAGAGCAGAAATACAAAATACTCATACTAACAGAAGAACAAATAGAGATCTTAAATAATCCAGTTCTGAAAAGGAAATTTAACAAGTTGTGATGGAATTGTCAAAGAGGGGGAAAAAACCCAAACCCCAAATCCCTGGTCCTGATGAATCTACAGGAAAATCTTACTAAACAAATTTTTAAAAATGTGTTGATTTTTAACATCCATTTTTTACAAAACATTTTGAGTTTTAAATGCTTTCCTTTCCTCCTACTTCTCCCCCACTTATTGAGAAGGCAGACAATTTGATATCAGTTACACATATGAAGTTATACAAAAAATATTTTCATATCATCCTTGTTGCAAAAAAAAAATAGGAAGAAAAGAAAGTGATAAAAGAATACTTCACTATGCACTCAGAGTTTATCAGTTACCTCTCTGGAGGTGGATAGCATTTTTCATCATGGATCCTTTGGAATTGTCTTATATCATTGTGTTAATCAGAGTAGTTGTCTTTCACAGTTGATCCTTCTTACAAAATTACTTTTACTGTGTTCTCTCCTGGTTCTACCCACTGCACTTTGCATATAAATATTTACCAGTTTTTTTTAAACCATTCTGTACATTATTTCTTTTAGCACAATAGTATTCCATGACAATCATATACCATTAACTCGTTCAGCCATTTTCCGACTAATAAACATCCCTTCCATTTCCAATTTTGTGCCATCATGAAAAAAAAAGCTGCTATAAATATTTTTGTATTTATAAGTCCATTTCCTTTGTCTTTTGTCTCTTTGGGATACAAACCTAGAAGTGGTATTGGTGGGTCAAAAGTTACATATAGTTTAATAGTCCTTTGGGCATAGTTCCAAATTGTTCTCCAGAATGGTTAGACCAGTTCATAACTTTACTAGCAGTGCATTAGTGTTCCTGTTTTTCCATATCTCCTCCAGCACTTATCATTTTACTTTTTTGTAAGGTCAGCCAATCTGATAGATGTGAAATGGTACCCCAGAGTTGTTTTCATTTGCATTTCTCTAATCAGTAGTGATGTAGAGGCCCTAGTAACTGAGCTACCTTGGAGGATTCTTCAGCTTCCCCCTGAAGACTCTGCTTCCTGATGCTCTGTCCCCACCTTCCAGCCTCTCCTGCCTCCACCTTCCGCAGGTGTTTCCATTGAAGAAAAGGAATTGTATATGCCCTCTTATCCAGAACCTCCACTCTTTCAGCCCCTTTCCTGATACAAGTAAAGGTGATGACTTGATTCCTGCTGGAACTAAGGATTATATCCATACAAGAATTCAATGAAGAAATAGCAGGAAGACTCTCACCAATGTCTAATTACAATAAAAAGAAACTAGTAAAGGCATTCGTGAAGAAATTTGCCTGCAATGGTACTGTAATTAAGCATCCATAATGTGGAGAAGTAATTCAGCTACAGGCTCACCAGTGCAAAAACATGTGCCAGTTCGTCCTTGAGATTGGTCTGATTAAGGCCAGTTCATGAGTTTAAGTGCTTGTAACTTACTTAAGTTTAAGTGAGAATTTCTTTGTAACAAACAGAAAATTCCCTTTTGTCCCTTGTCACAAGTTTAAAAATCTCGCAGCTTGTATAATGTAACCATTTGGGGTCTGCTGTATAACTTGGGGTAGTGTAACTTATTCATGTAATAATCTGAAAAGAACAAAAAAAAGTAGTGATTTAGAGCATTTTTTCATGTGACTATTAATAGCTTTGATTTCTTTTGAAAACTGCCTGTTTATATCCTTTGGCCATTAATGAACTAGTGATTGGCATTTATTTTTTTAAATTTGGCTCAATTCCCTATATATTTAAGAAATGAGGCCTTTCTTAGAGAAACGTGCTGTAACAATTTTTTTCCTGCTTTTTAGCTTTTCTTCTAATTTTGTCTGCATTGGTTTTGCTTGCATAAAACTTTCTAAATTTCATGTGATCAGAATTATCTATTTTACTTCCTTTGATAACTCTTCTTTGGCCATAAACTTCCCTTATCGATAGACCTGACAGGCAAAATTTTCTGTTTCCATAATTTGCTTATAAGTTATTCTTTACGTTTAAATCATGCACCCATTTTTGCTGTCTTGGTAAATTTTTTAAGATGTTGATCTATAGCTAATTTCTGCCAAACTGTTTTCTGGTTTTCTTACCAATTTTTGTCTGATGGTGAGTTCTTGGCCCTTGGATCTTTGGGTTTTTAAAACACTAGATTACTGTGGTCATTTACTACTGTGTATTATGTACTTAATCTATTCCACTGATCCATCACTCTATTTTTTTTTTTTTTTTTGGAGAGAGGAAGGCAGGGCAATTGGGGTTAAGTGACTTGCCCAAGGTCACGTACCTGGTAAGTGTGTCAAGTGTCTGAGGCCGGACTTGAACTCAGGTCCCCCTGACTCCAGGGCTGGTACTCTATTCTCTGTGCCACCTACCTGCTCCGATCACTCTTTTTCTTAGCTAATAACTGATTGTTTTGATGACTACCACATTGTAATATAGTTCGAAATCTGGTATTGTAAGGCCTCCTTCCTTTACTTTTTTGCCCATTGATTCTTTTGTTATGCTTCACCTTTTGTACTTCTGGATGAATTTTGTTACTAGATTTGTTCTTATTTGTGTGGGAAGTGTTTTGTAATTGCATTCATATAGTCCCAGGGTTTGTCTTGGCAGGTAGATCCCAAGTGTTTTATGTTGTCTGCAGTTATTTACAATAGAATTTCTCTTCCTATCTTTTATGGATGGGATTTGTTCCTAATATCTAGACATATTGATGATTTATGTAGGTTTATTTTATATTCTGCAACTTTACTAAAGTTTTTTTTTTTGTCAGACTTTTAAGGGACGATTAGTAATAGTAGTACACATGCAAAAAAAATTCTCCAAAATCAGGAAAGAAAGTACCCATATATCTTCCTTATATGAGACAAATATAGTCCTCACAAATAAACAATAGAAGGACAAAGTACAGAAAACCTATAGACCATTATCATTAATAAACATTGATCCAACAGTTTTAAATAAAATTCTGTCAAATATACTATAGGAATTCATCCAAGTAATCCTTTATCCTGACCAAATGGGATGTATACCAGTAATACAAAGATAGTTCAATCTTAGAAAAACCAATCAAAACAATCATTAAAAACTAAAACATCCCAGATCACATGATTATCTGAATAAATGTGGGAAAAGACTGTGAGAAAGTACAATTTTTATTTGCAATAAAAATTTTACAAAGTGTGGTCATAGAGGGACCATTTGTAATATCATAAAAAATATTTTTAAGCCCAAAATAGAATATTATCCAATGTGGATACTTCAGAAGCTTTCATGGTAAATACAAGAAGAAAGCAAAGATTTTCACTTTCCTACCAGTTATTTATTCTAATTCTGGATAGCATTAAGACAAGACAGTGAAATTAAAGTTGTAAAGATAACAAAAAAATTCTAGGGAACCAGCAAAAGACCTCATGGAAACAATAAATACCTACAGTAATACAACCTTCAAAATGAATTTAGATACCAGCATTTTGTTGTTGTTGTAGTAGCGGCAGTAACAGTAGCAATAGCAGCAGCAGTGGTAGTAGTAGCAGTAGTAGTAGTAGCAGCAGTGGTAGTAGCAGTAGTAGTAGCAGTGGTAGTAGTAGTAGTAGAAGTTGTAGTAGTTGTTGTAAAATCCAACAGTGAATAATAAAAAGTGAAATTGAATTCCAAATAACTAAAAATGAATAAGACATCAGGGGATCAAATACCAAAAGATAAAAAGTATTGCATAGATTCAATTACAGAATGTTCCTTAGAGAAATTAAGTATAAATTTAATTGGTGGAAGAATTGTCAGTGGTCAGACCGTTTGGGCTATACTAATATGATAAAAATGGCAATAATATAAAAATTAATTCATACTTTTAATGTTATACACATTCAGTTATCAAAGGGATACTTTACAATACTTGGTAACAAAATTTATTTAGAAAGGAGGAACAGTTTAGAATATCAAGGGAAATAATGAAAAGATGTAGAGGACAATGGGGCAATTGCGCTTCCAGATCTTAGACAGTATTATAAAGCAACTATCATTAAAACCATCTGGTATTGGTTTAAGTATTCTGTTTCATTTAATTTCTTCATCTGTAAAAATATGGATAATAATATGAGCTTTCCTTCCTACACTTGTTTTTAGGATAAAATGAGGTAATATTTGTTTTGTGCTTTTCAAACTTCTAAACATTATATAAATGCTAGCTTATGAAAAGTATTATAAAATAGGTAGATCAGTGGAACAGACCAGACAGTGCAAGGTGTTCATTTTAAAAATTATTTAATGGCACCTTAAGCAATAAATTATTTCCCAATTCCATTACAAATATATTTTTCCTCTGTCACATCAAACTTGTCTTTGTTGGAAACATTATAGTTTTGTTTGTGCAGTGATTTGAAACCATCATGATTATATATATGCAATGATTTTGGTGTTTGAATAGTGATTAAATTAAACTGACCACTTCTGACTGAGAGCAGCGTGTTCTTGGAATTTCTCACACTGACATCAAATTGTTTTCAAACCAGTAACAAAAATTTGACATTTGAATGCAAATTGATTCTCAACTGATAGTCAGATGCATGCACATATCTTCATTTGCCTTCTGTACACTACACCAGAGACATTCCCTTATTTCCTCTGAAATCCTGTATTGGTACTTCATTAGCTTCGTAATCACATGAATGAGATGTTATGAACATTTGTGTTTTTGCAGCACAAGTTTCAGGCTGTTTGAAAACCATGATTACTGGACGTTTACATTTAAAACTATCTTGATACTGTTATGGACTATCAAAAACATTCTGTAGAAATAGATTTTATATTGCCTTTTATGGTGGTACTAAGGCTTTTTTTCTAGTTTAAATTTATCTTCTACTTTTGTTACTATTTTTACATATGGCATGCTTAAATTAAATTGTTGGCAACACTGGTCACTAATTCTTATTTGTAGTAAAACACATGACATGGCAAGACAACTGGATTTGTAGTCCTAGGAGTTGGTTTCAAATCTCCATTTTGTTACTTCCTGTCTGACCCTTAGACAAGTTGCCTCTCTGAACTATAGTTTTCTTCATTGTAAAATGATGTTATTATTAGATGATATCATTGATCCCTCATGGCTCAAAAGTTTGTGATCTATTAATGTGCCTTAAGAGAAAATATATATTAGTTGTCACGTGTCACTGCTAAAAGCTTTGGAAACCCATTAAAATCTTAGATATTAGGTGCACTGACTTTTTTTTAGTTGCCTTACCAATGTAGGAGTAACCACATTTCCTGTTTCCTGTTTCATTCAAGAAGTGTTATTGTTTTTGATGAGCAAAACCATGTATTTAAAAAATATACTTATCTATTTACACCCGGTATGCAGAAGATTGTAGAACAATCAGAGGTCTTTGTTGGGACTTGGAAAAAATAACTTTCATGTTACTTTTCACAAATAAAGTAAATGTTAGCAATGGGCATCTTATGAAAAGAGAAAGACTTTTTATCCAAAATCCCTGTGAAACTTTGCATTTTATATTTTCAGGGAGCGGAAAAGGCGTATTTTTAACATGACCCATTCAGCCAATGAGTACTATCTAATTATGTTCTGCTTAATATAAACTAGAATATAAGCACCCTGAGAGTAAAATATTTTCCTTCTTTGTATATGAATCCCTCTAGCCATTGTACCTGACAAATAGAAGACCTTTAATAAATGGTTATTATTTGTGCTAAATTATTTAAATATTGTCTCTTTGGCCTAAACTTTAGGGGAGGGGAAGAGGGAGGGAGGGAGGGGACAGAGAGAGAGAGACAGAGAGACAGAGAGAATGAGAATGAATGAATGAGAGAATATCTTTGAACATATTTAGAATCCTGTTTTAGTGTCTAATTTTAGTATCTATTTCATAATAAGGTTACAAGTTTCTTCAAAATGATATTTCAAAAGAAGTTATTCAGCCTACCAATTTATAGAACATTACAGACCTATTTCTTTTAGTGATTTAAGTCACTGTAACTGTAATGATCTATGGAATAGATTAAAAAAAACCAGCAGGTGAGAGAGGAATTTACCTGGAGAAAGAGAAAGGGAGAGGTAGAATGGGGTAAATTATCTCACATAAAAGAAGCAAGCAAAAGCTTTTACAGTAGAGGGGCAGAGGGGAGAGGTGAAAGGAGAGTGTAAACCTTACTCTCATCAGAATTGGTTCAAAGAGGGAATAACATACACACACAGTTGGGTATAGAAATCTATCTTACCCTACAGGAAAGTAGGGGGGAAGAGGATAAGTGAACAGGAGGGATGGTGATAAAAGGAAGGACAGATTGAGGGAGGGGCAGTCAGAAGCAAAACACTTTTGAGGAGGGTCAGGGTGAAAGGAGAAAGAGAATAAACAAGGGGATAGGATGGCAAGAAATACAGTTAGCAGTAGTAGCCGTGAAAAAATTTTTGAAGTAAATTTTCCTGATACAGGCCTTATTTCTCAGAACTGAATCAGATTTATAAAGGTGATAGCCATTCCACAGTTGATAAAAGATCAAAAGATATGATCAGTTTTTAGATGAAGTAATCAAAGCTATCTATGGCCATATGAAAAAATATTCTAACTCACTGTTGATTAGCCATACCTACTAGATTGGCTAATAGGACAGCAAAGAAAAATGACCAGTGTTGGAGGGGATGTGGGAAAAATGAGACATTGATGCATTGT
This sequence comes from Phalanger gymnotis, assembly GCA_028646595.1. NCBI lineage: Eukaryota > Metazoa > Chordata > Mammalia > Diprotodontia > Phalangeridae > Phalanger > Phalanger gymnotis. Next base: position 714,610,243 of record CM053622.1, read on the forward strand.
TGGTGGAGTTGTAAATTGATTCAACCATTCTGTAGAGCAGTTTGGAACGTATATATACCCAAAGAGGGGTATAAGGCCATGCATACTCTTTGAACTAGCAATACCACTGCTAGGTTTGTATCTCAAAAGAGATTAAAAAAAAAAAAAAGGAAAAAGACCTATATGTACAAAAATATTTATAGCAGCTCTTCTGGGGGCAAAGAATTAGAAGTTGAGGGGGGGATACCCATCAGGTGGGGAATGGCTGAACAAATTGTGGTATGTAATTATGATGGAATACTATTGTAGCATAGGAAATAATGAGCAAGATGCTCTCAGAGAAACCTGGAAAGACTTGCATGGGCTGACGCAAAGTGAAACGTAATGTGTACAAAGTAACAACAGTATTGTAAGATGATCAACTGTGAATGACTTAGCTATTCTCAGCAATACAACGATCCAAGGCAGCTCTGAAGGACTTAGGATGAAAAATGCTCTCCATCTCCAGACAAAGAACTGATGGTATCTGAATGCAGATTGAAGTGTACTTTTTTTAAACTTTCTTTATTTTTCTTGGGGGTTTTTTTGTGTATGTTTTCTTTCACAGCATGACTATTTATGGAAATGTTTTGCATGACTACACACGTATAACCTATATGGAATTGCTTGTCTTCTCAATGGGAGGGGAGGAGGGAAGAAAAGAATTTGGAACTCAAAGTTTTAAAAATGGATGTTTACTAGCTGTGTGAGCTTGGGCAAGTTACTTAACCCCAATTGCCCTGCCCCCCCAAAAAAACCCTAAAAAATGGATATTAAAAATTGTTTTTATATGTAACTGCGAAAGAATAAAATACTTTTAAAAAAGAACCTAAAAATACAATTTTAATGTACAACAAAGTTGGGGACATAGGTACACATGATTGTGTTGATGTATATAACCACATGCATTAGCATAAATAAGATTGCTGCTTCTTAGATAGCTAAATTTGAGAAATTTGTTCGACTTTGCATACTTTTTGTCCATTTTCTCTCCTCGTATTTATAGAACCTACTATGCATTAGAGAGAGTAGATGAGCTTATGGAATTTTTTGGTTTTCTTTTTGGAAATAGAAGGTGTAGAGTCCAGGGCTTCTTAGACTCTTTCCATTCCTTCAGCGAATCTTAAACTGTAGGTCGTGACCCCATGTAGAGTTTAAGAAGTGCTGAAGCCAGCTTTTTAGGAGTTATCCTCAAACTAGGAGTCATCCTGGATTCCTCACTATCTCTCACTCTCCACATACAAGCTGTCTGTCACCAAGGCCTGCTGATTTCACCTTTGCAACATCTCTCAAATGTGCCCCTCTTTTCTATTCTGACACTGCCACCACTTGTGCACGCCCTTATCACCTCACACCTGTACTACTGCAATAACCTGCAAATGGGTCTGCCTGTTTCAAGTCTCCCACTACTCCCAATTCATCCTCCATTCAGCCACCAAAGTGATTTTCTTAAAATACAGGTCTAATCACACACGTACACACACATGCGCGTGCGTACACACACACACACAGACACACACACACACACATACGCAACACACACACAACTCAGTCTCTAGTAACTTCCCATCACTTCCAGGAACAAGTACAAACCTCTCTATTTGTCATTCAAAGTTTTTCGTAACCTAGCTCCTTCCTCTCTTTATAGTCGTTTTACACTTTACTCCCCAATATGTACTCTTAGATCCAGTGACATTGGCTTCCTAGCTATTCCATAAACAAGACACTGTCTCTTGGCTCTAGGTATTTTTTCTGGCTGCCCCTCATACCTGGAACACTCTCTCTTCTCTCTGAGTGTTGACGTCCCTGACATCCTTTAAATTCCATCTGAAATCTTACTGGGCAACTAAGTGGCACAGTGGATAGACTGCTGGCCCTGGAGTCGGGAAGACCTGAGTTCAAAGCTAGCCTTAGACGCTAACAAGCTATGTGACCCTGGGCAAGTCACTTAACCCTCAATTTGCCTCAGTTTCCTCATCTCTAAAATGAGCTGGCGAAGGAAATGGCAAACCACTCCAGTATCTTTGCCAAGAAAACTCCATGTGGGGTTATAAAGAGTCAGACATGACTGAAACAACTGAACAACCAAAATCTCACCTCCTACAGGAAGCCTCCCTCAGCCTCTCTTAATCTTAGTGCCTTCATCAGGTTCCTATGTATATTTGTTTGCTTGTTGTCTCCCCTACTAGACTCTAAGTTCCTTAAGGGAAGGGACTGTCTTTGGCCTCTTTTTGTATCCCAAGCACTTAGTGTAGTGCTTAGTAAATGTTTGCTGATTGATTTACATATAAAATTGAGGCCCAGGTGTGTTGGTAAGCAAAATGGGCTCCTTAGCACTTAGTGCGCTTGAAGAGTTTGGCTTTCCTTTGGTTTGAGTAATGCTAAGCCCCAGGCCCAGATCTCTATTAGGTGTGGAACCTATGTGGGTGTGGATTGGTGACTGGGGTGGGGCCCAAGGTGGGGCTGGCTAAGGGGAGGTGTTAACTCCAGAGCCATGCCCTATTAGGTGTTAACCTAACCTATGTGGATGTGAACCTCCCAGGGTCCTAAGGGGAGGGGCTAACTAGAACCAATCATAGCAGCCTAAATTCTGGTCATTCAGATGACAGTTTGATGACGTCTGAAGCCCTATAAGAAGGGAGAACAGAGCCATTTGTGCAGGGCTCTGGAGATGGTGTTGATGAGGAGACTTCCATCAGCTGTAGCTAAGGAGCCCTCCAGCTTGTAAACCCGGATGCTGAGACTTTGTTGAACTCTGGTAACTATGTATTGGGATTTGAATCAGACAAGGTCTGTCTGTTGATGTTTGTAATTTGTTTGTATTTTGTTCTGAAGTTCAGAAACCTGCTGGCTTTTTCCTCTGAACTAAGTGAATGATATTTGTGTGCTGAATTAAAGTAAGCTTGTCAACCCCTTCACCTTGCTTTCCTTAGTTAAGCAGATCAAAAGAACCTGTGTTTTTGCAGCATGCTGGCAGCTTTCTGGGTGCTGGCTGTGGGTGGATCTTACACCCCCACAGAAGCTGCTAACCAGATTGTGGAAACACCAGGGAGACTAAATAATTTGCCCAAATTTATGTGATAAGCAGCAAAACCAGAATTCACATTCAGGTTCTCTGACTTCCAATTCAGATTTTCTTTCTACAACACCAAGGCCTGGAGAAGGAGGAGGACAGGCTTAGAAAAGGGAACAGCAGACTAGGTGTCCTAAGATGCTGTATTTGTGTCCTGGCTCTGTAATTTTTTGTCCATGGAGTCACAGGCCTCTTCACCTCTCTATGCTAGAGTTTCCTCATCTATAAAATAAGGTAGAGTAGTAATCATCTGATGCCCTTCTTCTGGAATGTTGTGAGGACAGTTCTTTACAACAAGTACAGCCTCATGTGAGTGTAAAAATATTGTTCTTATTAATGTAATAGCAACAATAATAACTAGTGGTATTAGTAACCAGGAATTCTCTTTTAAGTTTCTTGTGCTTCATCCTGGTCCAGAGGTCCATATGGTTCTATGAAGCTGGAATGTTTTTGTATTCAGGTCTGCTGATCAAGTTTGTAAAACAACATACCTGCATTGAGAGGGCTCATCACTAACTTTGCTGAAGAGTGATCAATTTTTTTTTTCTTTGTTTTTTTTTTGGCGGGGAAGGCAGGGCAATTGGGGTTAAGTGACTTGCCCGAGGTCACACAGCTAATGTGTCAGATTTGAACTCAAGTCCTCCTGACTTCAGGGCTGGTGCCACCTAGCTGCCCTGTGATCAATTTTTCAATCTCTATAATTTACTAAAACCAACGTAATAGAAAGGCTGAGAGCTATAAAAGTGAAAGGAGTTCTCACTCAAACTAAAGCACGTTTTTTCATTCATTGTAGAGAGGTTACCCTCAATCTTAAGATAATCTCTCATTTTCACCTTATAATTATCCACTCTGCACAAACAATTATGTTTATCACTTCCATTTCAGGGAATAGTTCTCTCAGTAGCTTTGGCCCTGCTGTACCATTTGCCCTTTCCTGCAGTGGTTTGCAAAGGGAATGTTGTGACTTTCTGGTATCTCAGGATTACAGCACCCTGCTAGGGCTCCCTGTGTTGTTGAAATTAGAAGCATTCCTTACCAGAAGTACAGTTCATTTCTAAAATCTTGCTCTGTCTCTTTCCAGGAAGTACATTTGAGACCGAACACCTCAAGCTGCAACTGCACAAGGAATCCTTAAGTGAGCTGAGAAAGGAGTGCACTGCCAAAAGGTAAATGGTAGCACATTAGCACTGGTGAACCAAGTGTTGATTTACTGTGGAGTTTGCCTGGGGTCTGTGCAAGATGAGGGGAGAACATAATGTAACATGAAAGTCAGGGAAAGTACTGGTTCATTAGTATAAGGGCTTGGATTCAAGTCCTGCTTGTGTTGCTTCTTTCTTTTTTTTTTCCATTTAATTTTTTTCTTAATTACATATAAACAAAAAATTTTAACATTCATTTTTAAAAACTTTATTTCCAAATTCTCTTCCTCTCTTTTTCCCCTCCCCCATAATTGAGAAGGCAAGCAATTTGATGTAGATTATACATGTTCAGTCACGCAAAACATTTCCATATTTGTCTTGTAAAAGAAAATACAGACTATAACTATAAAGGACCTATGAAAAAAGACACTATCTGCATCCAGAGAAGAACTGATAGATAGAAGTATATATAGAACGGTTTTATATACATACCTACACAGATACATATATACATACATACGTATATATACACACATATATATGTATGTATATATATGTATATACACACACATATATTGATACCTATTTGTGTCTAATGGTAGCCATCACTAGGGCAGGGGATTGGGGTATAGAGAAGAAAAAGAAAAGAGAAATTTACATGATAATTTTGTTGCATGTTTGAAAGGAATAGCAAGATGTGTATAGATTTGCAGCTTATGTGCAATCATCTTTTTATTATACTATGTTCTGGAAATGTTTGTTTTTATTCCATAAGCTAAAAATAAAATAAATTTAAAAAAAAATGAAAAACATAGACCAAAAAGTAACAACAACAAAAAAGAAAGTAAAAAAGTAGGCTTCAATCCCCGTTCAGACTCCATCAGTTCTTTTTCTGAAGGTGGATTTGGTGCTTTGGGTCACTGTATTGCTGAGAATAGCTGAGTCATTCACAGTTGATCGTCATACAGTATTGCTCCCATTGTGTATAATGTTCTCCTGGTTCTGCTCATTGCCCTTTCATCAGTTCATATAAGTCTTCCCAGATTTCTCTGAAAGCATCCTACTTATCATTTCTTTTTTTTTAATTTTAATTTATTTTTAACATGTTTGGTTTTCAGCATTGATTTTCACAGGCGTTTGAATTACAAATTTTCTCCCCATTTCCTCCCCCCCCCCCACTCCAAGATGGTGTACACTCTGATTGCCCTGTTCCCCAGTCTGCTCTCCCCTCCGAAATTTGTTTATCTGTTCCCCAATTGATGGACATCACCTCAATTTCCAATTCTTTGCCCCCACAAAAGAGCTGCTGTAAATATTTTTGTACACATAGGTCCTTTTCCTTTTATCTCTTTGGGCTACAGACCTAGTAGTGATATGACTGAGTCAAAGGGTATATACAGTTTTGTAGCCCTTTGGGCATAGTTCCAAATTGCTCTCCAGAATGGTGTGTGTTGCTCATTTCTAAGATTCCCGGGGTATCCCACATGCTTCTACAGCCTGCCATACAGAGTCTCAATCGAAGTACCAATCCCATGCTTATTATTCTTGGCACTAGTCTTCCTGTTTCTCAGCCTAAATTCTAGCATCATTTTCAGATCTTCATCTCATGTCAATTATCTCATTGTTCTCTCTGCTGCCGCCACCGCCACTGCCACCCCCCGCCCCCCATTACCGCTACTACCACTGCCACACCTTCATGTTCTTCCCAAAGGTCACCACAGGGGTTCCACCTAATGTGCTGGAGGGCTTTCTTGTTTTCCTGAGCAGCTAGGTGGCACATTGGATATAGCACTGGGCCTGGAATTGGGAAGACTCCCCTTCCTGAGTTCAGATCTGGCCCCTGAGCAAGCCACTTAACCCTGTTTGCCTCGGTTTCCTTATCCATAAAATGAGCTGAAGAAGGAAATGGCGAACCACTCCAGTACCTTTGTCAGGGAAACCCCAAATGGGGTCATGAGGAATTGGCTACTACTGAAAAATAACTGAACGACAACCAGTGAAGCAGTCAGGCTGTCCACCTGTCGCTTCTTGCTCTCGTCCATAACTAGCCCATTTTTTTTTCCTAACGCACAGTTCTTATTCTTCTGCAGAGTTACTCATGTTACAGCCTGTTTACACTCATCATACCTATCTCTGTTGCCCTCTCTGTGATACTCATGTAAGTTGGAGTGTTTCACATCTCACTGCCATTTAGAAACACTGGTAAATTGTTAGTACTGAAAAGATGAGCTCTTTGTTCATGAAAGGAACTTTTCACTTTTCCAAAAGTAATCCCTTCTGTTCTCTTCTTTTCATCTCTGGGTCTAGTTTGTTGTCTGTCCTGGATGTCTTTATTCTCTTTTCCCATTCCCTTCCTTCCCCACTCCCACACCAACAACAAGTCTTTTCCCATCATAATATGATTTATTTTGCTCTTTTTGATGTTATTTAGAGCTCACTTTATTCAATACCTACTAATTATTTTTCCAAGAAAATGTTTATGATATGAAAGTATAAGGTATCTGCATACTCTGCAAGTCTTTTGGCCTCTCTAATTTCTTTGGGAACCTTGCTTTCCCATATATTTCTTCCTGTTTTTACCTTTTCAAACCTTTGCAATAAAGTTACCAAGTATCACAGTATATCTTGTTAGAATTAGACAATTTTATTTCTCTACCACTTCATCTTCATGAACAAATTTGTTACCAAACCTGAGATTATTTTCATTATATTGTCTTCTTTTTAATGAAAATTATCATTATAATACTTTAATATATCATGACCATAAAATAAGGCTTGAACACCATTAATATAATCAGTGACAGAAGTTATTTCAAAGGAAGTAACTGAAACTCCAGAATGAGAAAAACTGAAAAATGGAAGGGTTAGATGAGATTTATAAGTACTAGCTCGATTACTTCATATTGATGATTAATTGTTAGCAAGGCACTTTATTAGTTTCCCCTCAACTGTAAGTCTGATCCCACCATTCTTGACAAAAGGCATTATGTATCTGTTACCAAATGATAGGCACACCAGTGCTTCCTCTAAATATGTGCCATGTACCTTTTTGTGTACTTTAAAACGTATTCACTGCTCGTATCATGGGTAAAAAGTCTATAAGCATTTATATGAAAATGTTATGTTGGCTTAGGAGTAAAGAGATCATGAAAAGCAGCCCTACAGGTGTAAAGAGATTTATTAATTAGATAATTATTAAACAAGGTACCCCAAAGTGTCATAATACGCATACTACTTTGTTGATTTTTGTATAAATTTTGACTCAGTTATGCCCTCTGCTCATTCATATATTGAAAGAATGTAAAATTGACTCTGGTGAAACTGCAATATCCAAATATAGTGAGAATGCTAGAGAATTTAATATTGGTGTGAAAAACTGTTCTTTATTTAAAACATGCCATCAATTCAGTCATGTCAAGAATAATTCATATGAAATGTGGTATTTTTTCAAGGAAGCATTTTAAGACCATTAGGATTCTGCCTAGACTTGAATCAATTACCATGGCTCCTAACTATAAGTAAGTATGGTTTCCCAATGAAATGAGTTGGAAAAAAACCCCAACACTTTATTAACTACTTGATGTGCAAAGATGAAGCCAAACTGGTTTTACCAGAAAATCACAAAAAGCAGTTATTTTGTGCACCTGTGGAATAGTCTACAGGCCATTGAATATAAAAGAAATAGGATAATAATTTGTCCCAGACAGCTTCTATCTGAACCCTATTGAAGAGATTAGTAGGATGAGATAGTAAATTATATTATAATTATATGACAATACGTAATATAATTTGATTATTGTAGTTATCATTTCTTATTTATATAACATTTTATAATTTACAAAGCAATTTACAGATGAGAAGTTGCTTTGGTCTTGAGAATGAAGTGACTTACTTAGGGTCACATAATTAGTGACAGGGCTGGCACTTAAATTTGAAAATGCCACATGTCCTTCCTCAATATCTTTAAAATTATATTCCTTCAAAATAGTTCTCTGATTTACTTGTTCTCTGAGTCTCGTGGTCACTATCCTAGGTCGGATTCTCATTGTGAAAAGTCTGGACTATTTCAACAACCTTCTGACTAGTTTTGCTGCCAACAGGCTACCCACTCTTCATTCTGTCTTCCTTAAAGCCTGCATGGGCCTATAGTTGTTTCCTTTTACCTGTTCTTATTTTCTGGGTGTGACTTTCTAGTTCTCTAGAATCTAATAGTACTTACCTGCCTGCCTTATTTTTTTGTTTTTGTTTTCAGACTCCTACCCTCTGCTCTAATTAAACTTGTCTCCCCACTGTTAATTCCTTGCTGCTTTATTATGTCTTTGCTTAGATTGCATGTCCCTTTCTATTCCCCCTTGCCAAATACTCTTTCTTCCTGATCTTCCTCTAGTCAAATCTTTATCCATCCTTTGAGGTCCAAAGCGAGCCTTGCTTCCTCTGTGAAACTATGGTCTCATACACAATCTCATGATTTTAGAGCTGGAAAAGACCTTAAATATCATCCAGTACAGTTCCTTCATTTCATAAAAGAGGAAATCAAAGCCACGACAGATTAAGCGACTTAAATAATTTCACACAGCCAGATGTGTGGTACCAGACAGGATGAGAATCCAAGTTCCTAGGCTGATAACTCAAGACAGCCCACTCTGCTGATGTGTCCACATGCCCAGTTTGTTGTTGTTAATCCAACTGCTTTACTTTACAATGGAAGTAAGTAGTGTCAGAGCCAGGATTTAAACTTGGGTCCTGTTTCAACATCTAAGCACTTGGCTTTTATGCTAGCAGTCTCCTGACTTGAACCTAGTGATATTTGCATTACATCGATTACTCTGATTCAAATTGAAATCTCTCTTCACTGAAGTTTGGCATTTAAAAGCTTTGCTGCTGTTTTTCACTGCTACATTTTTGTCTCCTCATATGGATTGTTAAATGCACAAAAGTAAGAATGTCTTGTGTCTCTTTTGCAGAGCCCTTAACAGCAAACATAAGGCTAAGCACTTTGAAACTGATTTGTTGATTGATAGCATTTAGCAGTGAGGACTCCTGCTTTCAGTCCTTGCTTTTTCTTCTTTTGTCAAACTGGGCTTTAATCTTTGTGTTTCAGTTATTTTAAGTTCAGCAAATGTTGTTTAAGCACTTGCTTAGGTGAAAGACTCGTTGTTGGATACTGGGGATACAGAGATGAGATAGAGCCGATGCTTGATTTAGAAAGGCTGTTCTAGTGCCCCCTGCCTTTCCCAAATGCCTTAAGATTATTTTGAGACTACACACACACACACAATTAAAGAAAAGAAGTGATCATATTTTCTAATTTACACTGCCCCCTATATTAAGTTACAATTGCTTTTCTGAAATGAATGATTCCCTGGGGAGAAACAGGCCATATCCATAAAACTTAAGACTCTGGTAATTAAACTAAGATAGGCTATTCTTTATAGCCAGTAGACATCTCCAGACAGTAGAGATGGTATGCTCCTCAGGTTTGTGTCTTGAGTTAGGTCTCTGCCAGCCAGTGGAGGAAAAGGATTGGAGGAACTGCTATTGGAGGGCAGCAGAGTTTCAGCACTGGCAATGGTTTCCCACTGGCCGTCTGAGTAGCATAAAGTCCTAATGTTTCAGATCAGCTTGTAGGGGTAGGAGAATAAGGCACCCACCTTCACTTTAACTAGCATAGGCGCAGTTACTATCCCCAGTTGTTAACGCCAAATACAACAAATGTTGGGGAAAAAGGAGGTTGTGCAAGTTGTTCAACTCCCCATACCCAAAGTGGCTCACAATCTTTCCTTCTTTTACAGGGAAGCAGAAACTATTAAAGCTTAAAACTGCACTAAGATATTTGGGACATCCTGTATGAAAATGGTCCTATCTATGACACACATTAATAAGTTTTCAATTTCCCAGGAATTCAGAAACATTGGTGGCCAAATGTGATGCCGAGAGTGGGATCTGGGAGCTCATCCCTCTCTTTGTTTAGGATTTGAGAATTAATTACCTATAAAAAGTAGGAAGCTATTAAAAAAAAACAAAACTACTTCACTTGGGCTAAGCTGAGTGTTACCACAGTTTTATAAACTGGGAGTGGTCTTCCCAGCTGTTTAGAGATGTAAGACAAAGTATTAAAATTGAATAGATAAGCAGAGAACAATCAATCAAAGTAGCTTAAGGAGCTTTTTTTTTTTTTTTTCTCTCGTTTCTGGCTAGCTTGAAGATTGCTAAAAGGAACAGCTTGGAGGCTTGCTAACCTAGGGAAGATTTGCTTTAAGGAGTTAGGGCTTTCACCTTGGATTCTATACATGAATGCTGACTTAGTTGGGGATCAAGGATGGGGAAGAAAGGGACTTCATAGAGATATGATATTAAAGGGAGAATGGCTTCAGTTTGCCAAGAAAGCAGTACACATGAGTATACGTTCATAAACAGTATCAGTTCAGTTACATTCACAAAGGATGGACGATACATGTAGTTATAAAAACTTTAAATAACAGATACTATTAACAAGAATATAGAAGACATCTTCCCTACCGTGTCTCCCACAAACCTACTCCTCTTCTGAACTTTCCTATTTAACTTCCTCTTACTTTAGAAGACACCACCCTTCCTGACCCTCAGGTCCACAGTGCTAGTATCATTTTCATTTTTAGCCTACATATATAATCAGTTGCCAGATTTTGTCATTTCTTTCCCCACAATTCAAATACATGTCTTTTTCTCTATTAACAAAAACTCTATTCTAGTTGAGGCCCATATTACCTTTCTTGGACTACCACAACAGCCTCCTTTACCTCGTTTTTCTCCATTCCAATCCATCCTTCACATCTACTGAAGGGATCTTCCTAAAATGCGAGTTTTTAATTATGTCATTCCTATTTTCAGCAAACTCAAACAACTATTTCCTCCCAGATCAAAGATGAACCCTTTTGTTTGTCATTTAAAACTCTTTACAGCCAGGGCCCTTCTTCTCTTTCCAGTTTTATTATTATATCACTTCCCTCTGTGAACTCTCCTCAGTCTGGCCTTCTTGCTGTTCCTCACACATGAGCTCTAAGACTTGTCCTTATGACTCCCGTGATCTTTCACTGCACCTCCACCTCTTAAAATCCCTACCTTCTTTTAGCTTCTTTCAGGACTCAATTTCAAAGCTGCCCGCTTTCTGTGGGATGCCTCCAGCTGTGGGATGCCTTTCTCCATCCTCTTGCTATGAGATGCCTTCCTCTAAAATGTTACTTTCCACTTACTTTGTATGTGTCTGGTGTAACATATTTATGTACATGCCATCTCCTTCATTAGAATGTAAGTTTTTTGTGGGCAAGGGCTGTTTTTGCTTTTTCCTTATGTCCCCAGCCATATGGTAAATTTTTGATTGAAATCAGTGTAGTAGTTGGTTTTGTTGGTCTTTCCATAATTGCCTGTAATCTTATGAGGAAATAATATTTAAAGAAAAAAATATAATGCAAATCCTGATGAGATAATTCCATAGGAAAAGTCTAACCAATTCATTATTAAAAGTACAAGGAAGATGAGATTATTTCTACCCAGAGTCATCAAGGGAGGTTTCTTTTCAGAGGTGACATTTGGTAGGAAGGGAATTTTTTTTTGGATTTCTGCAAGTAGAAATGGCTGGGTAGAGATGCAGTCCTTTCTATGCTTGGGAGCTTGACTTGAGCCAGCAATTCACATAGCTGAGGGTGCTATGCAGAAAAATGGCATTTTGTTATCGGCAAATTTACCTTTAATAAATAATTTTTTTCCCTCCTTAGAGAACTATTTTTGAAGACTAATGCACAGTTGACAATTCGATGCAGGCAGTTGTTGTCTGAGCTTTCCTACATTTACCCCATTGATTTGGTAAGTTTTTCTGTCTAAAAAAAGATTTTCCCTATACACCAATTATATTCCATTTTGAAACCGCCTCTTTCTAAACTAGAGTACATTCTTATATTAAGTTGTTAAGTAGCATAGAATCACGGTTTAGAAGTAGGAGGTCATAATTTTTAAAGACATAGGAACTGAGGCTCCACTCAAAGAACCTAAATTCAGAAACGTATTGGATTGAGTTTTAGCTCATCTCTCTTTCTACAGTTTAAGTCTTAGCACAAGCTGAATTATTTGTGACAAGTAGACAAATGAATTGCTACAACAAACTCCTTATATGTTCCTGTCCACCTTTAAGATCCAGCTGACTAAATGATTTATTTTCGTTTGTCCTTGGGACTTATTTTTAAAAATATACCTTGTATATATCCCCAGGTCTTTGGATTATGAATCTACATTTTCTGAGCTAATGTAGAAAACAGAATTGAAGTGACTGTCAGGAGTTTTTACTTGAACAACAAAATTACCAGATCTAATAAGTTCCTTTGCTTATTTTTAAATTAACAAATGATTTGGAGAATGGAAAAGAATGAATTTGATGTTAATTGTAATTGAGGTAGTTGATAATAATTTATTGAACTCATTTTGAATTTGTCATCCTGTATATTGGAATTTTTCAAAATGTATTTTTGGAATGAAAATTTCATATGGCTTTTTACTTGATAACATTTTTGAAATCATGAAAAAATGCTTAAATCAATGCTGACTGCTGAAGGCTCTGAGATTTTATGTATAATTTTCTTAACTTTTTAAGGAACTGATTTCATGTCTTTGGTTAAATTCACAGAATGAGCGAAAGGATTATTTCATATGTGGTGTAAAGCTGCCTAATTCTGAGGATTTTCAAGGTATTCTTTTTTCTTTAATTTATTGGGAATGCAATGGATGTTTATGTATATCGACATATGAGTGTGTTTTAGGAAGTCAATATGGGAGTTAAAAATACATTTTATATCACCTTCACTTCTATGGAATATTTCTTGAGAACTTTCATCTTTTGATATAAAATATTGTTTACTAAGCTTCATGGTTCTATAGATTCAGAGACTTAGAATATTTAGAGCTAGAAAGTGACCTTAGAGATCCTACATGGGATAGCAAATGTATGTAGAAACATAAGGGATTATCTAGTCTAGTCATTAAAAAACAATTAACCCTTATATCTGGTTCAATAAAATAAAAATTAGAGAATTACAGACTCCATTTTACTGGTGAATTTACAGTTTCAAATTGCAAGAATGGTTCATTTCTTTTATTAGTTGCTAGTTTTTGATGACTTGGACCTCTAAAGCATTTGGGTGGATTGTAAGCAACTCTGTGTTTATGGATAATGGAAGTTTGGATGATTACAATGATCAAATAAATAGTATTAGGCAATAATATTCTTGTTTTCAAAGTGATAGAAAATTTTTTTTTATCTTTGTTCTTTCCCTGTTAGAAAAGTTTAATTTTTTATTACTACATGCACATAGTTGACCCCCCCATCTGCTTTAATTTTTTTTAAAAAATATAAGCACTGTGCTGTACTTGAGAATATATGTATATTTTAAGGATTTAAAAAAAAGTTTCCCAGGCTTTAGACACTACATTTCATTATTATGGATTCTCTTCTTATTTACCCTCTTAAAAATAATGTTATTTTTCCATTAGACATATGGAAGAGTAATTGTTAGGTATTTCGGCTTATAACATTCCAGAAGAGTCATTTCAACAGCTAATTATGAAACTCTTCCTATGTGCAGAGCATGTGCTTAGTTGTAGAGAAGATGCAAGGTATAAATAAATTTAGACAAAATTCCTGCCAAAGTTGATTTTTGTTGGGAGTTGTGACCTTGCATCTTTTGGCTCTAAATGTAGTTATTATCTGGCAGCATCTTTTCCTTTCTTGAAATTGCCAAAGTGTGGTTCCAGTGAGCTTTCTGTTCTGTTGTCATTGTTTGAATAGACATAGAAGTTTTCTTAACACTTTGATGTAAAATAAGTAATGAAGATAATGTGATACCAGTTTCATTTATGGTTGCTATCTCCTTTCCACCTTTTTTGGATAAAGATAATTCAAGCATGGCTTTGTCTCTATTATCAACTCAGTCTGTTTTTATCTTGGCATTTCAGATGCAGGCCTATCAGCCCAAGTTCTGTAATTAGATGTTTGGCACATAGTAAGTAAGCATTTAATAAAGGCAGCTATGGGTAAAGCAGTCCATAGAGTGCTGGCCAGGAGTCAGGAAGACCTGAGTTCAAATTTGGATTCAGACATTTACTAGTTGAATGACTATAGGCATGTCGCTTTACCCTGTTTGCCTCAATTTCCTCATCCTCAAATGAGCTGGAGAAGGAAATGGCGAACCACTTTAGAATCTTGGTGAAGAGAACCCCAAAAGGGGTCACAAAGAATCAGATGTGACTGATAATGACTAAACAACAAGAAGTGCTTAATGCATGCTTTTTTATTTATTCGTTCTTTTACTTTTCAGTTTCTAAACCTCTCCCTTTGTAAAGGAAATACCCAGGATAACACTTTTTAGTTATGGTAGCATGATTATAGCTGCAGCATTGTCATTTTTTGCACAGAGAAACTTCCATTTTACTATATCAGTTAACAATACTTGCACCTTAAATTTGTACTTTACATTTTTAAAAGCATTTTTTTTAACAAACTTTATTTTATTGGATCTTTCCAGAAACCCTTGTGACATAGGTAGGTTAAATATAGTAGCCCCATTTTATAGTATGGCTTACATGATTTGCCCATAGAAATTTAGCTAGTTAGTAGTGGAATACTGGGATCGGGACTTCCTTAGTTGTTTATTCCAGCTTCTCTTTTGTTTCAGAGTTACTACCTTATGTGATGATTATCAGTTACTGCATTCTAACTTAGGTCTTAGCTTTGATTCTACCTTTTCCCTCACCTCTCCAATACTGTCAGTTACCAAGTTCTCTTAATTCTTTCTCCACAGCATCTCTCTCATCAGTGCTTTTCTGTTCCCAGAGCCACTATCCAAACAGAAGCACTCATTACTTACCCCACCCCCCAGTGCAAAATATTATAGTAGCTTCCATATTCCTCTACTGTTTCCCTGCCCAAACCATTCTTCATACCTTAAGAAAACGTCTTACATGGCAAAGTTACCATGTTACTTCTTTACTAAAAAATCTTTAATGAGACTTTATTACCTACTAAGTAATCTTCACATTCCTTTCCTTGGAATTCAGGGGTCTCCACAATCAGGTACCACCCTACTTTTCCAGCCATGTGTCACATTATTCCTTTTTTTTGTAGTCAAATGGCTACTCACTGCTTCTTCCCCCAAAACCAACTTTCCAAACCCCACAAAACAAACAAGCAAATGAAAACACTACTGTGCTATGGCATTCTTACCTCCATGCCTGTACTTAGATAATTTCAGTGCCTGTTATGTGTTCCCTTTTCCTTTTTTTTTCTTCCAGTTTCTATTCATTTTTTAAATTTTTATTTATTCTTATTTATTTATTTAATTAATATATTTAGTTTTCAGCATTGATTTTCACAAGAGTTTGAATTACGAATTTTCTCCCCATTTCTACCTCCCCCCCCCACTCCAAGATAGCGTGTATTCTGGTTGCCCTGTTCCCCAGTCAGCCCTCCCTTCTGTCACCCCACTTCCCTCCCATCCCCTTTTACCTTCCTTTCTTGTAGGGCAAGATAAATTTCTATGCTCTGTTGCCTGTATATCTTCTTTCCTAGTTGCATGCAAAAACTTTTTTTTGTTTGTTTTTGAACATCTGTTTTTAAAACTTTGAATTCCAAATTCTCTCCCCTCTTCCCT
>CM053622.1:714626647-714651099 GCA_028646595.1 Phalanger gymnotis
ACTTATTTTTCATGGTTTTCTTGCATCCTTCTCATTTCTCTTCCCAATTTTTCCTCTACTTCTCTAACTTTCTTTTCCAAATCCTTTTTGAGCTCTTCCATGGCCTGAGACCAGTTCATGTTTTTCTTGGAGGCTAGAGCTGACCCTTCTCTGACACTTAAAAGTGGGTACTTTTCTTAAAACTAACAGTTTCTGGACTTAGCCATCCAGATCCAACCCTTCTTGCCAACTGTGCAATTATAGGCAAGCTGCTTTACCTCTCTGACCTTCCATTTTCTAAATTATAAATATATGGGAGCACCACCAAACTCCCAGGTGGTTGTAAATCTGAAACTGCTATACAAATGTGGAAAATTGACATTATAAATAAAAATAATCAACATGGCAACTCTGAAACAAATATGTAAGATGTATAGCATCTGTAACATTTAAAAAAAATTTATATAGCATTTTAAGATTTTCAAAGTTCTTTGTGTCCATTTGATCTCATTTGACCTGCAGAACAATTCTTCAAGTTAAGTGCCACAGCTGTTTATGTCTCCATTTTACCTAGGAGGAATCAGAGGCTTCTAGATGCTAAATGATTTATCCACAGTTTCACAGCTAATAAACATTAGAGGTAGGATTTGAATCCGGGTTCAGCACTCTCTCCTCCACCCCAACCAGCAGTTGCCTGTGAATGTTATCCAGATTCCCAATTTGAATATTGCCTGTTTTTACTTTCATTTTCTCTGGGCTAATCAAAGGTACATTCAGAGAGACTGCTATAACAGGCTGGAAAAGTCACTGGGAATAATAATATAGCTTACATTTATGTTTGTACATTATTTCCCTTAAACCATCCCCTACCCCAAAACCACCCCTGCCTTTTTCAAATGAGTTAACCAAAACTCTGGAAATAGGAAGTGATTTGATTTGCCCAAGAACACATAGTGGGTGGCAGACTTGGTCTTTAGCTCCTTTCACATGAAGAAGTGGATCTTCTCTCTGCCAAGGGAAACCCCTCTATATGCACAAGTTGTCCCATTCCATCCCATCTTCTACGGGCTGCTTCCTTACTACTTACAAACATGACTATGTCTTCTCCATTCTCAAAAAAGACTCACTTGATCCACCTATCTATGCTGGCTATTATCCTTTATCCCTCCTCCTTTTTGTGTTGAAATTCCTTATTAAAGAAGGCTATCTACAATAGATGCCTCCACTTTCTTTTTCTTCATTCTCTTTTTAACTCTCTACACTCTGGCTTCTGACTTGTTCCTTCAAAAAGAACTACTCTTACTAATCACCTCTTAATTGCCAAATCCAGTGGCTTTTTCTTAATCCTTATCCCTCTTGACCTCTCTGCAGCCTTTAACACTATATCTCACCCTCTTCTCTTGGATACTCTTCTTTCTAGGTTTTGGCAATACTGTTCTCCAGTTTTTCCTACTTTTCTGATCTCTTCTTTTCAGTCTTGTTTGCTAGATCCTTATCCCAGTCAGGCCTGATAACTCTGCTCTGTCCTGAGCCCTCTCCCTCTCTTCTGTTTTATTAGGTCATCTTATCAACTTAGGGTTTCGATTAACATCCATATAGAGACGACTCTTAGATCTACTTGTCCTGGACCAGATTTTCTTCCAACCCACAGGCTCTTATCTCTAACTATGTAGTACACATCTCAAATTGTAGTACACATCTCAAATTGTATGTCCTATGTACAGCTTAAACTAACATGTACAAAAGCAAACTCATTATGTTAACTCCCCAGACTCTACCCTCTTCCAAACTTTTTATTTTGATTTAGGCTACCACTGTCCTTCCAGTTACTCAGACTTGAAATCTAGGTGTTATCTTTACCTCCTCAGTTTCTTCCCCTATCTTCATAATATCTCTCATACTCCCCTTTCTTTCCTCTGACACTGCCTCATGCTGGGCCTGCTAGGTGATCTCTCTGCCTCTTCCCATTCCAGTCCATTTTCCACTCAGCTGTCAGGCTGATCTTCCAAAATCCCAAGCCTGACCATATCACTCCCATTTAAGAAATTCCAGTGACTCTTCATTACTTGCAGGATCAAATATAAAGCCCTCTGTTTGACTTAAAGCCTTTTATAACCTGTGCCCTTCTTACTTTTCCATCTTTTTACACCTTTTTCCTTGCCACATACTCTACAATAAAGTGATCTTGACCTTCCTATTGTTTTTTCAACCAGACATTCCAGCTCCCAACTTCAAGCACTGTCACTGTCTGTCCCCATCTCTGCATTTTTCTCCCTCCTCATTTCTACCTCTTAGCTTCCTTGGTTTCCTTAGAGTCTCAGTTTTTTTTCTTTTATAAGAAACTTTTTTACTCCTCATTTATCTTACTCTTCCCTCTGACACTGCCCTAATTTATCCTGTCTGTATCTTATTTATATTTAGTTGTTTGCCTGTGACCTTTACCATCAGACTGTGAGCTCCTGAAGAGCAGGAACTTTTTTCCCCCCCTTTCTTTGTATCATCAGTTCTTAGCACCGTTCCTGACTCATAGTAGGTCCTTAATAAATGCTAGCTGACTGACTCCCAATTTAAGCATTACTTCTACTCTACAGTAGTACTACTCATCATCAAGGGTGGCTGGTTGTAGTAGGCTCCTTTTCATAAGAAGTTACAATGCTAGAGGTAAAAGAACAGTATAAGAAGGCAATGAATGTCAGTGAAGTCACAAAATACACAAGAAGAGGTTATTCCTTATTCTCTTATTAATTCTGTGTCACTCACCTGGAATTTCTCAGATTATGCATTTAAACCTTTTAAGTGATTTGGTTGGTTTTTTTTTTAAACCTTGGGGACACATTGGGCAATTACTTTTTTCCTCTCTGAGGAATGGAGAAAGCTTTTATGTTGCATTACTTACTATCAGTTGAGTGCCTGAATGATCATTTGTCACTTTGTAGGCAGTGGCAGAAAACTGGATGGTGAGTTAAAAATGTAATTATCCATAGCTTCTTAAAAGTTAGACAACTACTCTCTGTATAGGATAATATCTACATCTTTCTACAAGTGCTTCTGTCTAAAATGCGTGGATTAGATGGTATACAGACTATAATACCTATAACCTTTTGCATTGAGTATTTCAAAACTGAATTGTTGAATTGTTTCCTTGTGCTGGCTGTCTCACCTCTAGATAATACCATTTTTCTAGAATTATATCTGCATCACTTTTATTAATGGCGTGAAGCCATTAGGCATGCAACTTTATAACATGCTTTATGGGTTTATGTTTTTAACCTCAGAATTAACTTTTTTTTGTCTATCGTCTAGAGAATTGTTAATAATTCAAGAAATGTCGTGTTTCTATAGGTCTGTATATTTAGTTACTCCAAACTAATTATCACAGTATCTAATAAACTGTGGTGACTATGGTCCCCCTTGTTATAGGCTGGGGAGGAAGGACACAGAAGTTTGAATAGTCTTTGATTATAGTGTTAACTACAAGGATATCTTGCCTAGCCTCATTGATAATTGATTATGCAAAAATACAACTTGGCCAAAATGTTATGAGATGGGAGGTGGTGCAGTTCTTTAGGGACAATATTTATGCACATATAGTAAGGAGAATGATGATAGTAAGCATCTGGTGATCCTGGCAGTTAATCCTGATGAAGCTTGAGTGCTAACTCAAATTGTCACTGATCATTTAACCAAATGACATGACATTGGGGTTTTGAAACTGTTGAAGATGGAGCTTACTTTATAATGTATCAATAGCATCCTTGGAGAAGGACATTAGTGAAGGCTATGTTATGCAGGGTATGCCTGTAACATGGGGTGCTTGGAACATATCCAATATTACTTTTTACTATCCAATATTACTTATTACTTTGCTGAATAGGGATCATCTTTTAAAGGAATAGGGTAAAGCAGGAGGCTTTTTTTTTCCTTCGGAGTGGGGAAGGCAGGGCAATTGGGTTTGAGTGACTTGCCCAAGGTCACACAGCTAGTAAGCGTGTCAAATGTCTGAGGCCGGATTTGAACTCAGGTCCTCCTGACTCCAGGGCCGGTGCTCTACTCACTGCTCCACCTAGCTGCCCCAAGCAAGAGGCTTTTTAAAAACAGGTTTATAATTTAAAAGAAAAAATTCATGTTTAGATTAATTCTTAGTGTCTTGCTATTTAATAGTTGAAAAAATTGTTTTCTTTTTGAAAACAGAACCCTAATGTTTACATAGGTAATTTCTCTGGGTAAATAAAGATTTCTTGTGTCTTTGAATTGGCAGCAAAAGATGATGGAAGCATTGCTGTTGCTCTTGGTTACACAGCACATTTGGTCTCCATGATTTCCTTCTTCCTTCAAGTGCCCCTCAGATACCCCATAATTCACAAGGGATCCAGATCAACCATCAAAGACAATATCAATGACAAGTTGACTGAAAAGGAGAGAGAGTAAGTGTCTCTTTTTGTATGCTTTTTGTTGCACACCATAGAGAGTATAATGTGATAAAAGTCGTTGACCCGATTATTGGCCATATATACATCAAGTTGGCTCTTTGTGAATATTACAAATAACCTTTTATAAGGTGCTTTCCTTGTAACCTTTCCCCATAAGTACAAAGTAAATGACTCGCCCACAGTCAGAGTTAGTAAGTGTTGGATTTGAACTCAGACCTCTTTTGATTCCTAACCAAGTACTACCTCCACTATACCAATGCTGACTCTCCTGTGTGATAGGGGCAAGGCTAGAATTTGAGTTTAGTCTTTCTCCAAGTTATTTTTGGTGTTCTTATAGCAGTTGGGAAATAAGAATTGAGTAGCTCACTGGCCATACTGTTCTAAAAGAATTGTCTTAGGAATCCTCCATTTCAGTATTGTCTGAATCTTCTGACCATTGGTATACGTAGTATTGGAGTCCTGAGTCCAAGATGTCTTAGCTGTCCAGTGTTTACGACAATGCCCATTTCTAATCCCCCATCTGGCCTTTATGAAATGCCAATCTGGAACACTGTCCTGTCTGAGGAATGCCTTACACACTCGCACAGTCAAGGGAACTCTGTGGAACCTTTCAGATATTTCATTTTGAGGCTTATGGCTGCACCAAATGAAGGAATGTCGCCAGAGCCTAATTGCTAGAGACTCTTCCTCTCTCCCTGCCAGCTGTTTTTACCAAAATCTGAACAGTGAGTTTTCAGAATATTTTGGGTGGTGGGGGGTGGGGTGGGAATAATTTGTTAGGTTTTGTTAATAGTCTTTAAATTGATGGCAGTTTTCTGTATTGTGCCACTTAAGTAGCCAATAATTGAATATGTTCGGTGCAAATCAATGAAAGAATCACTAGAGTCGAAGTCACTCGTTTATATTGGTTACATAGTAATTTGTGTGATCATCATTTGAGCATTACAACTCATTAACTGCCGTAGATGGGTTGTGTAAGAATTATCCCCATTTTGTAAATAATAATGTTATACTCATATAGCACTTTGTGTACCTTCCCATAATTCTGTGAAGTAAGTATTGAAAATATTATTAGCTGCATTTATACAATTGTTGACTGAAGAATTAGAGCAGATGTTCTTAAGCTGGGGTCCAAGAACTTAAAATTTTTTTCGATAATTCTATTTCAGGGTAATAAGTTTTCTTTGTAATCTTACATATTTTAATGCATTTAAAAACATTATTCTGAGAAAGGGATCCAGAGACCTCCCCAGGCTGCCATATAGGTGCATGACACAAAAAAGGCAAAGAATCCTTGAATTACAGTCATTCATCACACATTTGGTGAGCTTTTACTCTGTGCACTCTCATAGATAAAAACTAGAAGATACTTGAATGATCAACTGGTCTATCATTTTATAAGTAAAGATACTGCTTGTTAGGGTGGGGAACGGGGGAGGATTACTAAAATGAATTAGGCTTAGACTGTCATCAAAGCATTTAACACTTGATAGACAAAATAATAAAAATTTTAGTACTACAAATATTATGCACAGCAGAGGGAGAAGTGCAAGGAAAGTACTAAAATTTCATGAATGGGAGGCATCTTTTCTAACTTGAGAGGTCAAAGAAGAGTTCATAAAGGAAATGGCCTTTGAGACAGACCTTGAAGGATGTCAGAAATGATGTGAACAAAGCCACGGAATTGAGAACGTGCATGATATGTTCAATGGATTGCACATCATACAGTTTGCTTGCTAGCTATGATCTGTGAAGGACAATGATGTAAGGTAAGACTGGAAGCACATGCGGCAGTTAAGAGAGTTCCTTTAGGTCCTCTGACCCACAGTGCCTGGAGGGAGTGTAATTCAGTCAAAAGGGAGCTACATTTGGAGTTCAGAGTTCAGTGCTGTACGACTGTGGGCAGTAACAAAAACAGTGAATGATATTTATAGAGGGCTTTGAGGTTTGTGAAATGTTTTGAGTCTATGAGTTGTGTACTACAAGTATTATTCACATTGTCCAAGTGAGGAAACTGAATCTCAGAGAGGTTCAGTAATTTACCCGTGATTGTATTATTAGTGTCAGAGGTCACAAACTGAACCCATGTCTTCTTTATTTTAAGTCTGGTCTCACTGTTGTGCCAGTCTGCCACTTTACCCTTGTGGGACTCAGTTTCTTCATATGGAAAATGAGGAAATTGGATTGGACAGCTTTTGAGATTCTCCCAGGTCTAAATCTGATCCTGTGGTCCCATCTTCTCATTCCTCCTCTGAATGGGGAATGTATGTGCTCTCAGATCTTTCATTGAAATATTTGAAAGAATAATGCTTGAGGCTCGTCAGAAACAGAAGTGTTGTAAATCACTTTTCCTTCTATTTAGAGTTAACAAAAATCAAGACTTAAAAAAAGACCATAACATTATACATGAGTAATAATGTACCTTCCTTCTCGTATTTCTGATTGGGGAGCTGAATGAAGACTTCATAAAGGAAATAGTCTTTGATCCAGGCCTTGAAGAATGGCAGAATTTCACCTTAGACTCCAGGCTGAGTTCTGCACATATTAACAATGGCCTTCTTTTAGAAATTCAGATGTGCTGAGGTTCTTGTCACTTTTGCAGTATTGCTGTCACCTCTCGCAGACAGTCCCAGCAGACACATCACTGATCCTTTCAAAAGACCGGAGCTCTGGCTTTTAGGAAGTGTTGGGCATGTTTCCCAGTCATGGTTTTTAAATCATATGATCCAACCAGGTCCCTTGAAGTCCAACTCGTTATAAAGTAAGCAGGCAGCTCCAGTGCAGCTCTGCTGGGTTTTTGCCTCCTTGAACTTACAAAAATGATGCTGTTGCTATAGCTTTTCAGAGCAGAACCTGAAGAAAGCTGATATTCGGTTGTTTGAAAGCTTTTTGATCCTAAGAATGAAATTATCCACTGTGCTATTAAGATCAAGCAGTTGTGATAGTGCAAAGCTCTAAACAAAACCTTGGCTAGAGAGAGAGAGGATCTGACTGACCCATCTTTTTAGTATTCAAAAATACAGAAGAAAAGACTGATGCTTTTCATAAACCTTTACCTTCCAGTGATAATGTAATAAAATGAACGTAGACCTTTGTAGACCCAGTGCTCTAGTAGGTAAATTGACATAACTCAGATAGACTTCCAGCATCTTGTGGTGTGTTGAGAGCAGCTGCTGTGCTCAGCCTTTCAAGCACTTAGCCTGCTGGATATGTGAGGGGGAGTGGATGTAAATAAAGTGCAGTAAACTCTTAAAAGAAGAAATAAGGTTAAAGGCCAAATTGGTCACACCATCTTTTGTGGATTCAGTATGATTTCTTTAAATCACTTGGCAGGATCTTCGTGACCTGACATACCAACAGAACAGAGGTTAAGTGTTTTTTCACCAGGTTCTCATGGTAATTCCCAAGCAGAAGTTTCTCTTGAAAGAGGAATGTCATTTGTTACTTTTCTGAATCTCCTTCTAAGAGGCTCATGTCCCGGAATAGCTAATTCTCTTGTCCTAAGAATCATTCTTTTCCTACGCAGTTGTTTTCATAAATAGGGTGGCTCATTTAGACACAGATCATTTCGTTAGCATATGCTTTTGCCAAAAGGCTATTATTCATTTTAATTTAATAAACATATATTTAGCACTAGCTGAGTGCAAAACTGATTGGTGTCGGAGGTACAAAACATTACGAGATGATTCTTGTGTTTAAGGGCATAATCTTATAGAGACAGTGAGACATGTACTCAAATAAGTAAATAAAATACAAATTAGATTACAAATGGAAAAGAGAGGATCAAAGGGCTGTGGGGGAGTAACTAATAATTTCTGGCTTGGAAAGGTCGTGGCTAGCTTTCTTTAAGAGGGAGCACCTGAACTGGACCTTGGGGAAAAAAGTGTTTCAGCAGGGGCCAGAGGAGAGCAGTCAGTCAATAAGCAGGCATTTATTAAACACTATATATAAGGAACTGTGCTCGGCACTGGGGTTGCAAAAACAATATCAAGAAACTTACCTTGTAATGGGGCAGACAGTAAATACTTATAAATATATACTGAATAAATTCAAAGAGCATAAATAGCAAGTAGTTAAATAAAAGAGGGGGAATCAGAAAATGTTTTATTTAGAACAGTGAGATTCTGTGAGACTGAGTTGGGGAGAGAGCGCATTTCAGGTGTGAGGGACGGCCAGGATGCAGGCCCAGAGATAAGAGATGGACGTGCTGTGAGAAGAAGGAAGAAGGCTAATTTAGCTGGATTTTAAAGTTTAGGGTGGGGAGGAGTGTCAGCTGAAGCCGGGAAGATAAGTTGGGCTCAGGTTGTGGGTGTCTTTAAAAACTAAACAGAGAAGTTTGTGTTTTCCTGAAAGGAATAGAAAAGTACTGAATTTGATTGAGTAGGGGAGTAATGTAGGCAGACATTCATTTAAGTAAAATCGCTTTGGATACAAGTATGAGTGATGGACTGGAGTAGACAGAGTCCACTTGGGGCTTTGAGAACAGCATAAACAAAATCACAAAGACAGGAGAGGAGAGAATAAAACGGAGAAACAGTTAATAGTCCATTTTGACTGGAATAGAGAGTACCTTTAGATAATAGTGAGAGGTAGACCATACTGCAAAGAGATCAAAGGAGGAGGAAGAAAAGTACTTAAGTACGCAAGTAGCAGCTCTTCCCTGGCAAAGGTCTGGAAACTAACTGGGGAAGGGCTGCTCATCAATTGCAGAAAGGCTGAGTAAATTATAGTGTGTGAATGTATGTAGTGGAATACTATTATGCTCTAAGAAATGATAGCTTCATAGGAACCTGAGATCTGTATGAATTAACACAGAATGAAGTAAGAACAAGGAGAACAATTTATACAGTAACAGCAACTTTATAAAGACAACTTCTAAAAACTTAACTGTGATGAATGCAATGACCAACAGTGATTCCAGAGGACTGTTGAAGAACTATGGAACTTTGTTTCTCTTTTCTTTCCTAACCCCTCAACAGAGAGGCAATGGATTCAAGTTTCAGAATGAGACATAAATTTTTGGACATGGACAGTGTGGGGATTTGTTTTACTTTTTTATGCATATTTGTTACATGGGTTTCCTTTTTCTTTTCATTTAAAAGGGAGGGGTGGAGAAAATAAATGCTTGTTAATTGAAAAATATAAGAAAATGAAAGTTTTTTTTAAGTAGGCTAATTCCAGATTACGGCTGGTCTGCTGTTGCCAGAGCTTCTCCTAGTGTTTGTCAGTGTGACTGGCGTTTTTGGAGTACAGCATTAATGTGGAGTATGGCTTTAGCATTTCCTATGGAAGCAAATTGAAATTCTTGAAAGATGACCAATTTTTGCATAGTGATTGATGATGTTTGAATGTGCAGAAATGCTGATAGTGATACTTCCTGTGTTCCCTGGTTATATCTCTATGTAGTTTTGATTGTCAGGAGAATAAGGCCAAAAACATTCTACATTCTTGCCGGTAACTTGTATTTTGGACTGTCTAATACACAAAGTAGCTAGTTTGCTGAAGTCGATGAAACTGCTGACTAGCTCTTTACGGTTTGCAAAATGCTTTTCTCAGTAGCCCTATGACAGGTATTAGAGGTAGTATTATTATTTTCTTTTTTGACTGAATCTTAGGGATGTGAAACAACTTTCCCAAAGTGACACAAGTAGTAAAGTGTAGCACTGGAGACTTGAATTTACGTCTCTTAAGTTTAAGCACTGGGCTCTGTCCCCCTGCACCAACTGCTCAGGATTACATATGGCAATGTCAGACCAAAATCACAGTCATTACATCAACCTGGTTCCCAAGAGAGTGAGAATGAGCTATCTTAATGGTACTGCATCTTTCCCTCCCTTGTCATTGTTTGTACAGCAATTAAATATCCATTTATGTAAAAGAAACCTACAAACTACAAGAACAATTTAAATTGTGACCACTGTAATATGATAAAGGAGAATAATACTGAAAGCTATCAGAACTCTGATCAGTGCGGTTAACAATGTTAAGTCCAGAGATTTGAAAGTAAAATATTGCTTTCCTCATTGGGGGTCTAGGGAGAGGTCAAGGAGGAGGCGCCTTTGTCACAGATGACCAGTGTGTTGCTTTGTATTCTTTAACTGTACTTCTTGATTAAAAGTGGGGAATCCCTGGGTGGGAAGGTAAGGGGGGAGTTTGGGGTCGTTGGGACTAGCAGTTATTGGAAAGTGATTCTTTAAAAAAAACTAAAAATTAGGATAAGAGGAACATACAGATGTATCAAACTATTGGACTTCTCCTAGCAAGCATGTAGACAGGGGATAGTCTTCTGTTATCCTGGATGTAAAGGGCAGATCAAAGGAATCATTGAGTACTACCTGTCTCATGTGGCTTCTTTAAATGTCCAGTACTGTACGGGGGTGGATATGGCAACACAAAACTGTATAGAAGAGACCTAGGGATTTGAGTAGACTTTGAGTTCAGTAGGAGTCAATATTGTATTGTGTTAGGAAAGAGTTAATTAAGTCTTAGACAAGATTAATTGAAATACAGTATACAGAACCTCTGGTGATGATAGTCCTGTTGTATTTCATCCTGGGTAGACTATATCTGGAATTTGGGGCTAGACACCACATTTTAGAACAAACATTGACGAATTGGATCCAATCTAGAGGAAGGTGACAAGGACAAGGAGGGGACTGGCGATCATGTTCTACAAGGGTTCTTAATGCACGCCTCATGAATGTATTTTTTTTTTGTATTTTGGTAACTGTCTCAATATAGTTGCTTTTCTTTGTAATCCTATGTATTTTTATTTTATGCATTTAAAATCATTATTCTGAAAAGGGATTCATCAGAAAAGGGAAGCCCAAAGCTTCACTAGACTGCCATACACAAAAGGTTTATGACTCCCATTGTATGGGGATGACTTGAAGAAACCGAGAATATTTAACGTGACAGAATGTTATCAGAGTGACATTCTACTTCTGGCTGCCATGGCAGATGGTTGTAGGAGGAGTAGGAGAAAAGAGAAGAATTTGAATAGAATACGAAGGACAACAAAATTGTGTTGGGGATTTGAAGGGAGTGGTGATGGAGAGGTCAGAGATTGAATTTGGGGAGGGGAAATTTGGCAGAATTTGGAGGAGAAAAATCTCCAATCCAGCTGTTGATCTAAATTTTACTTCCTGACTGTAAGAGAATCAGGATTAAGGATGATTAGAGTATATAAACAGATTAAAGAGGATCTAGAAGTATTAGAGTTAGTAGTGTTTAGAATTGTAAGGCTGGCAAGACCACTCAAGTAAGAGTTGGTAATTGGAAGAAATGGACATTCAGTCATTAAGCCCTTCTTAAACAACTTTGTTGTTGTTTTTATGCCTGACTCTTCTTGACTCCATTTGGGATTTTCTTGGCAAAGTATTGGAGTGGTTTACCATTTGCCATTTTCTTCTCCAGCTCATTTTATACATGAAGAACTGAGGCAAACTGGGTTAAGTAGTTTGTCCAGGGTCACACTCAGTCTGAGGCTGGGTTTAAACTCATGAAGATGAGTCTTCTCGACTCCAAGCACAGTGTGCTATCCACTGCACCATTTAGTTGTCCCTTAAATTGTTGCTGTTTAGTCATGTCCAACCCTTTGTGACCCCATTTGGGGTCTTCTTGGCAAACATACTGCAGTGGTTTGCCATTTCCTTCTCCAGCTCATTTTACAAATGAGGAACTGAGGCAAGCAAGGTTAAGTGACTTGTCTAGGGTCACACAGCTAGTAAGTTGTTTGAGGCCAGATTTGAACTCAGAAAAGTGAGTCTTCCCGATTTCAGGATGGGTATTCCATGCACTGTGCTACCTAGTAGCTCTTCAGCACCTGCTATGAGCCTAAGCTTGGGGATAGAAAGAAAGACAAAAGACAGTCCCTGTTCTCAAGGAACTCAGAGCTTAATGGGGTGACAATAAGCCAACAGCTCTGAACAAACAACTCTCACCTATGGCTCCAAGAAGCTCTAGTATGAGCAGTGGCCACACTCTGGTAAACCATTTCAGCAGATGGGCTAAACCAGGCTGAGGGTAACTGACAGGCCTCAGACCTATCAGTGAGTTAGAGGGATGTCTACCACAAGCATATAAAGACTTTTCCTGGTGGAATGGCCAGATGAAAACCGTTTGTTCCAAAGGCCATGAAGGCAGCTGAAGTAGGTGCTCTGGTGTGCTTAGAGCTTGGTCATACATAAAAGATGCCATGGTCATTCATCACATTCCAAACCATTACCAGTCATCCTGACTTTTGTCATGCCACTGGACTTCATTGTGTCTGGAAGAAAGAATGAGGCTGATGACTGTGCAACTCTGCCTTACTTAAATTCAATTCATGAGCAAGTGACGGCATCCTGTGACACCATTGGTCATCTTCTAAAATGAAGGACAAATAACAACAACAACAAAGATACATGCAGTATAAATTGGAGATAATCAGCAGAAGGGGAAGAGTCTAGCATTAGAGAGCTAAGCAAATAGGTGTGGCAGATTGGTGAAACTGAAGGGGTGAAGTGAAACTGGGTATAGCCATGGATGAACTTTTGTTGAGATAGGGAATTTTTGTCAAGGCTATCAACTTATTAAGAGGTGATAATTGCTTGTAAAAAGTTTTAACTTAAGTGCTTAGGGTTGAAGTATGCATGCCTACAAGTAGTTTCAGAAAGTCAGACAGCATGGAGCTAGTGTTAAGTCTTGGAGATACAAACACAAACAAACAAAAAAAAGACAACCCTTGATTTGAAGGAGTTTACATGCTAATGGGGGAAGATAGCTGAAAAGCAGATGTTCACATG
Source organism: Phalanger gymnotis (assembly GCA_028646595.1). NCBI lineage: Eukaryota > Metazoa > Chordata > Mammalia > Diprotodontia > Phalangeridae > Phalanger > Phalanger gymnotis. The sequence goes on from CM053622.1 coordinate 714,639,843, forward strand.
TGTGTATTGGGGGGTGCAGTTTGGAAGGTGGTGGGGAGGAGGGGGCTGGAGACAAACTCTGGAAAGTAACTAGCACAGGAGGGATGGAGAGGAAGCATAGCCCACTTAGCCCCTTCCTTGAAGTGGAAGTGAAAAACAAGGCTAAAATTTTCAAGCTTTATACTTGAAAGTAGGGGAACTTTTACGGTGACTTCAATCCAAGCTAAGATATTTGTATTTCTTCCCCAGCCAGAAAGACTTATGTGTTCTAAGGGTAGGATATCTCTCTTCTAGAGGAGAAGGTTAGGAGATTCAAGCTCCGGGTTGTCAGGGAGAATGAAAGGTTCCTAAAGAAAACAGAAGCAAGGGATCAATGGAGAAAAAAGGGATTTGAAGGAGGAAGTGAAGAAATGACCCACTTTTGTTAAGATAATGGCAAATGGAAGAGTGTTAAACAGAGGAGAAAGGGAAGGAAAAATACAGCTGCATAATTAAAGCTTAAAAACAGACTTGGGGGGCTTTCTAAGGAGGAAAGAGCTGGTGGTTCTGAAGAAGAAAAAGCTACTTGTCTCCCCAAGAAAAAAATTAGTAAAGCCACAGGAACTATCAGGTGAGAGAGCCTCCAGTAGAGGACCAAGGAAGAAGAAATGGGCAATAATCGTAGGGGGCGTGCTTTGCTCTCAGGGTCCCTGAGGAAGCTATTTGTTGACCTCATAATGGCAGTATATCTAAGACATTAACAGAGAATTTCCTGAGCATTATAAAAAAATCATGTCTGTCGTTTATATGGTACTTTAAGTTTTGCAAAAGCACCTTAAACATACTATGCCATTTGATTCTCACAACAGCTCTGTGAGTTAAGGGTTGTTATTATGCTCATTTTACTGTTGAGAAAACTGAGGTAGAGGTTAAGTGACTTGCCCAGGGTCACACAGCTAGCAGATATCTCAGGCTGGATTTGAATTCGGGTCTTCCTGACACTAGGCCCCCACGACTCTTCTCACTATGCCATCTACATGCCCAAGTGGATACCTGCCCACTTCACTTGATTCAGGCAGGTACAAATGCCACTTCATAAGGAAGTTAAGAAGTATTGCCAGTGATTGTGAAGTCTTGAACAATAAATTGAAGACCATAGGGGTATAGATTGTGTTTTTCTCATTGTTACCTATAGAAAGGCAAAGGGATGCGGAAGGATTTGGGAAGTGAACAGCTGTCCAAAAATGTGACATCAGAAAAGAGGATTTGGATTTCTGGATCATGCCTTCAGTGTAGGTTTGACAGATTCCTGGCCAGAAGTAGAGTCTATCAACCAGAAGCTGGTAAGAATGTTCTTGCCAGGTATCTTGCATATCTAATCAAAAGGGCTTCAAACTAAGGAGCTTAGAAAGGGAAAAGACTGCTTTTGTATATCCCCAGAGTGAAATATTGGAGGGAGTAGCTTGGGATTCACACAAGACAAAAGCCAACAAAGGAGCCACTTAGGTGTCTTCCACATGCATTAAGTGTCTATACATAAATGCACAATGGCTTGGCAATAAGCCAGAGGAACTAGAGACCTTAATGCAGGGAGGCACATTTTACCTGTTTGGTCTTACCCGTGTCTGGACTGTGGCTATGGATGGCAGTAACTTCTACAGGAGAGACAGGATTTGTAAGGGCTGAAGGCAGAGGAGGATGGGGACAGGGTTCTTATTGAGGAACCAGGGAGGGAAAACATGACAGAAAAGTCAGAGAAAGGAGAAACAGAATGATCTTATCATTGGTGTGCACTGCAAAGAAGCTGGACAAAAAGAAGAAAAAGATGAGGAATTTGAGAAACAGTACAAATCCAACAAAGAGGCAGGGTACATACATCAGGAGAGGAGACTTCAGTTATCCAGACATCTGCTAGAGCCTTCTCTCTACCGAAAGCAGAGCAGCTAATAACTTCTGTTTGAATATAAGTTGTTATTACCATCCTTTGTTTTGATATTACCTAGATTTCTCCCTATATCTCTTTTTCTCCTCTTCTCCCTCCTAGAGAGTCATCCAATATAACAAGGAAACGACATAAAAAGACAAAGTAGTGTACAAGCTCTGGCAGATCTTGTTGAACTGGGAAGAATTCCAGGGCTTTGTTGGTGAATTGATTTTGTCTGTTGTGAGAACCAGCTGAGCTAGACACAGAGATGGTCGTCACTAGAAGATGGGACTTGGGGCAGCAATTTTTTTTTATTTTCATCAACTCAAAAAGATTATCTACTAATTGCAGTTATGTCATTTGTGAGACTTGTGTTATTCATGAAGTCATGGACCCTTAAAGTACAAAAGTTTGGATGAAGAGTCTGTTTCAGAAACAGTGGTAGTGGTAGGCAGAATTTATCTCCAATATGAGAATTTTATTAGAAACATAAGCTGATGTTTCAGTAAGTAATTTGTCAGAGGTTTATAATTCTTGCTCTTTGCTTCTGCTGTCTGCTTCATGCAAGTTTAAACACCTGTTGACACCAATTTATATGAAGAATTATATTTCTTCCCATAAAATTTTTCCAGCTTCTGTGTGTTAATTCAGATGTTAAATATAATTCAGTAGGTCTCAAAATAAATGCTCTTTTTGCTAAATTAGCATCTGCTTGCTTTCATCACATCCAATTAAATCAGATGGCTTCTGTCCAGAAGTGGGAGATTTACACTTGGATTGATTTGCACCCAGCATTAAGTAGCGTGGTTTTCATTTGCAGCCTTTACATAGTGTGTCCTATAAATTAGAGCATTTCTTATGACCTTTCATCTCAGTTTTTATTATGGTTTCTTAGTTATCCCTGGCATTTAGTGAAGGGAGTAGACCCCAAACCATTTGGATAGCAGTGAAGTGAATAATTTGGGGCAGTGAGAAAGGGTAGTGTGGGCCAAGAAGAATACTTGAGTTTGCTGTTTTTCCTTACTTTTAAACATCTGCTGGAATTAGGCTTAAAAATGTAAGCAAACAAACTTAATTTTGAGGGGATAACAGTGTTTCTGAAATAAACTAGATGGTTAGTTCAATATTTTCTGCTTAATTATAGGAATTGACCTAATTTGAGAAATCTGTACTCATCTGAAAGTTGTCCAAAAGGATTTATAGACTAAAATAAATTAATGGAATTTTAGCATTTAATCAGTAATTTATTTTTAGTGGAAGAGTTGTTAAGGATTTGCTGATGTTTATCTGGGAGAAAAGAAGACTTAAAGGAGAGACATGATCATTTTCTTCAAGTTTTTAAAGTTATCATGAGGAAGATTAATTTATTCTACTTTGTCTTAGTGAAACCTAGAACTTTAATGGATAGAAATTTTGGGGACTCAGATTTTAGGTCAGTATGGAGAAAAACTTTGTAACAAACAGGACTATATAAAAATGGCATAGACTGCTTAATTGGATGATGAATTTTCCATCACCGGAAATCATAAGGGCCATAGATTAAAGGTGGAAAGGAAATTAGAGGCCACTGTATCTAGCTCTCTCATTTTATGGCTGAAGAAACTGAAGCTGAGAGGGGTTCTCTCACATCTAATTAGTGCCTGAGGCAGGACTCGAATCTTAGACTTTCTGACTCTAAGCCCTCTACAGCTCTTTCAAGCAGAAACAGAAAGATCACTTAAAGGTTTGCTATTAAAAAAACAACATTCTTCCTGGAGAAATAAAAATATAGTATTTCTTTGGTTCCTTTTAATTCTGTGATTTTATGAGATTAAGTCCCAGAGAAGCAGAGTAATTTGCCTAAGGTTGCACAGCTAGTTGGTAGCTGAGCCAGTATTAGAACTACAACAAAGAGCTCCTGATTCCTAGGAAAGAGCTCTTGTAACTGTACATTATTCTTTAATTCTTTTCATTTAATAGTAACTTAGTTTACCATATGGGATGGGAGTGAAAATGTAGAAATAGTAGATTTCTAACTTTTGGAGGATCATAGTATTTTAGAGCTGAAAACAGTTTTCAGGCTCAGGAAAAGCTATGACTTGTCAGAGGCCAAATATCTCATTGGATTAGATGTTTGGTTAAAGGTGTGCTGGCTGAGTGCACAGCAGCATCGTGTGCCCAGTCTCTGCAGCACTCAGGCATTCAGGATGCACTTTGTTTGCCACCATGGGAGTGCAGATGAGGCAAAAAAGAATCTTTGTCAGAAATTCTTCACTAATGATGAAGGAATTATTTTTTAAATTCCAGCTAGCTCATTTATGTCATTTAGCAAACATTAAGTACTCTCTGTGTATAACACACTGCGCAGTCCTGGGGGAGATACAGTGTTTAGAAAAGACCTTGTTTTTCCCTATATAGCTTAGTTAGAGGGGTTATGATGCTAACCTCAAAGTGTAATTAGAACTCCCGTATGAGTGCAGTTATTTGTGTTAATAGCTCAGGATTAAATGGTTTAAATTGCATGCCTTATTTTATTTTAACCAATTTTGATCTTTGTTTTAATTAACTTGTCAGTGATCAGGTTGTATACAGATATCCAATTTGGAAATGGAAATCAGTCGATCAGCTAGACTTTATTAAGCACCTCCCATATGATGAGCACTGTATTGATCTCTGAGAGTACAAAGACAGGCAAAAAACAGCCCCTGCTCCCAAGGAGCTCATAGTCCAATGGGGAGATGTCATACAACAAACAAGATGTGCACATAACAAATTGGAGCAGCATGAGAGTGAAGATGGGACTTTAGCTGAGACTTGAAGGAAGCCAAGGTTGCCAGGAGGCAGACATGAAGGAGGGAAGACAGCCTATTAATTCCAACAATTACAGGTCTTTTTTTTTGTTTGTTTGTTAAAATATTATCGGTCTCATTTTTTTCTGATCATTATTCAGTGCTTCCCATGTCATCTACAGATTCTTTTCTTGAAGAAAGTATTCATGATATAAAGTGTGGCTTCTGTGTGGTCTGTAACATGCCTCTTTCATTTCTTCTTCCTGGCTCAGATTTCTGATGTACTGTTCATCATTCACACCTATTCCATGCTTTCCGTTAAAGTCATAAGTATCAAATGTATGCTGATTTGATTCGGAGACTCTTACTGAGTTTGTCATTTTATTTTCCGACCTCATCTTCCTCTGCAGCCAATTTTGATGCATAAGTTACAGTCATTTTCATCACAAACTTTTTGTGAAGATTTATCATGAGTACTGCAATATGAAATGACCGGATATTTCTGGGTAGAAAATAGTTTCTTTTTGCCTTTGGGAGTACAATAAAGACATCTTGATAAAATTTGTTAAGCACCCTAATGTGTGCCAGGCATTGGAGATATGTGGCATTACAAAAATTGACCATGTATGGGGGCAGAAAGAGACCTCTCCAAAAATATAGAAAAAGAGAAATACTAAATTTATCATCTACTCATCACAATGGAACAAAAATTAGCTTTAAGAAGTGTACGTAAAGAAAGAATTAAAAAGTAATTGGAGACAAACATAATTTTAAAGAATTGGTGGTGGGTCAGAGAACAAGTTATACATGTAATAGAAAATTTCATCAAAGAAAGTGAGACATCATGCCAAAAACTGTAATGCTTAGCTAATGCAGTTCTTAGGGGGAAAAAATATATTGCTAAATGCTTTCCCAAACAAAAGAGAAAAAGAACAAATCAATGAAAATTGAACACACAAACTTGAACAGCAATAAATCAGAAATCTTCAAGTCATCAATAAAGTAGCAATTCTGAAATTTAAAAGCAGAAGGGCCGTTGAACTGATAAAATGTGCTGTTTTAAAAAACCTCATAAAATAAACAGTTCATATGATTTTAAAAAGAAAATCATCTGTTTGTAACAAAAATGAAGAACTCATGATAACTGAGAAAAGAAAGTATCAGAAACTATTTTGACTACTTATATACTGTCTGAACTAGTAACTTAGAGGAAATAGATGAATAATTACCAACATTTAAAATATCCAGAATAACAAAAGAAGAAATAATATAAATAACTGAATATCAGAAAAAGAAATTAAATAAGCCATAAATGAACAACCAGAGATTAAGACTGAAAGACTCATAAGTGAATTATGTCAAACATTCAAAGAATAAGTAATTGAATGGCAGCGTAATAAAAACTGTTCGAAATTATAACAAAACACCCTTCCCCTCCCTTTGTGATACAGATAAGTCTCGAGCCCTAAAGCAAGGAGAGACAGAATGGTAAAAGAAAACAACAGACCAATATTCCTGAGTAACATTGATGGAAAACATTTAAATAAAATATTATCAGCTTTTTTGTTTTTGTTTTTGGTGTTTTGGATTTCTTTTGCAGATTATACATAGATTATACACTTGTAACAAGGTTGAGTTTATACCAAGAAAGCAGGGGTAGTTGAACATAATGGAGAGTATAAATATAATTAATCATATTCGTAATATACATAATGAAATATACATTTACACACATATATGTCTATACATATATGTGTATATACATATACACATATATATATAGACAGAGGGCACAGGGTGAGTTGAATATGAAGGGATGATATCTAAAAAAATAAAATCAAATTAAGGGATGAGAGAGGAATATATTGAGAGAGGGAGAAAGAGAGAGATAGAATGGGGTAAATTATCTCACATAAAAGTGGCAAGAAAAAGCAGTTCTGTAGGAAGGGAAGAGGGGGCAGGTGAGGGGGAATGAGTGAATCTTGCTCTCATTAGATTTGACCTGAGGAGGGAATAATATACACACTCAATTAGGTGTCTTACCCCACAGGAAGGAAGGAGGAAGGAGCTGAAAAAAGGGGGAATGATAGAAGGGAGGGCAGATAGGGGGAGAAGGTAATCAAAAACAAACACTTTTGAAAAAGAACAGGGTCAAGGGAGAAAATTGAATAAAGGGAGATAGGATAGGAAGGAGCAAAATATAGTTAGCCTTTCACAACATGAGTGTTGTGGAAGGGTTTTGCATAATTATACACATGTGGCCTATATTAAATTGCTTGGCACTTTGGTGGGGGAGGGAAGAGGGAAGAGAATTTGGAACTCAAAGTTTTAAAAGCAGATGTTCAAAAAAAAAAGGTTTTTGCATGCAACTAGGAAATAAGATAGACAGGCAATGGGGTATAGAAATCTATCTTGCCCTGCAAGAAAGTAAAGGAAAAATGAGGGAGAGTGGAGTGACAGAAGGGAGGGTTGACTGGGAAACTGGGCAGTCAGAATATATGCCATCTTGGAGTGGGCAGAAGGGTAGAAATGGGGAGAAAATTTGTAATTCAAACTGTTGTGAAAATCAATGCTGAAAAACTAAAAAAAAATATTAAATAAATTTCTAAAAAAGCAAAAATAAATAAATAAATAAATAAATATATAAATAAGCAAATACAAGAAATAGAATGAGTGCTCCCACCAAGAAAAAGAAATACAGAATAAATTAATTAATTGGAGAAACATTATTTCCTCATGAGTAGGTTGAAACAATATAATAAAAGTGACAGTACTAATGAAATTAACTTACCTATTCAATGCATTGCCAAACTATCAAAGCAGTATTTCATACAGCTAGAAAAAAATCATAAATTCAAGTGGAGGAACAAAAAGGAAAGGATCTCAAAGGTAATAATGAAAAAAATGGAAAGGGGTCTAAGTGTCAGACCACAGACTGTACTGCAAAGTGCTAATCATTAAAACAATACTGGGTTTTTTTTTAAGTGTGATTAACTAGTAGAAGTGATTATTTTACAATATACAGAAACAAACATAATAGAGTATGATATACTCAGTTACCCCAGTTACTTGACAAAAACCCCTGAGAAAACTGGATAACAGTCTGGTAGAAATTAATTTAAGCCAACACTTTATACCACATACCAGGAAAAGCTACAAATGGGTATATGACCTAAATATGAAAGGTCATCTCACAAATAAGTTAGAGGAACAAGGAAGAAATTGCCTTTTAGATCTAGGGAAAAGGGAAGAGTTCATGATTATACAAGTAATAGAGAAAATCACGTAATGTACAGTTTTCATTATAAAGTTTTTTGCACAAATGAATCTAATGAAAATTAGAAGGAAAACAGATTGTACAGGAAAAAAAACCTAAATCACTAATAGTTAGGGCTTTGCAAGGCCTATTACACCCTACCACCACTACCCTTCCCCACTTCCCACCCTATAGGAAAGAGGAAAAGGACCTATTTGTACACAGATATTTGTAGCAGCTCCTTTTGTTGTACACAAAAATTGAAAGTAAAGGGAATGTAGTATTGGGGAATGATTAAACAAATTACAATATATGACTGTACTGGAATATTATTATGTCTTGAGAAATGGTTAAATGGACAATTTCAAAGGTACCTGGAAAGATCTATATGAAGTGATGTAGATTAAAAAAAGTAGAAGAAAAAATTTACACAATGGCAGCAACATGATAAAGAAAAGCTGCTTTGAAAGACATCACAGCTTGAACTGTGGTAAACGATGATTCCAGAAGAAGGAAAGTGAAACATGATGTTCACCTCCTAATCATCTTAAATACAGATAGAGAAACATACTTTTTGGGCATGGCAAATATATAGATTTCTTTTGTTTGGCTATGGATGTTTACAATGATGATTTTAATTTTAGGGTTTTTTATTTGTTCAGTGGTTGCGGGGGGAATAAGAAGGGGCAGATTATAAGTGCATTTAAAAGTAGTTTAAGAAAATTTAAAGACAACTGGGGAGATGAAGAATGTGGCTTTGGGAGATGGAGGTAAGAATTTTTATTTCTTAAAAGAACAACGAATTGAGCGCAGAATCAAACAGAAGGAAAAAGCATGGGTTGTGTTTTAGAAATTGCAAAGCTCTTTTAGTAGTAAACTTCTCCTAGAAACAAAGGCCCATCTTTTTACTATCAGTATTGTCCATTGTGAAATAGAGAACACATTTCAGTTGAATCAAGCTTGGTCTCATAAAAGCTAATCTTGTTTGAGAAAACTCAGCCCTCTCATGTTGGTCATGGTCTGTGAAAAATAAGGTAATCTAAGGGGAGGGGGGAAGAGGGAGAGATAGAGAGACAAAGAGAAAGAGAAAAGTTAGTAAGAGTTTTTAACAGGCTTGCGACTAAAATGGAGCATTTTTTCCACAAGAACATTTAGATCAATGATTACTAGATTAATTTGAATAGTTGAGAGAGGTGTGAAATGATCCATTTTTATTATTAAGAAAAAATATCCTTGCCTTAGTAAAAATGGTGGATTTAGAGAGACAAAATGGTAGAGACCAACAACCTGTTAGGAGTCTGTTGTAATTTAAAAGGATGATACCAAGGTATTGTACTATAGTGGAATTAGTGGGAAGGAGAAGAGGAGATTGTTTTGAGAGATTTTTCAGATGGGGAATTAATGGGACTTGGGAACTAATTAGATGTGAGAGTGGAGGGAAGAGGGGAGAGTTAAAGATAACCCTAACCCTAAGCATACGGAGACAAATGCAGAAGTCAATTTTCTTGACCAGTGACACTGACCTTCCTGCGTGTTCCATGAACAAGACACTTCATCTCTCAGCTACAGGCATTTTTCCTAGCTATTTCACATAGCTGCAATACTCTCCCTTCTCAGTGCTCTCTACTGACTTCTTAGGTTTTCTTTAAATCCGAACTATAATACCATCTTTTATAGGAATCCTTTCCCAACCAGTGTTGTTTTTAATATGTTTTCATTGATATTTTCTATTTCTTTCACAACCACAGTATTTCATGTATTCCTCCCCTTCCTTTTCCCAGAGAGCCATGTCATATGATATATAATTTTTGGAGGGGTGGGGGGGAAGCACAACTAGTTGAAAAATTGAAAAAGTCTGAAAACATGTGAAATATGTAACACCTGTGCACCTCCCATCTCCACAAAAGAGTGGGGTCAATCAATCAATAAACATTTACCAAACATCTGTGTGCCTGGCACTGTGCTGAGTTCTGGGGATACAAAGAAGCAAAAGATAGTCCTGCATGCAAACACATACAAACCAAGTTATATACTGGAAGTAGTTAACAGAGGGAGGGCACTAGAATTAAGAGAGATTGGGGAAAGCTTCCAATAAAAGAAAGGATTTTAGTTGGGACTTAAGCAAGAAAGTTCAATAAGTAAAGTGGAGGAGGGAGACGGTTAGGGGGCGTGTTTTCTCATATCTTCACTCTGTCCTGTTTAATCTTTATGATTTTGTTACATTTATTTTTTATTTTTGAGGGTTGTCATTCTTTCTATTTGTATTGTTGTGACTCTGTATATTGTTTTCTTGAGTCTGCTTACTTTAGAGGAAATTGGTTCATATGCATTTTTACATGCCTCTATATCTATCACACACATAATTTCTTACAGCATAGTAATATTCCATTACATCCACTTACCACAATTTATTTAGGTATTCTCCAGTTGAGGGGCATTGAAGTTCTTAGGTATCACAATAATTGCTGCTAGGGGGGCGGAGCCAAGATGGTGGCTGGAAAGCAGGGACTACCGTGAGCTCCCCACCAAGTCCCTCCAAAAACCTATAAAAAATGGCTCTGAACCAATTCTAGAACTGCAGAACTCACAAAGTGGCGGAGGGAAGCAGGGCTCCAGCCCAGGACATCCTGGATGGTCTCTGGGTAAGGTCTATCCTGCACGGAGCTGGGAGCTGAGGGGAGTGGAGCTGAGCAGAGCAGAGCCCAGCGTGGGCGGCGCGGACCGACCAGACCAGGAGCCGGGCGGAGCGTGCCTTAGCGCCCTGAATTAGTGCGCTGTGGCATTTACCAGACCACTCAACCCACAAACACAAAAGACAACAGAGGAAGTTAGTGGGAAAAGCTGCAGGGTCGGAGTTTGTGGTTCAGCTACCACCCCTGGGGCAGCAGAGGTGGGGCAGCTACAGAACTTCTGCTGCAGTCGCTTCTGGCCCCAGGCCCACCTGGTAGGAGGAATTAAGTGGCTGATCAGAGCAGGAGTGAAGAGCCTGCTGAAGATTTAAGCCCAGTCCGAGTAGGGGGTTCTTGGGAAAGGAAGAGTGCTGGTGAGGCAGCGCATCCGCCCAAGTGTGGAACATAGAACTCTTTAGTCTACAAGCAGTCATACCCAGCTGAAAAACTCAAGGGTCAAGTAAGTTGGCTGGGAACATGGCTAGGTGGCGAAAATACACCCAGATTCAGTCTCAGACTCTGGAATCCTTCTTTGGTGACAAAGAAGACCAAAACATACAGTCAGAAGAAGTTAACAAAGTCATAGAGCCTACAACAAAAACCTCCAAGAAAAATATGAACTGGTGTTAGGCCATGGAAGAGCTCAAAAAGGATTTGGAAAAGCAAGTTAGAGAAGTAGAGA
>CM053622.1:714651599-714688942 GCA_028646595.1 Phalanger gymnotis
CATAAAAGTGGCAAGAAAAAGCAGTTCTGTAGGAAGAGAAGAGAAGGCAGGTGAGGAGGAATGAGTGAATCTTGCCCTCATCAGATTTGACCTGAAGAGGGAATACCATACATACTCAATTGGGTATCTTACCCCACAGGAAAGAAGGAAGAAGAAGATAAAAAAAGGGGGGATGATGGAAGGGAGGGCAGATGGGGATGAAGGTAATCAAAAACAAACACTTTTGAAAAGGGACAGGGTCAAGGGAGAAAATTCAATAAAGGGGGATTGGTTAGGAAGAAGCAAAATATAGTTAGTCTTTTACAACATGAGTATTGTGGAAGAGTTATACATAATGATACGCATGTAGCCCATGTTGAATTGTTGGACTTCTTAGGGAGGGTGGTTGGGAAGGGAAGAGGAGAGAGAATTTGGAACTCAAAAATTTAAAAAAAAATAGATGTTCAAAAGTAAAAAAGTTTTTTTTTTTTTTGTCATGCAACTAGAAAATAAGATACACAGGCAGTGGGGCATAGAAATTTATCTTGCCCTACAAGAAAGGAAGGGAAAAGGTGATGGGAGGGAAGTGGGGTGACAGAAGGGAGGGCTGACTGGGGAACAGGGCAACCAGAATATACGCCATCTTGGAGGGGGGGGGTAGAAAAGGGGAGAAAATTTGTAATTCAAACTCCTGTGAAAAGTAATGCTGAAAACTAAACATATTAAATAAGAATAAAAATAAATTGCTGTTTAATATTTTGGTATACATGGGGATTTTCTTTTTATTGATGGCTTTCCTGGGGTATAAGGCCAGTAACTGTGTCTCTGGTTTAAAAGATGTGGCTGTTTTTAGTCATTCTCTTTGTATCATTCCAAATTGCTTTCAAAAATGGTTTTGCCACTTTGCAGAATAATTTGTCTTGGAGAAGATGGAGAAGCTATGGGAATTGGAGAAAATGTCTAGACTGCCATCTTGTGGCTCTTGTGACCCAGAAGTGATCTTCTCTTCTTGTTCAGTTGTTTTGGTCATGTCTTATTCTTCCAACCCCATTTTTGGGATTTTCTTGGCAAAGATACTAGAATGGTTTGTCATTATCTTCTCTAGCTCATTTTACCAGTGAGGAAACTGAGGCAAACAGGGTTAGGTAACTTGCTCAGGGTCACATAGCTGGTAAGTATCTGAGGCTGAATTTGAACTCAGACCTTCCTGACATCAGTCCTGGTGTTCTATCCACTGAGCAACCTAGCTGCCCAGCCAGAAGTCTGCCTAGCCACTCTTAATTTTAGTGCCTTTTTTCCTATTAATTATTTACTATTTATCCTGTATATAGCTTGTTTATACATATTCATTTATATCTTGTCCCTTCTATTATATTGTAAGCTCCTCGATGATAGGGACTGTCTTTTGCCCCTTTGTGTCTTCCCAGCACTTTAAACAGTGCCTAGCTCATAGTTGGCACTTAATAAATGTTTATCGTTTGTTTGATTGACAGGAATCTTGAGGCATGTCAGGGTAGTGAAGAAAACACTGGATCAGGAGTTGAAAGACCTGTTTTGTATGTCTGTTTCTGCTAATAGTTAGCAGAATTTGCCTTTGGCAAATCACTTTTCTCTTTGAGGACTCAAGGCTCCTTCCCACTCCAGTATTTTGTGCACTAAGGTCTGACTAATTATTCACCTTTTAACTTGGGAATAACAGTACTTGTAGTACTTCCTACCTCACTGGAGAGTTGTGAGGAAAGTGTTTTGTAAACCTTTTAAATGCTGTAGAAATGAGTAATAATTTTTGTTGCTGTTCTTTTTGTATCCCCATCTAATTCCAATAATCTTCTCTTTGTTTTAAGGAATCTTCCAGATCTGGCACTGTATATTCCATACTCCCTCTAGTTCTACTATTCTTTATTCATAGCATTTTTTAGCTTTCTGGACTTTCTGGATGTAACATTCTTAGGATCATATATTTAGAGTTGGAAGTGATGTTAGTGGCCACCCAGTCCAACTCCCTCATTTTATAGATGATTACTGAATCCCAGAAAGGTAAGGTCACTTGCCCATTTTCACTCAGATAGTGATAGAAGCAGAATTTAAACACAGATCCTCTGACTTGTTGTACTCTATCCTATACCGTACTCTCTCTCCCGTTTTGTAATTCAGGGTAACATTTTCAACAGTTTCTTCATCTTAATTGGTAAAATGAGGCAAAGATATATTAAAGAGATATTCCCTTTCCAAGTGCTGTTAGGTAATTTGGGACGCTGTAAAGCAGGTCATAGTTTTAAACTTTAGATGTTCCTTCCAGGACAATCATTATTTTATGGAGTCCCGGGAGATAGAGGTAAGGCTATTAACTTCTGTGCATGGTGTAATTTGAGGCTCCAGCAGCCCGCAATTTGGACTTTGTTGAGGAGAGAATGTTTGCAAATGTGGAATTCCTTTGGAAATCCAGGCAGGAGAGGATGACAGAATAGCAATGCAGAAGGTGGTGGCTGAGGGTTCTCACAAATGGTGGGTTAAGACAGGAAATGAACACCTTGTGGAAGATTACACATTTCACAAAAAGGGGGAAATGAAGAAAATGAGTCTGAGCAGTGATTCCAAAATTATTTCATTGCTGACACTTAGCCATCCATCGTTAAGCAGGTTGTTTAATGACATGTGCGTTTATAGAGGTGATCTTATTGTCTGTAGGTCAGGAAGTCTTCTCTAGTATTATTGTCATCTTTGCACTCTCCACCTAACTTTAATCAAATGAAGTAATGCAATGGACTATGGAGGAAGCACAGAAACCAGATGCCTGTGACATATAACTTTCACTTGAACTTTATTTTGGGTTTTCCATTTTGTGATTCCTTTAGAGAAAGTTTAAAACCTTGATGCATTCTTTTTTGTTTGTTTTGTTGTTGTTATTTTGGTGGATCAGAGGAAATAATATATTGTGGGCTGTGGCACACGTTAAAGTTTATTTGATTATTGGACTGTTAGGTCAGGGTATCTTCAGGTGTTCCCTTGACCAGGAGTAGGCTAGAAGGCTCTCCAGTCAGCCCTTTGTCTGGTCTCTCATTGCCCTTGTTAATGTTTATCATATGACAATGTATGTGTTTTGGTTTCTAGCAAGAATTAATCATTTATTTTTAATTAAAAATAGACTTCATTGATGTGTCATTAGTAATGTCACTCTTGTCTTTAAATCTGGTGTGTATGTGTCTGTGTATTTTGGGATTTACAGCTGGGGTTGGGGGTTAAGAGAGTTGTTGGAGGGGAAATTAGACTCAGTAAGTGGAAGGGTAATGTCTGGCTGGAGAGATTAAGATAGTGGCCTGTGAGACTCTTTTTTTTCTAGCTCCCTAAAATTTTGAGAACCAGGAATAATTACTGCAATATTTTTTCCCCAAGGGAGTTGTTTATTTTTCACCTCACACTTATGAGTCCCAGGCCAAAGTCTTCTGACTTCCAAGTTCTGAGGTGCACAACATGGTCTCTGAGGCTACTTGTAATTCTAAAATTCTGTGATTTCATGATTCCTTCTATGACACTATGGTATACAAGCTCTCTTGGCACAAACCTCTCCTATTCTTTTACCATGTGGGATAATAGAATTTGCCCTGTTGTCTCAACTCCTCTTTCTCTCTTATTCCCCTCTCACCCCCCCCCATATCTGATCGATTGCCAAGTTTTATTGATTTTTGCCTTCACACCTCTCATATACATCCCCTTATCTCGTCTGACACTGCTATCGGCCTCATGCAGGTTCTCATCATCTCATGCTTGGACTATTGTAATAACTTGCTGGTTGGTCCTCCTTGCCTCAAATATCTCCATATTCCAGTCCATCCTCTATCCAGCCGTCAAAATGACCTTCCTAAAGCACAAAATTAACCATACTATTTCCCTCCCCTTCCTTGCTGCAACTCAATTCAGTAAACTCCAGTGCCTTCCTATTACGTCCAAATACATAACGTTTGTTTGGCCCTTCATAATTTAGTCCTTTCCTGCATTCCCAGCTTTTTTATACCTTATCCCTGAATATACTCTCCTAATTCTGTAGTAAGCCTTGCTATTCAATGCACTTCTTCTGCCAGCTCTGTCCATTTTTACTTGTTGTCATCTGTGCTTGGAATTCTCGCCTTCCTCCTTTCTATCTCATAACTTCCTTCAAGTTCCAGCTCCTCTTTAATACTAGTACATTCCCTCTATCAATTATTTCCAATTTATCCTGTACGTATCTTATTCATATATAGTTTTTTGCACATCATCTCCCTTCTTAGACAGTGAGCTCCTTGAGAGCATGGACTTTTCTTTTTTTAATTCTTATTTATTTGCATTCCTCAAACTTAGCACGTCTGGCACATATTAGTTGTTTAATAAATACTTTTGAAACTTGATTTAGTTAATAGTTTATTTTCAGCTGTGTGGTGAATAATCATGACTCCAGAGTGTATTATTTTAAGACTTTTTATAGAGTGCTTTTTTCATGATGGCCTTGTGTTTGTGAGTTAGTCATATTATCTCCATTTTATAGCCACGAAAACTGATTCTCAGAAAGTGGATATGACTTGTCCATGATCATTCAGCTCATCAGTGGGAATAATGGTGTTTCCATATTCCCAAATAAGCTGATCTTTATTTTTCTGAAGAAGAAAATAAAAGTTATTTTCCAAGAATATTAAAATAGCTCCGGTGACTAATGTTGAAAATGTAGTAAGCAGTTTTAGTCATACTAATTAACATGTTGATGTGAGCTAGGTGGTGCAGTAGATAGAGTGGACACTGGAGTCAAAGAACCTCATCTTTGTGAGTTCAGATCTGGCCTCAGACACTTAGTAGCTGTGTGACCCTGGGCAAGTCACTTCACCCTGTTTGCCTTGGTTTCCTCATCTGTGAAATAAGCTGGAGAAGGAAATGGCAAACCACTCCAGTGTCTTTGCCAAGAGAATCCTAAATGAGGTCATGAAGAGTCAGACACGACTGAACAACAACTAAACAACAAATAGTTAACATGTTGGGAGGAGGAAACAAATTACTATTTTATGTAGTCTAGAGGCATCTGGATACAGTGGCAGGTGTGGTCTGTGGTGCGCATTTGCTTGCGTCCTGTGTTTCTTTCCATGATGGTTCCTAACTTAAAGATGACATGACCACTTTCTCTCAAAGTTCTTGTCATTTGCATGTTACTAAACAGAAACTCCTTGATCAGAATTAATGCCAGAGTCACAGTTCCACTCACGCTTCTCTACTTTCCCCGTGATAATTGGTACTATGAATGCATAGACTTGGTGCCACTCACTCGTATTAATTAGAAACCTTTTTAAGAGACTCACAAAAGAATTAATTCTTCCCATGCTGCGTATTAGTAATTCCCATTAATGTTAATACCAGCCCCCAGGTTCAACAAGTAGAGATTCTAGTGATGAAATATTAGACGTGTTAACTGTGGTTAGATGTAGGAATTTATTGCTGCAAGTTAATTACACCAATAAGCAACTGGAGTCTTTTATTATTTTAATTTGTTTAAACATAACATTGGTAAGCTAAATATACTGGCAGTAGTGGATGGCAGGCCTCTTGGAGTTGAAGATTGACAGTTAAATTTATATACTCTTTTAAAAGTGTAGATGATGAATGAATTATTTGAGAGAACTTCTGTCAGTATTCCAAGTTGTAAGATGTTCCATATAGAATATTTTATTTTTATGAATTGAGTAGCTATGTTGTCCATAATTATGAAAGAAAAGCTATTGCAAAAATTTGCCTTCTGATATTTAATGTGATTTGGAAGGGACAAAAGTGTGATTTATTTCCTTTCAATAATCATGAAATTGGTGACTGTCTGATGAAGAAAAATGTGATGGAAAAAAACTCAGGTTTTATTTACCCTTAAAAAGATTTTCAGAAGGAAAATGATCGTATATGCAATCATAAATTCATTATTCCTCTGTAACAACTTAGATTTACCGGCCTTAGTTACGTTCTGTGGAAAGAATTCTTCATGTTCCCCATTAGATGTGGTGCCCCCTTTCTGCAGAATATTGGTAATTCCAGCTGTCATTTGAAATGGAAACTGAGTGCAGCTTTGTTCTATAGCATGCAGATGGAGACATTAAAACTGCCATTGCTAGCATTGAAGTTCTCTGCATTGGAGCTGGTTGATCTGTACTTGTTTAAAGGAATGTTGGCTTTAGCTTGGCACATACTGTTGGAATGCTTACTTCCTGCATTGTGCACACAGCACAGTAGCAGCAGCAGCGTCACTGGTCACCTTCTGGAGCCTCAGTTTTCTCATTATAAATGTGAGAAATAGTTGGCATTGTTTACCTTCATGGTTTCTTCAGAGGAAGTCATTTTGGAAACTTTAAAATACTGTATCAATGTGAACTATTATTAGTATTATTACTGTTGCTTATAATGGATCTCATTTCAGTTAGTGAGTCATTAAACATTTATTAAGCACCTACTATATGCCACACATGGTGCTGAGCACAGAAGGTGCTAAAAGAGGCAATGGACAGTCCCTTCCTCAAGGAGCTCACAATCTAAAGGGGGTAGAAAACGCACAGAGCCAAGAGATAAGAGTGTCTTGTTTGTGGAAGAGCAAGGAGGTCAGTGTCAGTGGATCAAAGAGTATAGTGGCAGAGTAAGGTATGGGAAGACTAGAAAGGTAGGAGGGGCTACATTATGAAGGGCTTTGTTGCTGGAGGTGGTGGGGAGCCTATGCAGATGGGATCTCAGTTTGTGTGATCTCATTGATACTGATGCTCCATCTTCTTAGTCTTGGCAGTTCTTGTTGACGTCTTTCTGTGTGGCAGCCTATCCATTTGTAAAGTTTGTGGACATCAGCATAATATTTAGGCTCTCCACATACTAACCACATTCTTGGTAAATAACTAGCTTATCTCTTCTTCTGCTCACTTGTGTCCTTGATGCTGTCTTTTATGGAACTTCTATCACATATGTTATTTCTGTTAACGTGCTGGAGGCTCTTTAGGCCCATGTGCTTCTTCCCATTGAACTTTGCATCACCTGCAATTATTATTTTTGTAGCACTATTCTTTATAGATGGCTGTTGTTTAGACAATAGAGAAGTATAAAAGAGAGTTCCAGCACTTAAGAAACATACAGTACAATCTAGTTGAGGAGATGAGGCTCACACAAATGAAAAGATAATTAAGGATAGGAGACAATGCATGCCTGCTGTGCATTTAATTACAGATGTAAGTGGTGCCATTCCAAGTTTCTATATTCCTGTCTGTGTGTGTGCTGTAGGATAGAACTTGAAGTCAGGGACCATTTCACTTTTTCCTTTTTGTCCCCAGTGCCTAGCCTAGTGTCTGACATGCAGTAGGCTTTTAATAAGTGAGCGCAGAGGAAGAGCTAGGTTCAGGCCCAAACTCTGACATGGATTGTGTGATTCCTGGGCAAGTCTTGGGACCTAAGACAATATCAGAGACCACACTTGAAGATTACATATAAATTTACAGTGATAGAAGGAGCTTCTCACTAGGAGCCTCCTACCAACACTGATGAAATCATAGGCTGGTTATAAAAAATAAATGCATGTTGATTGGTTGAAAATGTCAAAGTGGTTGTCATCATATGGCTGATAGGAATTTAAGGGAAGAGATTGCTGTGAGCCAGAATAAGTAGTTGTCTTCTGGGAGGACCTGAGGAAAGGTAGATAGGTTTTAGAAAGATGGAATAGTACAGGGAGGGTCCTTTAAGCTATTGGAATAGCATAAGCAAAAGACCTGGAGGTGGCAATGAGCAAGGTGTTTGGAGGCCACAGTGAGTAGGCCAGTCTAGCGCGAGCTGGACTTATGGATGGGGAATAGTTGAAGATGAAGTTGGATAGGTAGGTTAGGGCCAGATTTTTGCAGACCTTGAATGCCAGATTACAGAGTCAATTTGTTATTAAAATACCACCCTAATACAAGGTTAGGGAATGATTTTTGAAATACTAAGACTAATTTGAAAGTTATTTTGCCCCAAAAAAATCTATTTAGATGTTTTTGGACCCTCAAATGGAAACACCAAAATTATCCTGTCAGAGACTATTTGGCAAATACGCTGAAATGACCCAGTGTTGACTTGCCCTAAAATACACAAGTATAAGAACATATTTATGTGGCTAGAAGGATGCAGAAAAATAATAATCAGTGTTTATCCACTCAGAGAGGTGGTTTAGTAAATCAAAACAAAAGGCCACCTAGAAAATAGAAGTACCGCAGATCATTTAACATGAGGTGTTTAAAAAATATATATGTATATATGTGTTTGTGTGTGTGTATGTGTGCATATCCACACAGAGCACTACAGCATAATATTTTTTAAAAAAACCCAGAGGATTCGAAGAGCTCACCTAGTTACCAGGTTCACCAGATGTCTTTTGAATGGAATATCCATTCTCTCTAAACTAATGTTCCAAAAACTTGGGTTCTTGGTAAGCATTCAAAAAAGATTAGACTACAGTTATTATATGTGAGGATAATTTTGTATTCAGTTGATTATCTCTGCCCAGGTGTGACACACTCCATATATCCCTTTTCAGAGAGACTCATAGGGGATAAATAGTTTGTAGTGCTCAAATTTGACCCCCTTTCATCTGTACTTTAATCATTCATGTAGTATTCTCAGAATTTGAAGTGTGGTTCTTTTCAGTCCCTTCTGATTAAAGGAAGAATTTTTTTTGGTAGGGGTTAGGGAGACTCTGCTTTTAACCACTGTTTATACGTGATACTTCAGTAAGCCTGTTCCCTACTGGCTCATTTCCAGCTGGCTGCAGTGCCATAACTAGCCTTCTCTCCAATTCCCTGTGGTTGAGAGCGATGGCCTTGAAAAAGCACTTGAAATTGAGACTTAAGGACTAAGCGAATGCTAATAAATACACTCTATAGCTTGTAGTTCTGCCAGCCGAAGTGAAAGCATCTTGTAAGAAGAAAAACAGCCCAAGAAACATTTTGATTAGTCCATTTTCAGTTTTGTTGTTTCTAAAGGAACACCTTGTTTGGTATTTTGTTAAGAAGATAGAATACTCTCTTTGCTTGGGTATTTTGAGAAGAGAGCTGGTAAATGGAAGAAAATTAATTTTGGTGGGAAAATAGTACATTTAAGTTTCTGAAATGTTATCTCTCACAAAGCAAATATACAAATCCTTAGAACTCTGACTGGCGCAGTAACAGGTTACTCTTGCTGCCTATAGGTTTTCTGTTCCACATACATTGTCCAGATGTTCTGTTCCCTTCCTCCCTCTCTTCCTTTATTTGGTGAATAAATGTAGAAAATGAATGTAATTTTACCAGTAACCATACTTTGTGATGTTTTGGACTTGAACCTGTACCTGTGATCCTTGCAGTGCCTTGTTTGGTCAAGGACTCTTCCTTGTTTGTAGTTCTGAAACATTTCTCCTTCCCTGTTCCTCTAATTTATGATATGATCTTTTATGTATAGGTCGTATGTTTACTTGGAGCTTATTGTGTATATGGGGTAAGATGTTGGTCTAAATAAAATTTCTGCTTGTTTCTCAGTCCTTTTAGTAGTTGGAGTACTAATCAAACACTGTGTTACTATGTTCAGTTGCTTCAAGGCCAGATGATTCATAGTTCTAATTTATTCTAACTTCTCTCCTGACCTCTAGTTTCATATCTCCAGCTATCTGTTGGACACTTTGAACTGGATGTAGATATTGTAAACTCACCAGTTCCAAAATGGAACTTACTATCATTTCATTCAAAACCCTCTCCTCTTCTCAACTACCCTTATACTGTTAAGGGCATCATCATCTTCCCAATCAGCTAGGCTTAGGTGTCATCTTCAATTCCTTCCCCACTTTGTTCCCCCATATCCAATCTGTTGCCAAGTCCTGCCAACTTTACCTGTGAAACATCTCTCATAGACCCCTTTATCTTCTTTGACACTTACTTTCTCTGCACCTTGGTCCTTATCATCTTATGCCTGGACTATTGCAAAAACTTGTTGGTTGGTCTCTCTCCATCAAGTCTCTCATTTCTCTCCCCACCCCAGTCCATCCTCTACTTAGCTTTCAAATTGACCTTCCTAAAAGCACATATGTCACCCTTCCCATTCAAGAAATTCCCGTGGCTTCCTATTACCTCCAAGATTAAATATAAAATCCTCTATCTGGCATTTAAAGACCTTCATAAGCTTGCTCCTTCTTATCTTTGCAGTCTTCTTACACCTAATTCCCCTGTATGTACTCTACCATTCAGTGATTCTGGCTTCCTTGTTGTTCCTTGAATAAGTCACTCTGTTTCTCAACTCTGCATTTCCACTTGGCTGTCCCCATGACTGGAATTATTTTGTTCTTCACCTTTGCTTCCAGGCTTCCTTCAAGTCTCAGATAAAATCCCACCTTCTGTAAGAAGAATTCTGTAAGTATCCAGAAAGAAATACTTTAGATATCAAGGAACTATAGTCATAATCACTCAAGCTCTGGCAGCTCTTACATTAAGTGAAGGAGAGTTTGGAAACAGTATTCCAAAAGATGAAAAAATATAATTTTACAACCAAAAATATTGTATAAAGTTGAGTAAAATCCTATAGGAGAAGAAAAAAATGGCTCTTTAATGGAATAGAAGGCTTTCAGATATTCTTGATGAAAAGACTTTAGCTGAGTAGAAACTTTGAACTGCTAACAATCCTCAAGAGAATCCTAAAAATACACATTTATTAAAGCAATTGTAAGAGACTAGAAGATGAGATCCTAGTAGTCAAATGGGGGAAAAGAAACAAGTTTCCCTTCAGAATCTTAATAACCTCAAAGGGCATTGAAAAGTAAAAAGGTACACAGAGGACAAGGTTCTCTATATTATTCTGATGGTTTTGAGAGTGGAAAGAATAAGCAAAGCTAAAAGGAATATACTAAAGTAGAAAGAAGGAAGAAGGTGATGGAACTTATCATTTCTCCTACTTGGGATGCACAAGAAGAGGGATATGCAACCATGGAGGAAGGGGTGGTGATATCAAATGATCCTCACTCTTATCTTATCTCAATTAGTCATACAGGTTGAAAGCACAAACACAGAGTATAGAAATTCATCAAATTCAACTAGGAAATAGGTGGAGATAGGTTACAGGGGGGTAGTTAAAAAGGATGATGATACTAGGCAGAGAGAGTCACAAATAAACCACACTTCAACTTCAGAGAGCTAGTTTCACTGCTTCTTATGTGATGATAATGGCCAGCAGAGGAAGACTGCATTGTTTACTTCCTATTTTCTTTCTGCTTTCTCCACCTAGGAGAATGCTCTTCAAATAGGCAAGGCTATAATAAAAATGGTTGCAGGGAATTAAAACTTAAGATAAGTGGAAAGCCGTTAAATAACCACCTGGTGAAGTTCACTAATTTCGAGAAATCAGGCTAGGTGAGCTGCATGCCAGGGTTTTGAAAATATTGGCACATGTGATTGCTTGAACATGTTGATGAGCTCTGAAAATTGATGAATAGAAGATCTACCACAACACTAGAGACGGACAGATATAAATTCTCTTTTCGAAAACCGGCCAGTGAGCTTGATGTCTGTTATTGGCAAAATTTTAAATCATTATTAAAGATATAGCTATAAGTAGTTAGAAGTGGAAACAGTGGCCTCTTTGCGCCAACATATGTTCATCAAAAACAAGACAGTTATTTCCTTTTTTTGATAAGGTCAGTATATTACAATATGAGAAGAATGCTTGTTATAGACACAGTATTCCAGGATTTCAGCAAAGCATCTGACAAAGTATTTCATGCTAACAGTGCAGATAAGACAATGAAGTAGATTTGCAGCTAGCTGAACTAGATAAAAGTAGTGGTGGTCAACAATAATGAATTGTTTTCAGCCAGGAATAGGTCTGTGGTAGAGTAGCATAGGTCTTATCCCTGTTCTTTTCAGCATTTTCATCAGAGTTTTAAATCAAAAATAGTTGCCAATAAAATTAACCTAATATGAAGCACGCAGATTGCTAATATAACAGGTAAAGATTAGACACTCAAAAAGATCATAGTTTTGAATAATAGACTGAATCATAAAATGAAATGTAGCAAGAATAAATTATAAATCTTACTCTAGAATTTTGGTTTTATTGGCCTGAAGGTTTGATAAGTCAACTTTGTGACATGGCAGACAAAGAAGCTAACTCTTCTCTCCTAAGTTGCATTAATAGAAACAATGCCCATAGTGACTTAGGGAACTTGATGAATTGGAGTTCCTTTGCAGAGGGCAGCCAGCATAGTCGAAGTATTTGGAAATGATCTGGAAACCTCACACAAAGTTTTGTTGAAAATTGGTTTTTCCTGGAGAAAAGAAAACTTCAAAGAGCATGATAACCTTCTTCAAGTATTTGAAGGGTTTTCATGAAGAGTAAGTGTTAGATTTGTTTTTCTTGACAGTAGAGGGCAGAACTAACAAACCTGGGAAATGGAAATCCAAATCCCCAAATAAGAAAACTCCAAATCGGGGCGTGAAGAGTCAGACACAGCTGAAATGACTGAACAGCTATAAGATGTATGAATGACCTTAAGCAAGTCATTGAACTGAGTCTTATTTTCCTTATCTTTAAAATAAGTGGTTTGGCGTAGATAATCTCTAAGTCGATTTCAAGCTCTGAGATTCTGAGTCTTTTTTCCAGCCCTAGTTCAGGTACAACACTAATCCATCCCTGATCCCTCCTTAAATTTTCCCAGAATATTTTGTCTGGATTTTTCCTTTTTCTCTGTTACATTCCACCGTGTATCATACTTATTTGTGTCTTTGTCTTTCACCTTGGGACCTGAAACTCTTGGCAGTAGGAAGCTGCTATTGTACTAACTTTTGGAGGAGGCTTTTCCTGCCTCCTCCCACTACCCTCTGCTAATGCTTCTCCCTTTAAGTTACCTCTGGTTAACTTTGTATGTAAATACAAATGTGTGTTTACATATGTATGTAGCATTCTCTTTAGAATGTAAACTCCTTTAGGGTAGTGACTTTACCATCTTTATGGCCTCTGTGTCTAGCACAGTGCCTGCTACATGTTTGTTGTTGTTTTTCAGTTTTTCAGTCATGTCAGGACCCCATTTGGTGTTTTCTTGGCAAAGATAGTGGAGTGGTTTGCTATTTCCTTTTCCAGCTACTTTTACAGATGAGGAAACTGAGGCAAACAGGGTTAAGGGACTTGCCTAGGGTCACATGGATATGAAGTATGTGAGGCTGGATTTGAAGTCAGGAAGATGTCTTCCTGACTCCAGGCCTGGTGCTCTAATCCACTGCACATAATAGTTAACTTTAAATGTTAACTGACTTTTATATTTGTATCCACGCACCGAGCAAAGGGTTTTGCACGTAACTAAGTCTTTAGTAAATAGTTATTGAAGTGTCAACTTTTTAAAAATAAAGTCTCATATTATAATTACATCTCATATACCCAGAAGAGCTTCTTATTTAACTGAATATCTGAATCAATGATATTTATTAATATGAAATGAATAAATGTATTTTTGTTTCCTACTTAGTTACTAATATCATGTGAAAAATTTTATATGTTTTCTCCATTTTCTTAATTTATTAGATTATTGAGTTGTCATTTCATAGTAAGTCTACTTTTCCTATTAGCAGTTGAATTAGCAGTATCTTAGTTTGAAAATTTGGCAATTTGAAAACATTCCAAATCATTTCCTTTATAAAACTAAAGGGAATATATAAACTATGCTTCTCTCTTGCTTACTTCATATGCGTATCCATAGGGAAGGTTGAAAGAATATTCAAGGCTGAAGATACTGCAACCTAAACAAACCTTGGCACATAATTAGTACTTAATAAATGTTTAGTGACTAAGTGAATGAATATTCTAAGCAGCTTGATGCTTGTTTTTCTAATCTAAAACAAAAGTCAAGTGAGTCTCATATGGAAGACATTAACTAATTCATGAACCACTGTTCTTCTATGTATGAAGCTTATTTGAAGAAAACCTTAAGCATCATTTATAGGTTATTGAGGTTGGATTCTACCATAAAATACAAAATATTCAAATATACTTGTGGAAATTCAGGTGTTTTCTTGTCCTTATGACCATTCCCAAGTCAAAACATCTTACTTAATAGTTCATGTTTCCAAAGTACTTTAGAAAGTTCTTTCTTAACTATAACCCTGTGAGGTAGGTAATGCAAATATGATTTTCATATTTTACAGATGAAGAAAGTAAGTTTCATAGAGTTTGGGTGACTTTTAATGATCACACAGTGTGAAAACCAAACTGGAACCCAGATCTGGTGGCTCCAATTTCAGTGATCTTTCTCTATTTTCTTTTTAAAGTAGCTTATTACAAAGATTTGAACGGAGTACCAATCAATTAATTATTGTTCTTCCTCTCTATTATTTTTCCACCCTTTATATATTACAGGAAAATATAGACCTATTCATTTTATCCCTTCCCTGGAAGTAAATGCTTTGATTGGCATCATAGGAAATTTATGGGAAAATAATGTGGATAAATATATGGGAACAAAGCCAGACTTTGTGGTATGGATAAAAAAAATATTTCATTCAGTCAGTTTTAAAATAAAGGGTATAAATAGCCTTAAAGAACTATTTACAAAGTTCTCTCTACTTTCTATGCGTGTAAATACTTACTATATAAATACTTTTAAATACAGTATGTTTATACTTAGTCTTAAAGAACTACTTACAAATTCTACCAATGTTCTGGATACCAAAGATTTAAATTACATGAAAAAAGTAGGCTTTCTAGAATTAAGATACTTTCTCGAAATTTTAAGTATTTTTAAAGCTATTTCAGGAATGCTATTTTTTAAGGTAATGAATGCAAATAATCCAATTGATTAATTCTTACCATATAATCTCAGAGCACAATACCTCATCTAAGTAAGCTATAAAAATCATTTAAGTCTAGACTCTTCTTTGTGGTTTCTTCTAAACTGGTTTCAGCTTTTAGTTGGCACTTTTTTTTCAAATTTAAATTTTTTAAAAATTCTGACATTAATAAAAACCAAGTAAAATAAGCACTTCCGAATGCATAGTAAAACAGAAAAAGGGGATTGTACTTGAAACTGCATATCTCTATCATGTGCAACTTGCTTTTCTTTTAAAGTATATGATATACTCAACATGCCCCTTTTAAAACTGATTTTAATCACTGCTCGTGATCATTTCAGGCCTTCATTCTTTCCTTTCTCTTCCCTTTCCTCACCCTCCCCTGTCCTGTTCTCTTCCCATGTTCCAGCACTTTTCCTCTTATCTTCCCATCTGGGAGAAAAAAAAAAAACCAAAACTTTTCTAACAAATGTGCATAGTGTCAAGCAAAACAAACTCCTATACTAGCTGTATGTCTTCCAAACCACCCATCTTATTCTGTAACTTAGACCCATCACCTGACTGCTAACAGGGGAGTAGTGTGTTTTATCACTTCTCTAGAGTCATAGCTGGTCATTGTCTTTCATTGTTTAAGTCTTTCATGGTTGGTTGTCCTTACAGGGCTGTGGTCATGTTATGAATAGTTCTCCTGGCTCAGCTCATTTCATTCTGTATCAGTTCATACAAGTCTTCCCAAGTTTCTCTGAAGCCATCCCTTTTGTCATTTATTATGGCACAATAGTATTCCATTACCCTTATGTACCATTCTGTGTTTAGACATTCCTCATTTGATGGGGACCCACTTAGTTTCTAGTCATTTGCCTTAACGAAAAGAGCAGCAATAAGTAAATATTTTTATTGATATGGATCCTTTTTCTTTGATCTCTTTGAATTAATATTTCTAGTAGTGATCTTTGGCTCAAGGGGTATGAACATTTGGGTGACTTTTTAAGCATAGTTCCAAATAGCTTTCCAGAGTGGCTGGACCAATTCACAATTACACTAATAGTACATTTGTGTTTTGCATATTTTGAAGCATAAGTTATGACACTTGGTCATTTTCTTCAAGTAAGTATAAACCTGGAAAAGTAGATAGGTCATTATATCCATCTAGAAATAAAGGGGGGGAGGGTGGCGATGGAAGAAGGCAGCTGATAGCTGGTTGGAGCTGCAAAATGCTATGCTGGTTTCTGAGTTTCCCCTGTACGTATCTCTTACTCATTTTTCATGAGGATAAACTCTTTTCTGCACAAAAACTCTAAAAGAAAGAAGCAATAGCTCTAGAGTCAGAAGATCTGGGTTCAAATTCTGCTTCTGATGCTTTCCACCTGTGTAACTTCCATGGAACTCAGTTCCCTCACCTGGAAAGGAGTTGGTGAAGATGACTTCTGAGGACCCTCCTATTTCTATATATATGAGCCTATGACTGTTTATTTTAATATTGGATTTGCCATGTTGAATAAGATCTTTGTTCTGTCTCTTTTGGAATCCTGCCCCTGAATCATTATGTCTAGCTTTAGGGGAAGGAAAAGAGAGTAAGAAAAATTGGAGGAAAATAAAAAATCTTGGTTACACCTGGCCAAGTGTGGATTCCTAAATGTAAGGAAAGGAGTGAAATCTCTTCCCTGATCCCACAAGCAACTAGGCATGACTTTATTATCCTTCTTTGTTACAAATATTTGTGGTCATGAAATTATTCCACCTTGGTATTAACTCTATGACCTCTTTGCTTTAGTCAGTTCTAAAATTGGAACATAAGCCTTAGAACCAGAGATCCTAACTTAGGACACATGAAGAATTCTTCTGCCCTGGAATTTAATAACTTCATACCTTAAATAGTGATTTTCTCTATCATCTGTCAGAAATGTGTTTTAGAAGTAATCAGAACAACAAGAGTGTGTGGGGGGTGAAAAAACATCCTCCAAATGTCTTTTTTTGAGGATTTGTTTCTTCCATATCATTTTGTCTACAAGAGGAAGCACTGGTTTAGAACTGAATAACAGAGCTAAACCATATGTTTTAAAAACAAATTAGAAACAGGTGAGGGCAGTTAAAATCTAGCTATCGCTTACAAAAACTTTAAAACAGAGTTTGTATTAAAGGCAGGTGGTTATATGAACAATAAAAAATAGTCGCCAGCACATCGGCATATTGATACATATGTGATTGATCTTATTGGATAAAAACAAGGAGGAGTTAATAAATCACTATGTATAGCTATAAAGATGTTTGGGCTTGAAAGCCTAGAGGAGCAAATGTGGACCCTGTAGGAAATTTATGGAGCATAGATCCTTTTAGCTTTACTTAACAGCTAACATCTGACTGACTCAGGAGGATGATGGAAATTTATTGCTGGGCCATTCAAATATTTAAGCTGTTGTGTGATGTTGAACAGGTAAAGATTAGCCCAATAACAAATATGAGACTGTAAAATAAAATGAGATTTTGCTGAGTGGTAAGCACTTGTCAGAGGTTAGCTCCAAAACATTGTTCAGAAATGGAAAAATTTGTTGGCAAAAACAAGTTGGCTATTGATTATTATGTTCATATTAATTGCAATCAACTTGCAGTCCCTGTTTACATAGGCCCCAAAATGAAGTCTGGCCTTAAGTAGAATGATTTTGATATCTTCCTTAAATTGTGTGTTGTGCTTTGAAATTGTATGATGAGATAATGAATTAACTTGTTTGCTCTCATCATGTTCACAATTCAAATTTTATTTCCAAAATATCTTGGAATTCCTAGAAAGTATCTTCATTCTAGAAAGCCTACTTTATTAATTTAATTTTAATTTTTGACATCCAGAAAGTAGAGATAACTTTATATCATATTTATTCACAAATTGATTTACAAATCAACTAAATGAAGATTCTGTTCTGTCCAGAAAGTCTTTTTTTCCTCTCATCTTTTTTCACCCACCATCTCTTTGACCTATTTTTCCTCCATATATGCCATGTATTTTTCTGCACAACTTAAGTGCCTACCAATACTTTAGAGGTTAATTCACTTTAGGATTTTAATAAAGGCCTTCAGTTATCTGTGATTAATATCTTTTAATTACTGATATCTTTGTTCACTTCTAACCCATAGGAGTTACTGTGAAAGTTAGCTTATGGTGCTTTTAAAGAGGCTAATGTAGTAAGTCAAATTGTGAATTATCTACATTGGGCAAATTACTTTTTAGGGTCTTAAACTTTCAGAGTTGAAAGGTCCCTAAAAGATATAGTATAACGGGAAGGGTTCTATCTTTAGAATGAGAAGACCAAGATTCCTAGCCTGTCTCTGCTACCTACTATTTGTGTGATATTTAGCAATTTAACCTTAATGCCATGGGTTTCTTAATCTGTAAAAATAAATGGTCAAATTTCATAACCTTTAAAGAATCTTTCAGCTCTAAGTCTTAGGTCATCCAATCCAAATTGTTAAGGAATCCCCTCTACGACAACATTCCTAGTAAATGATCATCCAGCCCCTACTTGAGTTCTTTCAATGATGAGGCTACCCATTCTACTTCTGGCCCAGTTTTCCCGCATGCTACAAAGTTTTTCCTCACGTTATACCTCACATTGTACCTCATTCTGTCTCTCTACAGTGTCTACCCCTCTTGTCCCTAGTTCGGTGCTCAGGACCAAAAAGAGCAAGTCGAATCTCTTTTTCATATTGCCATTCATATGTTTAAAGACTGCCGTCATATCTCCTTCTGAACCTTCTCTTCTCCAAAGTAAGGATCTCTAGTTTCTTCACCTGATCCTTATATCACATGACTGCTAGTCTCCTTACCATTACTAATTCATTTAACAGATGTTTATTATGAACTTAATATTTGTAAGACTGTGCAGGGGGAATACAACAAAGGATAGCACTCTCACGGTCTAACAGGGACAATAAGACGCCTACACAAATAATTATAAGGATAAAACAATATAAACATTTAATGATTACAAAGTTTTGTTAGCTCAAAGAAGGAAGGAATCATTTCTTGACTGAGGGCAAGAGAATCATAGAGGGCTCCATAGAGTGTGGCATTTGAGTTGTGTCTTTAGGAAATAGGGAGAATTAAGAAAGATAGAGCTGAGAGGAGCATACTTATAATTAAGGGAACATGAACAGAGGCCAGATGTAGCAAAGCATAGAGCATCTTTAGGGAACCAGTAAAATTCGGTTGCATTAGACCATAGATGCATGTGGGGAAATAGTAAATAAGGCTATTCCATGATGGTATGATTCAGGAAACTTACAAAGAAATCTCTATCTTTGGGCCAGCCTCCTGTAGCAGCAAATCTCTATCTATCTTTAAATACAATGCTAAAGAGGGCAGAGAGCCAAGATGGCCGTGTGAAAACAGCGTCTTACTGGAGCTCTCTCACAAGCTCTGTCAGATACCTATAAAAAAATGAATCTGAGCAGATTTGAGAGAGTTAGAAACTGCTAGCAATCTGAGTGGGGCAAATTTCTAAGTTAGGAGAGTCCAAAAGGCTGACAGGACGGACCTGTAGACTGAGAAAGCGCTCAGCATGTGGAGCTGCTCCAGATAGCACCAAAGCAGAAGCAGACCAGAAGAAGCAGAAGAAACCAACCAGCGAGATAGGCTGGGAGAAGGCTGGGCACTGAAACTGGTGGAGATCCCCAGGCCTCCTGACAGGAGTCTATGGAAGCAATGAGAGGCAGCAGCACAATGCCACCAGCTGTGAGATATCAACTCCTGAGGCTTGCAGCCCAAAGGTATGAAATGACTCTTCTTGAACTTCGGGGAGACATAATGGCCAGGTCTAATCCCTCCCCCCATCCCGCCCCGACCCAGAGAATTCCTCAGGAAAAAACACTGGAAGAGAAGAGACAGAAGTGGGGCTTCAGTGGCTGAGCAGTGGGAGTTCCTGAGTCCCAGAGGTGCAGAGCCACCTGAGTCCCAGAGGGGCAGAGCCAGCAGGGGTCAAGACCAGGAGCCCAGACATACCCTTGCACCCCCAGGGGAAGTGGCAGACCAGCACAAACAACAAACAGCTGAGAGCATTGCTGAAGAGCAACAGTGCTGGAGAGCACACCTGGGAAAAAGGATACTTCAGACAGCCAGACCCCTCCCCTACACCTCAGGAAACTGAAGGCTACAATACACAAAGCCAGTAACTAGACTCACAATCCCCAGAACAAGAAACCTGGGACAGAGAGCCCTGAGCCCCAAAAGCAGAAATTCATTGTAAAGCAAGGAAAAAGCTAACCAACATGAAGAACACAAAAAAACTGAGGACCATTGATTCTTTTTATGGAGATAGGTATGATCAAAATACTAATTTGGAAGAGGATAGCAATGATACTATACCCACATCTGATACTTCAAAAGGGAATAAGAACTGGTCTCAAGCCCAAAAAGCATTCCTGGAAGAGCTGAAGGAAGATTTTAAAAACCAAATTAGGGAGGTAAAAGAAAAAATGAAAAAAAAAACCACTGATGAAATCAAGTCCTTAAAGAATAACATTTACAAAATGACTACGAAGATTCAGAATCTAAATAGAGAAAATGACACCCTGAGAGATAAAATCAACCAATTGGAAAAGGAGACTCAAAAGCAGAATGAAGACAGCAACTCATTAAAAATTAGAATTGAGCAAGTGGAACCTATGAGGCATCAAGAAGTAGTAAAACAAAATGTAAATACAATGCTAAAAACTACATATACCATATTAGTCTCTAAACATACAATTTTTCCAAATCTGAATTGTACGAAACCAAGGGTGAGAGAGGGAGAATAGTCAGTGTTACTTTGGTTTTTACATTTATATATTTTTTTGTGTGAGATATTTCACTTTAAGCATTGCAGACTATATTTTTTCTTGTGCTGGATTTGCATTCTCAATAGTCATTTTATTCAGAAGCAGATGGATAGGCTCACGTTTATATGATATTCTAGTAAAAAGCTCCCCAACAACCATTTTAGATAGATGGGACAGTCTTACTTTATAAATATGGAAAACTAAGGTTGAGAAAGGTCGCCTTTATTACATCCCACCAACCTGTTTCAATAGCCTCCTTCAATAGATTGGATTCTCTTCTCTGAAATCTATCTTCAGTCAATGTGCACAGGTTACCCCCATGGAAGGCTTTGTGCCAGGGGCTGGGAATAAGAGCGCAAAGACTGAAACAATCTCTGCGCTGAAGGATCTTGTATTCTAATGGGGGAGACAAAAAGTTTTTATATCAGCATATCCAGAATAATATAAAGAGAATAAATAAAAATGTATACAAAGTAGTTAAATATAAGATAGTTTTGGGAGGAGGGCACAAACAGTTTAGGACAGTACCTGAGCTTTATCTTAAAGGAAAAGAGCTCTGAGGTGGAGGGAAAGAAAGAGAGTACATTCCAGACTTGGGGAACAATCAGCCAGATAGTCACAAAGCCTTTATTAAGAATCTACTATGTGTCAGGTACTGCGATCAGTACAATAAAGACAAGGAGATGCGAATAGAGTTTCTTGTATGGGGAAGAGAGAGAAGGCCTGTTTTGCTGGATTGCAGAGTACAGGACAGAGAGTAATGTGCACTGAGGCTGGAAGCCAGATTGGGGCTAGCCTGCTGTAGCAGCAAGCACCCTAGCATACCCAGGATGGCCTGCTAGTACAGGTTCTTTATTCTGCTTTTAAAGGAAAGACTGTTCAAAAAGGGGTTAACAATCCTACTTTTAATTACATTCACTAGTTCAGGGGAAAAGTCAGCCCCCTGAACATCAAAGAAAATACAAGCAGAGAAATTAGCATAAAGACCAACAGACAGGACTCTGACTGCCTAATCAAAGCAATATTGTTATACACTTTATGTATACCACTAGATGGAAGGAACCTTTACACCTGAGCAGTCAGCGGGGTCTGAACATATGCTACTCAAAAGTCTGGACCAGGAAATCAAAAGATCATTCTCATAAGTGAGCCCTCAAAGCAAAAATAGCAACTAAAGACAAACAATGGAGAACTGAGACCCCAAGTTCTTTTCTTGGAGCTGGGGTAAAATGGGTAGGGGTAAGAGGTCAGAAAATGCTTCCCATTCAAGATTCAATTCATGGTACCTATGCTGTGGGTGAACTGTGAGCTTTACCCTCTAGAAGCAGCAGAAAGAGCATGCAGGAAAGAGTCACTGTCTGTATCTGGTTGGTTTTAAAGACATAGCCTATTCTGGTCACCGTGCCAATCAGAGGAAGAAAATTCAGGGTGCAGGATACCTCCATACTTGGCAATATCCTGGAAGCCGTAGGATGCCATTGGAGTTGGTTTAGTAGGGGAGTCACATGATCAGATCTGAGATTAGGATGATTTGACTCTGAGTTTGAGCAAGGAAGACCAATCAGGAAATTGTTGCATTGATCAAGGCAAGAGGTGAGGGCTCTGAACTAAGGCAATAGTTGCTGAAAAAATGTTGCTTATGTACAGTTCTGACCATGTCACTGCTCCATTAAAGGACCTTTGAATGGCTTCCTTTTGTACTAGGCTAAAGTACAAATTCTACAGCCTGACATTTTGAGCCCCTCCCAGTCTGGTTCAGGTGTACCATTCTGGTCTTGTTTCATATTGTGCCCTTTATAGATTGCCTTCCAGCTGGCCTGGCCTGCTTGACTCTCCCACCCTTCACATGCTTGCCCCTAACTTCATATCTTTGTACTGACTGGCCCTATGCTTGGAATAGGGCCAGTTAGAATCCTTAACCTTTCGGGGAATGTAACTTAGATGCCAATTCCCATGGAAGTCTTTCCTGTTCCTATTAGTTTGTATTCACTTCTTCCCCCTTTAAAAGTTACCCGCTTCAGTAGCATAAAAAGCACAGTACTTAATAATTTCTTGTTCATACTTTATACGGCACGTCACTCTTCATAATCTGTCCCTCTCCCCCACCTTTCCTAATTGTCTTACGCCTTACATGACCCTGCTGCCTACTCTTTGATCCAGGGACAATGGTCTCCTTGCTGTTTCTGAAACAAGCAGCTCCCATCTTCCAGCTCCAGGCATTTTTATTGACTGTCTCCCGTGCCTGGAGTGATCTTCTTCTCTCTTCTGACTCTTGGCTTCTCTGGCTTCCTTCAAGTCCCAGCTAAAATCCCACCTTCTGTAGAAACTTTTCTCAAACCCTCTTTTTTTTTGGTGGGGGGGTGCAAGGCAATCAGGATTAAGCAACTTGCCCAAAGTTACACAGCTAGTAAGTGCCAAGTATTCGAGGTCCTGTTTGAACTCAGGTCCTCCTGACTCCAGGGCTGGTGCTGTATTTACTGAACCACCTAGCTGCCCCTGCCCAATCTCTCTTAATTCTAATGCCTTCTTTCCATTGATTATTTCCATTGTATTTTGTATACAGCTTGTTTGTCCATAGTTGTTTACATGTTGTCTCCCCCATTAGGCTGTGAACTACTCAAGGAGGGAGACTGTCTTTTAACTTTTGTTTTGTATCCCCGTTGCTTAGGCCTAGCACACTTGTGTTTTTGTGGAGTTGTTTTTCAGTTATGTCTTAATTCTTCATGATTCCATTTTGGATTTTCTTGATACTGGAGTGGTTTGCCATGTCCTTGAGACTCACAAGGTTAAATGACTCGCCCAGGGTCACATCTGAGTATCTGAGGCCAGATTTGAACTCAGGAAGATGCATCTTCCTGACTTCCGGCCTAATGCTCCATCCACTATACCATGCTGATATGAGCCTGGCAGAGAGGAGGTTCACAGTAAATGTTTATTGCCTGCCTTACTCTCCTGTGTTCATGACAATGTAATACTTCAAAAGGGAGAGGAAATAGTGAAAGAAACTTCGGTAACAGACCAGATTCTCATTAGCAAGGAGAAATTGGTTGTTGAGGTGGCAACAACAGGAACCTTGGAGAAAAGTGATCATTCCATATTAGAATTTATTATGAGTCAAGAAAAGCTAGGCATAGTGTGACATGTACCTACATAATGAGAGAACAGGTTTCAAAGGGTCTAGTTAAAGTATAGGTTGAACCCCAAGGCCTAAATAGTCAGTTGCCTAACAATGAAATTCAGAATTTGCTCCCTCTCCCTCTCCTTCTCCCTCCCCCCCAACACACACACCCACACACCCACACTCATCTTTTAATGAAGAGAAAAGAAAACTTATTTCTTTATGTTGAAGTGAATGCAATTTACTGTAAGCTTTTAAAAAGCCGTATAAGAACAAAATAACAGAACTTGAATGTTGTAATTTCCCCTAGTGGAGCAGGGGAGTGATTGAGGGGAGTGGGTAAATGTGCCTCCCTCTCTTCTTTTCAAAAGTATAAGTCCTATAGGTTTAGAACAATACATATAGTGACTGACTTAGTTGATATTTTGATTAGTTTTGCAGAACTGCTTTTTGTTTCTTTTTTGTTCTTTGTTACAGGCTATGACTTTGGGTAGGGAAGTGAAGAGGGATATATTTGGAAATGAAAGTAATTTAAAAACATGAATAAAAAATTTTAAAGATGTAAAATGTGAAGAATACAGAGCAAAGAAAGCATAGCCAAGAGAACAGTATGCACAAAGTCTACAATAATGCAAGTGACAATGTTAAAAGATACATGAACAGTGATTACTTACAAATACTGTCTTGCTGTCAGGGAACAGACGTTGAAACATACTTATGTCTTTACGTTCAAGAAGCGTAACATTTTCTTAAACACCGTTAGATGTAATATCTTAGATTTTTCTTTGTTACCAGAGAGAGAGCAATCGAAAGTGCATGTATTGGAAAAGGATGGTAGTGTAAAAAATAAATGACATCAGTCAAACATAAAAAAGAACAAGTAGCACGTAAAGAAGATGGAAGAAGGGTAGATAATGGAAGGTGACTATGAAAGCCATGAAAGCCTCTTAAGAATAGCATCCGCAGGGGGCTCCATGTGGACGCTGGGCTAGAGCGCTCGGGCGGAGCAGGGCAGGGTGTGAGGCGGGGGGTGGGGGTATACGCCATAGTGGAGTCGCAGCAGCTGCGGGTGCAGGAGGCGGTGGACACCATGGTGAAAGTGCTGGAGCGGGAGAATATCCGCGAGATGCAGGTACCGTGTTCTGGTGCAGTGCCAGCTGCTGTGAAGATACCCAGGCCTCCGTGCAGCAGGTTCATCAGTGCATTGAACACTGCCATGCTCCCTTGGGCCAGGCACAGGCCCTTGTGACCAGCAAACTGGAAAAATTCCAGGATCGCCTGGCTCGGTGCACCATGAACTGCAATGACAAAGCCAAAGACTCGATGGGTGCTGGGAGCAAGGAGCAGCAGGTGAAGAGGCAGCTAGAGTCCTGTGTGACCAGATGTGTTGATGACCACATGCACCTCATCCCCACCGTGACCAAGAAGATGAAGGATTCCCTGGCATCTATTGCAAAATAAAGTCATCGTCAGTAGTCATCTGGGGTGGGAGAATAGGTCTAATTGTAAAACTGTATGGAAGTTTTTACCTTTCAGTGAAAATATAAGAATGAAGAAAGTGGGAAAAAAAAGAACAGCATCAGCAGCGCTAAAGTTCAAAATGAGTCTAGACTAGAAAGGAAGGTGAGGTTATTGATTCTGTTTTTTATTAGCTATATTTGGCATCAGAAAAAGGCTAGAACTTCTTTTAGAGACAAATTATGTCCATTGACAGAGAGAAAACACAACTAGCAAATGTGATTGCTGAGCCATTGTGCCTTATCTTTGAAAGATCAAAAAATATTTGATAAGCTCAAGAGTGTAAAATGAGAGAATTCCCTGTTTGACAAGAACTGCTGAGAAAACTGGAGAGCATTAAGAAGAAAGTAGATTGAAACCAGAATCTTATAGCTTATACCATAAACTACAGGAAGCTTACAAATTATAGTTGGCCTGAATATGAAAGGATTATTTTTAAAAATTAGATGGAAAAAAACTAAGAATATTTTTATTGGAAAAAAAATTCCATTAAGGATGGAAAAAATTAAACAAGAACAAGGTCAAGCACCTTTCATAACTATTTCTAGGGGTAGAATTAATCTTAACAAAAAATATAGGTGATCACAAGATAAAATAGAAAATTTTAATTACATGAAATTGAAAAGTTTTTGCACAAACAAAATCAATGCAAGCTATGGTGAGGAAGACTATAAATTGGATGAAAAATCTTTATATCAAATATTTCTGAAGAGGATCTGCTATAGAAGACCAAGAATCATTTCCCAAAGGATGTATCAGAAGGTATGAACAAACATTTCTCTCAAGAATCACAAGCTTCTAATAACTATATTAAAACATGGTTCCAAATGGAGGTGATTTAAAAAGATATCGAAAAAAATTTTAACAGGTGCAATGATAAGAGAAATGCAGATTAAAACAACTTACAGGTCATTTCCTATCCAGCAAATTGGCAAAGATAACAAAAGATGAAAATAGTCATTGTTGGAGGCTGGGGCGGGATTTGGGAAGACGAAGATTAATATATTCTTGATAGAGCTGTGACTTGCTTCTAACCATTTGGGAGAGTTATATGGAATTATACTTAAAACTGTGGCTAGAAAGACCATATCTTTTGTACCACAAATCCTACTGAGGGTCATATATCCCCAGGGGGGAAAGAAACAGAAAGAAAAGACCCATGTATTCCAAACTAGGTATAGCAGTACCTTTAGTGGTAGCAAAAATTGAATTAGAAACAGAGTAGGTGCCAGTCAGTTTTGGAATAGTTATACAAATTGTGGTATATGAATATAATGATATATTACTATGACACAAAAATAATGAATGAGAAGAGTTCCAGAAACATTGGAAGATTTCTATGAAATGCTGCAAAGTAATGTAAACAGAATCAGGAAAATACTGCAACAATACCAAAAGAAAGAAGGAAAAGAAAGGGAAGCACTGTGCAGTTGTAATGATTAAGAAGCTTGATCCTAAAGAGGAATAGCAACAATTTACTTATCCCCTTTACTACAGAGATGGAATATTGCTTATGTGATCAGACCACCTTGCTGGCTAGACTGCCTTTTTTTTTTTTTGGTGGGGGTGGGGGTGGGACTGCTTTCTTGTTCCATCTTTGTTACAAAGGATTGTTTCCAATGTAAGTAAGAAACTGATATATTCAGAAATATGTGTGATGTACCAGTCAAACAGAGGTTTATTTTATAGAGCTAGAAAAAAATTAGCACTTATTTGAAAGAGGGAAAGTTAAGAATCTCAAGAAAAATAATGAAAAAAATGGGAAAGAAAGAGTCCTAAGAGAAGAAGAATCATGCTACCTACCTCCTGCCATAGGAGGCCTTAAAATGAAGGATAAGACATATTTTTGGACATGACCAATGTGGGTATTTGTTTTGCTTTACTATGCATATCACGAGCATTCAAGTTTTTTATTGTTAAATTGGGGAAGGGAGAATGAGAGAGAAATTGTAAAAAAAAAATCTAAATGGCAAAAAGTGAATATAATGTAAAAAATATATCCATAGAAATTATTTGAAAGAAAAAATTATATAGCATAAGACAGGTACCAAAGAAGTAAACATCTAGAAAAGGAATTTCCAATCTCAAAGAATCAACATGGTTTCATTGTAACCAGGTCATTTCAGACTAACAGAATTTTTGAGAAATATGTTTAGCAAGTAGATCAGGGAAATGTTGTAGATATAGTTTATCTAGTTTTTGGTAATGCATTTCTTATAGTCATTCATGCATTTTTTTAAGTGCATGATGGAGAGCAATTGGGAGATTAATGTTATTTGCCAGACATGGAACTGTTTAATAGTCAAACCGCAAAAGTAGTCATCCATGTCTTGATGCTGAGGTTTCTAGTGGAATGCCCCAGGGATATGTGCTTAGACCTGTATTGTTTAACATTCCCATCAATTCCCATTGATCCCAATTCCCATTGGTCAAACAATCATCTGTTTCATGCTGGAAGGTATCTTATAAGCCATCCTGTCCAACCCCTTCATTTTTCAGATGAAGAAACTAAGGCACAGAGAGATTAAAGAACTTACCCATGTCACACAGATTCAGTTAGGATATCTCATGTGGGATCTGAAACCCTGTTTTCCTGACTCCAGGGAAGGCATCACTCTAGAGGGTAGGCTTTTTCAAAGTAACAGAATGCACACAGTTGGGAGGAACAGCTAATATGGTGTGTGTGAGGATCCAAAATGATCTTGACAGGCCAAAACATTTGACAAGTACAGCTAGGCAGTATCTCATCTGAAAAGGATCCGAGAGTTTTAGTGTGCAATATGGTAGGCCTCCCCCCCGCCAAAAAAAAGTTTTTTTAGACTATTCAAAAGAGACTTCTTGGAAAGCATGAGAAAGGAGCAGGAAAGCTTTCACAAATTGTACTTTGTAGCAGATCTCATCTTTAAATTTACTCCATTTAATAGTTGTCTACACTGAAAGGCATAGTGTTCAGGACTAAAGTCATGAATGAATATGTATTACACACTGTGCTAAGCACTGGAGATCACAATAGAAAAGTAAGATCATCTGTGCTCTCAAGGAGCTCATATTTCAGTAGGGGAAGCAACACATACAGCAGGTTTCAGCAGCAAATCAGATGAAAAGCTTCCATGGTCTGTTAGGGTGCAATGGCCATATAGGTGGAACTATCTCTTTAGTATCATTTGCCTCAATAAAACTATATCCAATTCTGATATTGAACCATTTGACAATGCCAGAGACTTTGCTGGTGGGAACTTTCTTTTTCAGATATTCAGTAGTTGTGGTTGCTGAGAAAGTAAGACTAGCCCCTGTAGAACCAGTTTTTAGGTAGCTATTCCACAAGAGTTGGTTCATAGGTGAATTATTTTTCTATTTGCCCTTATTAGACAGTATTTAGAAAAGCTCTGAACACCAAACAGTGTGTTTGTATTGTGTTAAGTTCTGCATAGCACAGTTTGAGGATATAGTTAAGCTGGACAGTGTACCAGAATGGTGACAAACCTCAAGTTTATGTCTGATGAGGATCAGTTGAAGGAAGTAGGTATTACTATAAGATGAGTAGGAAGTAGCGTATAGAAGATGAGATTCATGGAGGATGTTATAGCTGTCTTAAAGTATTGGAAGGGTTGTCATGTTGAAGAGGGATTAAATGTGCTCTGCTTGGCCATGGATGGCAGAATTAGCAGCAGTGAATGGAAGTTTATCAGTTTGATATAAGGGAAAATTTCCTAAGAACTTAAAAAGACATATAGGCAGCCTCAGGATACAGCAGATTGTCCTTTACTAGAGATCTTTATGGAAAGACTAGATAACCATTTGTCAAAGATTCTTGTTTAAGTGTGCATTGAACTAGATCATCTCTGAGGTCTTTTCACACCTAAATATTCAATGATTCCTTATTTCTAAGTTTAGGAGAGGGGGAGGCATTGCAGTAGGTTGTAGATGTTACTGTATAGTCACACTTTGACTAATGATCTTAATTGGCTTTGTCAAAAAAAAAAGTTCCATAACAAAAACTTTAAAGCATTTGTTTTGGAGGGTACCTGGGGCAGGGCCATGAAGAAGTTCTGCAGGTAGGTGGGAGACAATGAGATGGCTGTCTTGGGACCTCTTTTTAAATAGAGGATCTAGAAGTAGCTCTCTGATGTTCACCCTCTCTAGTCAGAGAGGAGGAGCCTATGAGAAAGGGTACTGTGGAGGTATGAGTTTCAGAGTTGATGTTGCCTGCAAGAAAATGTTTCTAGAGATAATGATGACTTCTAGGAGAGCAGCCACATGGGAAATGATGAGGTGGCTGCCTGGGGCCCCCTTCCTCAAATGGAAGATCTGGGAGGAGCAGTAGAGGGAAGACAGTAGTGTTAAAGGGAGTTGGGAAAGGCAGGTGGAAGGTGGGATTTCGACTTGAGAGTTGAAGGAGGTCAAGGAAGGCAGGAGGTGATGAGTAGGTAGAGTATTCCAAATGTGGGGGGGCTGCATGGAATTAGAAGATAGAGTATTTTAATCAAGGAATAACAACGGGGCCATTGTCCCTGAATTAGAATCTTGAGGATAAGTAAGGTTTAAGAAGATTGGAAAAGCTTTGAACACCAAACAGAGGATTTTGTATTTAATCCTAGTGGTTATCATCTACTTATGAAAATAAGGCACACATCTGTGGCGATGTAAAATATCAAAATTTAAATCACGTGTAGTTGTTAAAGAATTGAAATATGTGAAAGGGAACCTATTGCACAGTGGATAGAGAGTGAGTCTCCAAGTCAGGAAGATTTCAGTTTAGTGGCCTGCCTCTGACATATCCTAGCTCTGTACACCTGAGTAGGTCCCTCAGGCTCAGTGCCCCAGGCAGCTTTTGAAGTCTCCAAGGGTTATCCTAGGTGCTGATCTCACAGTTCCCTATACCAAGGAAACCTCAAGTACAGTCCAAAGTAAAATTAAAGCATTTCTCAAGCACTTACTCTGTAACCTGAGGAGCACGTTTTGGGGAGTAGCTGTGGAGAGATCTATTTGGAACTGTAGAGGTATTTTTTAAAAGCTGTGCTGCTAACATAGACTGTAAACTCAGGTGGTGGTTAAGAGTTATCTTTAGAAAGCTAAAATTGTGGATGGTTTTCCTTTCAATCTGTATTCCAGATGGAAATGTCTTCATGAATTCCCAGGTCCAATCAGCTCAGCACACCTTGCAAGCTTAATTGTAATTTTCTTTACATTTGTGAATTTTGTGGGAAGCAGGTGCTGTTTGCCCAGACGAATTTGGGATCATTGTTAATGTTGTGGAATGTGATTTTGATTTAAGTGGCAGATTTTTTTTTAAAAGCATAGTTGCTTTTTAATAGAGACATAACTTTCTATACTTGAATCTTGTGTCTGGTTTCTGAAATTTGTCTGTAGTTTAGTTTTGAGTAGAAACAAAGAGAGTGTAGAAACTCATATTAAGGAGACTCTACATTGAGCAAAAGGAACTAGTTCTTACCAGATTTCTCTGACTTATATGTGTCAAACATTGGAGTGAATTTTAATTCTTCTTACTGATAGAACCATAGTTCTGTTTTCCCAGTACTGCCCTGTCTCTAAATGGACCTGTGTTGTGTTCTCTCTTGGGAAAGAGTGGATATGATATAGAACCTATATATGCTCTCTTGGAGAGGGAGGGGGGAGTGGGGGCAGGGGAGAAAATTTGGAACTTAAAAACTTGTGGAACTGAGTGTTGTAAACTAAAAATAAAAAAAAAAACAATATATATCTTTTTTAAAAGAGTGGATATGGTACTTCATGGTTTCATCATGTCACTTCCATGTTCAAGAGAAGTTTGATGGAATGGAAA
Organism: Phalanger gymnotis; assembly: GCA_028646595.1. Taxonomy (NCBI): domain Eukaryota; kingdom Metazoa; phylum Chordata; class Mammalia; order Diprotodontia; family Phalangeridae; genus Phalanger; species Phalanger gymnotis. Next base: position 714,682,627 of record CM053622.1, read on the forward strand.
TAGCACTGAATTTGGAGCTTAAAAAAAAAAATCTGTTTTCAATTACTGGCTCTGTATCTTACAGTGACCAAGTCCCTTAACCTCTTAGGACTTCCATTTCCTCCTTTGTAAAAGGAAGAGTTTGGATGCTACATTTTCCAAGGTGCCTTCCAAGTCTGTGATCCTATAATATCTAGCATCTTCCTGATGTCTTAGGTCAGAGGTCAAGTCCACAGAATTCAGTTTATAGATATGGCCACTGAGGCTGAGAGAGGTCAGATGATTTCCCAAGATCATGTAGGCAGTAACCCTTCATATTAAATGTGACTCCCCTGCCTTAGCATATAAGATGCTCTACCAAATGACTTCTCTCTTCTGTCTTTTATTAATTACTCACTTTGAAGGAAACTGCTCCTGCAAAGTGAATCTGTTTTCCACCCCTTAGATAGGACTTTTTCCTCACCCCTTTGACTTATCTTCAGTCCTTGTCCTCTCTTGTCTCTAAAAGGCATTATTGGTACGCTGGGAGGCTCTCCAGGTTCAGAGGAACTGAACCTCCCCATTTGGTCTGACAAGCTGTGCTCTGCGCCTGGAATCTGAGCCACCCACAGAGCTACTATATGCTTCTGGAAACTTGTTCTGTGCTCAGCAAACAGCTAGGCTCAATACTAACAAGTACCCCTCTTTGCCTTGGATCTTTGACTCAGCCCTGGGTGGTGGGCAACAATTCCAGTTATCTCCTATTCTTAGAATGTTATTTCCTCTTTACCTCGGTTTCTTAGAATCTCTAACTTCCTTCAAGTCTCAGCTAAAGTGCCACTTCCTGTATAAGACTTTTCTTGGTCTTTCCACTTGGTAGTAACTCCCTATCCCTTGAATTACCCCCTGTCCCCCACCAGGTGTGTGTGTACGTATGTGGTCTTGTGGAAAATTATGGCGAAATTTGGGCTGCCTGAAGAAGTTCATCAGTACTGTGTGTCAGTTTCATGATGGCATGCTTGCCCAGGCCCTTTTGCTTTCCCAGTCACCGGTGGAGTGAAACAAGGCTATGTACTCGCTCCCATGCTTTTTAGCATGGTGTTTTCAGCAGCATTGTCAGATGCCTTTAATGAGGACAAAAATTGTATCAAGTTCAGCTACTAGATTGATTGTAAATTATTTAATTTGAAATACTACAAGCCAAGACTGAAGTGGAGGGAGAGTTGGTACGTGAATTTTTTTCATAGTTGATTGTGTACTCAGTGAAGCCTCTGACTCTGAGATGCAGCAAAGTATGGATTGATTCCCTGATGCTTACGTTAATTTTAACTTAACAATTAATACCAAGAAAACACAGGTTCTCAACCAGCCAACACCATGCCATCTATACATGGAACTATCAATTATAGCAAATAGAGAAATTTTGAATACTATGGGCAAGTTCACTTACCTTGGCAATATACTTTCCAAGATAATGTACACATAGATGGTGAGGTTGACCCATGCCAATGCTTGTGAGGCTCTGAAGGAAAGTGTGGTAGAGAAGAGGTGTCAGACTGCCTACCAAACTGAAGGTCTGCGGAGCCATCGCGCTGACTTCATTGTTGTATGCCTGCGACACCTGGACAGTCTACAAGCGCCATGCCAGGAAATGGAATCTCTGCTATTGAGTTATCTTAACAAGTTCCTGAAGATCACCAGGCAAGATAAGGTCCTTTCTCCAACTAGACTGCCAGGCATGCGAACTCTCCTGCAGAGAGTGCAACCAAGGGGCCAGACGTGTTGTTTGAATACCACGTGTAAGTTTGCCTTAAAGACTTTTATGGAGAGCTCTCACAAGGCAGGCACTCACATGGAAGTCACAAGAAGAAATACAAGGATGCTTTCGAGTTCTCTCTGGGAGACACTGGCAAAAGACCACCAAGCATGGTGTGTCCTAATCAAAGAAGATACTATGCTCTGTGAGGAAAGCAGAATTGCAGTAGCTCAGAAGAAATGTGAGATGCACAAATTTAGAGCCATCTCCACTCCAGATGTTTATGTGGACTGTTTGTGCCTGACCTATAGTAGAGCCTTCTGAGCCCATACTGGTCTGATCAGCCACAGTCAGACACACTATACCTTGACTCCAACATAATGATGTAATTTTGGTCCTTTTTGAGAATGGACAGCAGTCAACCAACGTATGTATATATACAATACATATATACATGTATATATATGTGTGTGTATATATAATATACATATATACATATACATGTGTACATGTAGATATAACTTAGTTGTATACAATTATACACATGCAACTTAGTTATATGTATAATATGTGTGTGTATGTGTGTGTATATATATGTTATTATTTATATATGTGTACTTATACATATACACATAGGCACATAATTATAGTTTATATGTTGTCTCCCCAAAAGTTACTTGAGTCCAAGGACTCATTTTTGTATATACCCAGTGCCTAAAACAGTGCCTGTCACACAATATGCATTTAGTAAATGCTTGTTTTTCATTGATTGGTAGTCATAAGAGATATTATAAAGGGAGGATGCATAGCATTCATGCAAAAAGAGTAATATGAGGAAAATCACAGAGGCAGAAATTCATCTCACATGCCTGGAGGAAACTGAGTAGTGCATTTTTACTGAAATGAAAGGTCCTAATGGGGGTATCTTGGAAGATCAAGTTGAGAAGTAGCTTGAGTACAAATTGTAGAAGGCCTAGTATAAGAAGCATGAACTCTCTTCTAGAAACATCGGGGAAGCATGGAAGGTTTTGTTTTTTTTTTAACTAGAGGCTGTCATTAAAATTTTTTGAAGAATAATCTGCTACTGGTATATAGGAAGAGACTAGAATCAGGCAGATCAGTTAAGAGAATATTGTATTGTAATTCAGTCCCCTAATAGTTTAAATACAAGATTAAATAGTTTGGTTGAATTAAAATGTCAGATTGGTATAAAACAAAGAGTACTGGACTGATATGGAGTCTATTACCTAGGTCTTAATTCTCTCCCCACCCCCATAATTATTAATAAACAATGATTTGGGGAGATCCCTTTTTCCAAAGTCTTAATATTAAAAGTTCAGTCTCTTGAAGGACATTACTGATGAGATTGGATTAACTTTCTTGCTCAGACCCCCCCACCCAGGTGAGGAAGCCATTATGTTCTTCTCTGACTTGGGTGGGTGGGGGTGGGGAATAAATTCTTTGAATAGATTGCCCAAGGCTGGGAGCAACTTAAAAGTGAGTGACATAATCAGAGTTCACACACAGCCCTTCGGTTGTAATACTCATTCTCCCATTAATTGTTAGCTAATCATGCCATTTCATGTACTCGTGCCAGGGTCTCCTAATGCATCCTGGGCCTTCTCTAGTTGTCCTGGTGAATATCAGGTCTCTGGATCCAGATGGCTCTGGAAGAGAAAGTGAAGCTGGTGACCTTGTACAACCCTTCCTCATTCAAATCAAAGTAAACTGCAAGTCATGTCATCATTTCCCTAATGTCATGGTCCTCTTCCAAAACAAAGGACAGACACAAGTTAGCTGATCAGAATTGATTGCCACCCATGGGAACAACCCTCTTCAATGGGCATATAAGCTGTGAGTCCACTACCATGATTGTCTTTGGTCTAAGAGACAGCCGGCCAAATGATCATTCTTTTATTAAAATGCTGGATTTATTAATAAAATGATTAAATTATCCAGTGTGAGAAACACAGGAAACTCAGGGGAATCACGGGATTTCTAGGCACAGCCAAATCCTGAGGAAGAACCATGGGATGATCCATTAGTCTGTGGGGATCACAGGACTCCCTAGGCACGGTCAGAACCTGAGGAAGAACCATGTGATGGCCCCTTAGTACAGCTGTGAGGATCACAGTACTCCCTAGGCAGGAAGAACCATGTGATGGCCCCTTAGGGCTATGGAGGTCACAGGATTTCCTAGGCAGGGTCAGGAAGTAAGACCAAGACATGCTTCCATAGCTCATTGCTTTCCTGGTTGCATAACCTAAGGAAGATCCATGTGGTTACCCACTCCCACTCAAAGAACTCAGCAATAGAGTGGGCAGAGGAAGGCATTTATTACACTTCTTGTGATGGAGTGTGTGCTCACTAGGAACACCCACACCGATATAGAAGCAGGAGTGAAGTTAATCAGTTTTACCTTCCTTGTCTGAGTTAGGGTTAGTTTATATTCTTCATTTCTCTGCATTCCCTACTTAACTTGTACAGTTTTCATAGACATACATGGTAGTGAAAATACAGAAACAAGAGTGAGGTTAACAGGTTCTACCCTCCTTTCCTGTGTTAGAATTATTTTACATTCTTCATTTCCCTATATTGCCTTCTGAACTTACGCAGATTATGCAGATTAGGTAGTGAGCACTCTTGACCAGGACATGACCATTCAGTCTTGAACTAGTTGTCCCACACCAGCTTTTCTGGTCCAACTGGTTTGTCCCAGCCTAGCCCTGTGACAACAGGATGGCCCGTTATCTTGGTAAGCAATCTTCCTCACCACTATTGATAATCTCAATATAACTTCTGTGGGATCAAAACAAGATACCATAATATCCCTTCTTATATCCAGAAATTATCTCTTGAACCTTTTTAATTGCCTGTGTGTGTGTGTATAGACACAGATATATACAACTATATAGGCACACACAAATATATACATACATACATCTCACTTTACCAATCCAATCTTGGATAAGACACATAATCTCCCTGGGCCTCAATTTCCCCATATGTAAAATGATGGGTTGCTTCTTAGAGGTCCTATGGCCTTATCATTCTGTTATTAGTTTTCATTCCTATGATGCACGTTAAATTTACTGTCTGTATAACACAGGTTTGGGTATTATTTGTCTGTTTTCCCAGCCAGCTCTTTATCTATTTTGCATCTCTGGAAGACATCTTATTTTGGAAATAATAATACTAGGTCAGGTTGCCCTTAAAAACTCTTTAGGAAGAGATTTAACCTCAATTCACAGCAGCTTTTTCAACCAAAGAGGCTCCCTTGTCCCTGTTACTGTTTAGCCAAATCCTGCTCCTATGTCGATATTCTTTTACCTCATGTGTTTGAAAGCTTAAGAATTTTCAGAGGCTTCTTAATTTTTTTTTTTTTTACCAATTCTACCGTCCACTCTTGTTTCTTCTTTGTTGATTGGTGGTATTCACAGAATGTAGACCTAGTTTGAACAGATCCTTTCTGCTTTTTTAGTGTCTTATTAAAACTGATTATTGTTCTGATGCCTAAAGTTAGAGGATATTTCAAGGGAATGTTAGATGGTCCTTAGAATTGGTGCTTCCATGGGGTGGAGCCAAGGTGGTGGCTGGAAAGCAGGGATTAGCATGAGCTCCCCGCCAAGTCCCTCCAAAAACCTAAAAAAAATGTCTCTGAATCAATTCTAGGACTGCAGAACCCACAAAATAGCATAGGGAAGCAGGGCTTTAGCCCAGGACAGTCTAAATGGTCTCTGGGTAAGGTCTATCACACACAGAGCTGGGAGCGGAGCTGAGCGGAGCAGAGCCCAGCATGGGCAGCGGGAACCGACCAGACCGGGAGCCAGGCGGAGTATGCCCTCGCACCCTGAATCAATGAGCTGCGGCAGTTACCAGACTTCTCAACCCACAAACACCAAGGACAACAGAGTACGTTAGTGGGAGAAGCTGCTGGGGACTGGAATAGAGTTTGTGGTTCAGCCACTGCCCGGGGGGCAGCAGAGGTGGGTCAGCTTTAGAACTACAGCTACAGTTGCTTCTGGCCCCAGGCATACCTGGTGGGAGGACTTAAGTGGTGGATCAGAGCAGGAGTGAAGAGCCTGCTGAAGATCTAAGTCTGTCTGGTTGGGGGTTCTTGGGGAAGGAGGAGTGCTGGTGTGGCAGAGCTGGCATATTCCCCCAAGCTTGAAACATAGAGCTCTTTAGTCTAGACAAGCAGTCATATCCCGCTGAAAAACTCAAGGGTCAAGTGAGTTGGCTGGGAACATGGCCAGGCAGCGAAAACGCACCCAGATTCAGTCTCAGACTTTGGAATCTTTCTTTGGTGACAAAGAAGACCAAAACATACAGCCAGAAGAAATCAACAAAGTCAAAGAGCCTACAACAAAAGCTTCCAAGAAAATCATGAACTGGTCTCAGGCCATGGAAGAGTGCAAAAAGGATTTGGAAAAGCAATTTAGAGAAGTAGAGGAAAAATTGGGAAGAGAAATGAGAAGGATGAGAGAAAACCATGAAAAACAAGTCAATGACTTGCTAAAGGAGACCCCCAAAAATACTGAAAAATATACTGAAGAAAATAACACCTTAAAAAATAGACTAACTCAAATGGCAAAAGAGCTC
>CM053622.1:714689442-714711244 GCA_028646595.1 Phalanger gymnotis
ATCTTACCCCACAGGAAAGAAGGAGGAAGAAGATAAAAAAAGGGGGGGATGATGGAAGGGAGGGCAGATGGAGATGAAGATACTCAAAAACAAACACTTTCAAAAAGGGACAGGGTCAAGGGAGAAAATTCAATAAAGGGGGATAGGTTAGGAAGAAGCAAAATATAGTTAGTCTTTCACCACATGAGTATTGTGGAAGGGTTATACATGATATGTATGTGGCCCATGTTGAATTGTTGGACTTCTTAGGCAGGGTGGATGGGAAGGGAAGAGGGGACAGAATTTGGAACTCAAGGTTTTAAAAAAAAATAGATGTTCAAAAGTAAAAAAAAAAATTTTTTCATGAGACTAGAAAATAAGATGCACGGGCAATGGGGCATAGAGATTTATCTTGCCCTACAAGAAAGGAGGGGAAAGGGGGATGGGAGGGGAATGGGGGGACGGAGAGGAGGGCAGACTGGGGAACAGGGCAACCAGAGTGTACACCATCTTGGAGTGGGGGGGGGTAGAAATGGGGAGAAAATTTGTAATTTAAACGCCTGTGAAAATCAATGCTGAAAACTAAACATATTAAAAATAAATTTTAAAAAAAGAGCAACAACAACAACAACAACAAAAAAAGATTCTAGAATCTGAGTCTGATTCTGCATCCTTTTTTGATCCCTGGCCATGTTCCCAGATAACTGCTTGACCGTTGAGTTTATTGTTAGGACATGACTGCTTGTAGAATAGAAAGTGCTTTGTCCTAAGCTTTAGGGGTTATGCTGCTGTTTTCAGAGCTACTTCTACTCCACTGTCACCACAAGCTCTGCCACAGCAGCACTCTTCCTCCCCTAACAACTGCCAACCGGGATTGTGACCCAGATCCAAGCAGGGTATAGCAAGTTGTACCCTCCCACTCTGGTCTGCTGCTTGATTCCTCCTACTGTGTGAGCCAAGAACTCCAGAAGCAGCTGACCCCTGGGGCTCTGTAAGCAGCTTCAGGAGCTTCTTGCTGCTGGTGTCACCACCGTGCACCACCTCTGCCACTCCAGGTCTGGGGCCAGATGGCTTTCTAACCTCATTGAGCAGTTTCCCCATTAACCTGTTCCGTGGGCTTTGGCGTTTGTGGGTTGAGAAATCTGGTACCCAGCACAGTTCAATGATTCATGGCCCTAAGGCCTGTTCAACTCCCTGTCTGGTCGTTCCTTCCTGGCCCGCGCTGAGCTGCGCTCCGCTCCTAGCGTTGTGCGATAAACCCTTCCCAGTGACCATCCAGGCCGTCCTGGTCTGGAGACCTCCTTCCCTCTGCTATTTCGTGGGTTCTGCAGCTCTAGAATTTGTTCAGATCCATTTTTTACAGGTGTTTGGGGGGATTTGGGGGAGAGCTTAAGCAAGTCCCTGCTTTCCGGCCACCATCTTGGCCCTTCTGATATTTTCTTCCCTCAACTTATTCTATGGGCAGGTACGAGGCACAGTGATTAGAGTGCCAGGCCTAGAGTTAGGAAGATTCATCTTCCTGAGTTCAAATTTGGCCTCAGACACTTACCAGCTATGTGACCCTACGCCTTTTTTGCCTGTTTTTTCACCTGTAAAATGAGTTGGAGATGAAAATGGCAAACCACTCCAGTATCTTTGCCAAGAAAATACCAAATGGGGTCACGAAGAATCAGACATAACTGAAAAACAACTTAACAAATCTATGATGCCCCTTCACTGGCCTCTTTGCTGTCCCTCACCCACAACAGAACGCCTTCTTTCTTCCTCTGCCTTTTCATAGGCTATCTCCCATGTTTGCAGTGTTTTCCATCCTCACCTCTGCAAATTAGCTTCTCTGAGTTTCTCCAAGACTCAACTCAAATCTCCTTTGATAGGACCTTTCCAGGTCCCTGAGCTCCTAGTTCCTTCTCTGAAATTACCCCGCTTCTTCTGTCTATATATCTTACATGTACTTGGTTGTCTCTTCTATTAGAATGTGAGTTTCTTGAAGGCAGGAACTATATGCTTTTCTTTGTATTCCTAGTGCTTAACACTTTGTCTGGAACATAATAACACATGCCTTTTAACTGACTGACTTGTTTTGACATCCACTATTTCATTCTGTTTCATGAGGAGGTACTAATCTTAATCTGCTATGATTCTTCTCTGTAAGAATTTTTAAAATGAGTCTGTATTCTAAACTGGCATTGCCTTCATCTACCATATCTGTACTTCGTGAGTCTCGTGTTTGTTTTCTGAGTGGTTTTTTTTTAGCTCCTCTCTCTTCATTGCAGCAATTGATTTATATTGTTTGAACTTTTGTATATAATTACTACAGTTTGTAGATGTCTTTTCTTTTATTCATAATCTACTTTTCCCCATTGATAACTGTTTAAAGTAGGTCAGATTGGAATTGTTTTAATTGTGTACCAGGTTTTTTTTTTAATTTTATTTTTTTTCAACATACTTATTTTGATCTTTGCTTACACCATCAGCTTATTCAGGAATGGTTCCCACATCAGTAATGAATCTTTCCTTTAATAAAAATTTCTTTCTTATTTTTTTTCAGTGTTATTCAGTCATTGCCATACCCATCTCTTAAGTTTTCTGTTTTTAAGAAAACAGTTATTATTTATATGAGCGTGAAGTTTCTTTGTAGATGGTAAGTTTCTCAACTGTTTAATTTCTTATTTCTTTCATTTTTAAAATTATTTATTTATTTATTTTTAGTTTTCAGCATTCACTTCTGTAAGATTTTGAGTTTGGAATTTTCTCCTCCACCCTCTCTTTTCCTCTCCCCAAGACAATGTGCAATCCTATATAGGCTCTACTTATACATTCATATTAAACATATTTTCACATTACTCATGATGTAAAGCAATATTTGAACTAATGGGAGGAACCACAAGAAAGAAGAAACAAAGCAAAAGAAAAGGAGAGCGAGTAGGATGCTTCCATCTACATTCAGACTCCAAAGTCCTTTCTCTGGATATAGATAGCATTTTCCATCAGGAGACTTTTGGAGTTGTCTTAGATCCTTGCATTGCTGAGAAGAGCTAAGTCTATCATGGTCAGTCATCTCACAGTGTGGCTGTTACTGTGTACAACATTCTCCTGGTTCTGCTCCTTCAGTAAGCATCAATTCATGTAAGTCTTTCTAGGTTTTTCTGAAGTCAGCCTGCTCATCATTTCTTATAGCACAATAGTATTCCATTACAGTCATATGCTATAACTTGTTCAGCCATTCCCCAATTGGTGGATATCCCTTCAATTTCCAGTTCTTTGCCACCACAGAAAGAACTGCTATAAATATTTTTGTACCTGTGATTCCTTTTCCTGTTTTTATGATCTCTTTGGGATACAGACCTAGAAGCGGTATTGCTGGGTCAAAGGATACGCATAATTATTTTTTCATATGATTATAGACAGGTTTAATTTCTTCCTCTGAAAACTGCCTACTCATATCCTTGGACCATTTATCAATTGGGGAATGACTTGTATTCTTTCAAATTAGACTTAGTTCACTATATAGATTACAAATGAAGCCTTCATCAGAGATACTGGTTGTAAAAATTGGGTTCCAGTTTTTTGCTTCTCTTCTAATCTTTGTTGCATTGGCTTTGTTTATGCAAACTTTTCCATTTAATGTAATCAGCAGCATCTATTTTCCATTTCATAATGTTCTCTATCTCTTGTTTGGTCATAAATTCTTCCCTTCTCCATATATCTGACAGGTAAATTATTCCTTCCTCTACTAATTTGCTTATAGTATCAGTCTTTATATCTATTCATCCCATTCATATTCACAGTTAAGATTACTATCTGTGTTTTTCTCTCTATCCTATCCCCCCACCCCCGTTTATGCTCTTCTCTCTCCTTTCTCCCTTTCCTTCCTCACTAGAGTTTTGCTTTTGACCTCTGCCTTCTTCAGTCTGCCCTCCCTTCTATCAGCCCCCTCCCTTTTCTTCCTCTTTGCCCTTACCACTTCTTTCCTTCCTTCTGTCCACCCCTCCCTTTTCTTTCCTCTTTCCCCTCCTACTTCCTATAGGGCAAGTTAGATTTCTATACCTAACTGATTATGTTATTCCCTCTTTGAGCCAAATCTGATGAAAGTAAGGTTCAAATAATGCTCATCTCCCTCCCTTCTTTCCCTCTACTGTAATAGGTTTTTAATGCCTTTTCATATGATGTGTGATTTTCATGTGATGTTACCCTTCTGCCTCCTCATTCCCTCTTCTCTCAGTATAATCCCTTTTTACCATTTCATCAGATTTTTTTTTATCATGACATCAAAGTCATCTTATGCCCACACCCTGTGTCTATGTATATGCCTTTTAAATGGTGTAATAACAATACAGTTCTCAAGAGTTACAAGTGTCATCTTCCTTAGTAGGTATATAAACAGATTGCCTTTATTAATAACATATTGTTGTTTCTTCTCTCTCGTTTACCTTTTTATACCTCTCTTCAGTCTTGTATTTGAAGATTGAATTTTCTGTTGAACTCTGGTCTTTTCACCAGGAAGGTTTGGAAGTCCCTAGTTTGTTCAATATCCATCTCCTCCCCTGAAAGATTTTGCTCAGTTTCGCTGGGTAGTTTATCCTTGATTGTAATCCAAGCTCCTTTGCCTAATGGAGTATCATATTCCACTCCCTTTGACCTTTTAATGTAGAAGCTGCAGGAAGTGATCAGTGGATTCTTTTGATGATTATTTTACCTTCTGGTTCTAGGACTCAGCGTAATTTTCCTTGATGATTTCCTGAAAGACACTCTCCAGGCTCTTTTTTTTCATCATGCTTTTCAGGTAGACCAGTAATTTTAAAATTTCCTCTCTTGGATCTATTTTCCAGGTTAGTTGTTTTAATAATGAGGTATTTTCCGTTTACTTCTATTTTTTCATTCTTTTGTTTCTGTTTGACTGATTCTTGATATCTCTTAGAGTCATTAGCTTACATTTGCCCAATTCTATTTTTTAACAAGCTGTTTTCTTCTATTAGATTTTGTAACGCCTTTTCCATTTGGCACATTTTACTTTTTAAGGAGTTTTTCTCTTCAGTGAGGTTTTGTGCCTCCTTTGGCCAACTCTTATTTTTTAAGGACTTGTTTTCTACACTTAATTTTTGCCCTTCCTTTTCCGAGCTATTGACTCTCTTGCATACCTCTCATTTCTTCTCCCAGTATTTCTTCTACCTCCCTTATTTGACTTTTAAAATCCTTCTTGAGCTCTTCCAAGAAGGCTTTTTGGGCTTGAGATCAGTTCATATTCCCTTTTGAGGTTTCAGATGTGGTTATACTGACCATGTTGTCCTCTTCTGAATTTGTGCCTTAATCTTCCCTATCCCCACAATAAGAATCTGTGGTCATTGTCTGTTACTGCTTTTTGCTCGTGGTATTTGCCTAATTCCTGGCTTTTAGAGTCGAGCTGTTCTGCTGGAGCACAGGGGAACACTGACCCAACCTTCTTGTGCTAGGAGTCTAGGACCTGGTCATTGGCTTTGTGTGCTGGGAACTCAGGTGCTCACAGCTGGAAGCTGTAGGGGTTTGGCAGCTTACCTGGTGCTGAGCTGATCTCAGCAACACTGGAGCTCTCAGGGTAGAGGCGGGGAGTTTGGCCTCTGAAGGATGTCTGCTCACCCAGGTCTTGCACTCAAATGTTTGGCTGCCAGACTGGATCTGTGCTTCTTGGAGTTGTGCTGAAGCACCAGGAGATTTGCCTGCTGGAGAATGCAGGTGCACATGGTGGTTTTCTGAGCTGGTGTCTACAGGTTCCCCTGCCTATACCAAGACACTTGGGGGCTCCTAGTGTTAGCACTTGCCTGCTCCACCTCCCTGGGGCTGAGGATCTCCCCCTGGTTTGTTGAGGTGGAGCTTGCCGCTGTCTTGCTGGGATGCCTCCCATCCTGTGCTGCTTCCCATCCCCCAGAATGAGAGGGATCTTTCCCATTAATCCCCCAAGCTTCCTGGGCTACAAGACTGCTGCACCCAATCTTTCTGCTGGCTCAGCCTTTCTGGGTTTTCCTGGGGCGATATTTTCTCGGCTTTCAGAGGTCAGTAAGGAGGGCGAGAGTGACTCACTTCTTACTCCACCATCTCGGCTCCTGGAAGCAGAACTTCCTGATCCACATTTTCCAGCATATTTTCTGCCATGCTCAATTAATTCCTACTTTTACATTTAAATCACTTATTAACAAAGGTCTTGTTGAATATTTGTAGATTTTTTTTTGCTGCTTCATCTTCTACAATTGTTTCACATATCTTGAGTTTCATAAGACAGAGTAGTCAGACATCTGATGAAATAATATTTCTTGTTGCCTAATGCATGATGTGAGCAACTCCAATAATTGTCTCTAGAGAACCTGTGAACTGTTATTCCATTTAGCTGCAATTTCTCTCTGTTTTCTACTTTAATTTATAGCAAGATGGCATTATCTTCCTTATACTATCTTTCTTAGTGACTTCATTATATTCCATGGGTTTAATTACCTTCTCTGTGCAGATTCCTCACTGATCAATCTCTCCAGCTCCATTCTGTCTTCTGCATTCAAGTCTCACATCGCTGTCTATTAGACATTCTAAACCGAATGTCCTGCAGAGATCTCAAACTTAGCAAATCCAAGACAGAGTGCATTATCTTTCCCCAAATTCCATATTCTTCCAAATGTCTCTGTTTCTGTCAAAGATGGCATCATACTATTCAGTATCCCAGGTTAATAACCTTGACATTACATTTTTTCTGTCACTCTCCCTCATGTCACATATCCATTTAGCTGCCGTATCTTGCTATTTCTGTCTCCGCAGCATCTCTTCCATCTGATCCCTTCTCTCTTCTCATAGCACCAGCACCTTGATTCACTTCATTTCTGTCTTATTGCAGGAGTCCTTAATTGATCTCCCTGCCTCAATTCTCTTCTTAATTTAGTCCATCATCTGACCAGCTGCCAAAATGATTTTCCTTAAGCACAGTGTATATCACTCCCTACTAAGTTGTCTCCAGTGGTTCTATTGCCTCTAGGATAAAATATAAACTTTCCTTTTTATTTAAAGCCTTCTACAACTTGGCCCAAACCTATTGTTCCAGTTCCATTGGACATTGCTTCCTTTCACAGTTTGCCGTCCAGCCCAGATGTCCAGATTTCTGTCTATTCCTCAGAAATAACACTTTATCTGAATGTCTGTGCCTTTGCATTCCATCATTAATGTCTCAAATACAATTATTCCTCATCTCTGCCCCATAAAATTGTTTTCTTTAGCGCATGAAGCCTTTCTTGATCCCTTTCCCAGACTACTAGTATCCTTCCCCCTAACTATCTCATATGTATTTACAAATGTTAAAATGCCAGATAATTGCTAGTTATTCAGTGTATTTATTCTGGGTATACTTTCCTATCTACTTATCTCTCACATTTGAACTTGACTTCGTTCAGAGTAACAATTTTTTCATTCTGTGTATTTGTATCTCTAGTATATAGCATTGTGCCTGGTACACAGCAGGTGCTTAATCAAAGTTTGGTGGATTGAGTATATATATTGTCAGAATTGAATGCTGTCAAATATTTGAAGAACAGCTAATATGTTTGCTATACAAATTAATCTCAAAAATTGAGAAGTTAAACCCTTTCTCATACTCCTTTTGTGAGGTAAGTAGAGCTTTAACATCAAATCAGGGAAAAATAAAAAAGGAAAAAAAATATCGACCAATATCACTAATAAATAATGATGTAAAAATCTCTCTAAAATCCCAGCAAGAAGACTGCAGTATTACATTTAAAAAATTAATCATCATGACCAAGTTGTATTTATACAACGAGTTCATGGGTGGTTCAACTTTAGGAAAACAATGAACATAATCATATTAATAACAAAACACCCCAAATTGCATGTTTATATCATATATACAAAGTCTTTAACAAAGTCTGGTACTTATTTACGCTAAAAACAAATAATCCTAAAAGAATAGGCATAGAAGAGCCAATTTTAATGTAAAAAAGTTTCTCAAACCAAAACTAGCATTTTTTTGCATCACAGAAACACCATTATCTTTCCCAGCAGATAGAAAGATGCCCTCTTTCCCCATTCATATTTGATATTGCTCTAGAAATACCAGTGATAGCTATAAAACAAGAAGAAGAAATTAAAGGCATAAATAAAGAGAAAACTAAATTATGGATTGTTTACTTAGACAACCCCAGAAAATCAGCAAAGAAACAGGCTGTAAAAAGTAGGAGATATAAAATCTCCAAAAATCATCAAAATTTCTGTATATCTCCAAGGCATATGACCAATGGGCGTGGAGGTCTAGACACTTTCTCAGATCTTCACAACCTCTTAAGCCTTTCCAAAATAAGGATTACATCCAAGAGATAAAATGTCAAGAACCTTAACAAGGCAACAGCCCTGTGAACTAGTAGGAAAGCAGGCTAATTCCTAAGGAGCTCATTTCACACCCTTTTCCTACCAGCCATGACACTCTGGCAGGGTTGTGTGAGTGAATTTATGGTCTTGCAACAGAACTCAATTCTGCTTCCCTTCTCTGCCCCTTAGAAATGCCAAAAGCCAAAAGATGTTGAAATTTTTAAGAGATATTGAAACACTCTTAGAAAGAAAACCAACCGGAGAAAATAATTCATCTTGCAACATCCTTGACAACAGTAAACAAAGTCAAATAGTAGTGATGGTGTAGACCTCACCTCCAGGTGAATCAGTGCTTTCTGTGGAACTAAATTACAGAATGGAATAGTATATAAAAGGTGATTTGGGCATAAGTACCATGTGAAGTACCCTAATAAAGTCAAAGGTTAACAATGAAGTGAAATAACTCCTGTAGTCCTTTAAGAATTGGGCCTTAGATTGAGTAAAGGGGCAAAAAAAAAAGTGATTGAAATGAGATAGAAAAAAAGGAGAAATCTTGATTCATTGATAGGAAGGCATCCCTCTGAACAACTCTCCTATAGAGGAAGAGTGATACTCTATAATTAAAAACAGGGACCTTACAATTGTTATAAACTGCACAGATTTGTGGCTTAGAGAAACCACTTATCTTGTCTCAGGATAAAGGGGAATTAGAGCTTTTGTGGCCAACTAACCCCAAGAATATTAGGAGGTCATGGACCCACAAAGAAAATTGCATAGCAAATGGACAAAAAGTTATCATGGAGAGGGGGAAAGGTAGTAATAATCTATAAATACAGGGACACAGGAAATTCTTGCCATGGAACAATACTTCTGTTGTCTTTATCACCTGGAAAAATTGGTAATTTTAAGAGTAAGGCACAAAGGCCCAGGGAGTGAGATCTCTAAAGCAATAACATAGAAATAGTTTATAAGATAGAACTCAAAATTGGTACCTTAGTAGCTTTAATTCCAAAAGGAATATAGAGACTAACAAAGGCATAAATAAGAACAAGGGTCATAAATAAGAGATGGTAATGGAAAGAAGAGAAACAATGAAGTAAGTGAGGCAAAGAAATCCTTTTCGGAAAAAAGAAAGTACAGAAAATTAAATTTCAAACATTAATTAAACTAGTTCTATTACATGTTTGACCACGTAATAGAAGAAAAAAATGAGAGAAATTAGAAAACTAGATAAAGAGAAAAATGACTAAGTTTAGCAAAACTAGGCAAAGAGATGACAGATGGGCAATGGGGGTGGGATTTAAAGATGAGAGGAGGAGAGCTGATTGGAGTAGGGTTATCTTCAAATAGGTAAAGATATAATAACAGAAGAATAGGAAATAAAACTGTGATTCTGAAAATTTTAAAAATAATTTTGGAGACAAACAGCAAAATATAAACATAATTCATAACTTTAAGAATGAATGGATTGAAAAAAAACCAATAGAATGACAGTGATATATCAGACAAGAAAACAAAACCCCACAATCTGTTACTTACAAGAAACATAAATAAAAAACTGACATACCAGAATAAAAATGAAAGACTTGATTAAACTCTGCATCAGGTGAATCCTAAAAAGAAAGAGTTGCAGTCAGGTTATCAGACAAAGCAAAAACTAATATTCACAACATAAAAAGAGATAAATAAGGAAACTTCGTTATGCTGAAAGGAACAATATTCAATGAACCAATATCAGTATTAATCTTATATGCTTCAAATGTTGTCACATCTAAATTCATAAATGAGAAAAAATTAAATCAATTACAAGAAGACATAAACTCTTAACACAGTATTAGAGGAGGTTTTAATGCTCCTCTAAGTTTAGGACAATTTTAATGGAAAGATCAACAAAAGGGGAAATGGAGAATTAAATAAAATACCTAGAGAAAATAGAGCTAAAAAAGACATACCATTTTCTAAGTGGAAGTGCTAAAGAATACATTTATTCCTTAATACCATATGAAAATTTTACAAAAATTCACTCTGTATCAGGACATAGCATATATTGCAAACAAGTGTTAAAAGGCCAAATAGAAAACTACTTTAACGGGCCATAATGCAATAAAAATAGGAATCAGGCCAGGGAAAATAAACAAAAATGCACATACCCAAATGGAGACTTAGCAGTAAAATCCTAAATAATAAATGCGTCAAAGGACAAATGATGGAAACAGTTAGTAATTATGTGAAAGAAAATTATGATGAAACAGGATACTAAAATTTCTGATTTGCAAATAAAGGAGTCCTCAAGAGAAAAATGATACTCCTAAAAACCTTAAACATTAACCTAACTTATTAATTACCTAACTAATTAGCCTAAAATACTAACCTAACAGAACCTTAAACAGTAACCTAAAAACATTAACAAAATAGATAGAGGATTAATTAACTGAATATGCATTTTTAAAAATAAAGACAACCTGAACAAATCTGAAATAAGCACAGAACATAAAGTACTAAAAATTAGAGTAGAAGTAGATTAAACTGGAAATCAAAAAAAATTATACAGATGACTCTTGTTCATCCTTTGTTTTTGAAGAGGACCAATGACATCATGGTGTGATGTCTTGACTTGTGCATGAAATTGGAGTTAAGTGAGGCAGAATTGTGCAAAGTCATCATCCTCACTCTTCCGGAGTCATTGAAGTCCAATGGCAAGATAAAAATCAACATAACTGGTAATGGCTCAGGCTTCAGTGGATGACCATGGCATCTTAGGTGCCTGACCAAACTCTAAGCACTTCACAAGTACCTGCCTCAGCTGCCTTCCTGGCTGTAGGAACAAATTGTTTTCATCTATCCATTCTTCTGGTGAACATCTTTACATGCTTGGGACAGACATTCCCCTAATTCACCAGCATATTTGAGGCCTATCAATTACCTAATTTAGCCCATCTGCTGAGATAGTTTACCAGTGTGTGGCTAATGTACTTGCTACAGCTGCTTGGAGTCACTTGTGAGATTTAAGTGAATCAGGTGGACACCAAAGATGAATGAGCAGCCCTGAAAAGAGCTTGGCAGGGCCTCACACCAGAGGTGCTAGTCCTCCCTGAACACCCCATATGCCCCAAGATATTGGAGTGGTTTTCCATTTCCTTCTCTAAGAGCTAGTTCTTTGAAAATACTAATAAATTGATAAAACTTTAGTCTGATTAAAAAGAAGAAAGTCAAATCCACAAAATACCAAAAGATTGAGGTGAAATCAGAATAAAACCAGAAGAATTAAAAGGAACTATCATTGTCTCCCACGCTCAATTATATGCTGCCAGAATTAAGAATACAAAATAGAAGGAGAAGATTCTGGGAAGATGGTGGAGTAGGTCAGAAAATTCCAAGCTCTCTAGATTTCCCCTCACAAACAATACAAAATAGCGCCTCAGGACAAACATACAGGATAAAAATGAACAAGAGTTGGGGCAGAACAGTGGTCCTCTTAGGACAACAGAGACAATATCCAAAGAAAAATCCCAAGATTGAGGTTGGGTCCTTCTGAAGAGTAAACACCTCCAGGCTAGTTCCACTGAAATAGCAAGTGACCCTGGAGCTAGATGGGTTAGGAGATAACCTGGGCCTCAGCCACAGGAACTTTTACTTCCCTGACCACATCCAGAGTCTGCATCTGAGCTGGGGAAGATTAAGGGAACCTCTGCTGATAAGGAATACCAGACCCTGCTGTGCTACCAAGACTTGGCCCTGGGCAAGAAGGAAACAGCACATGCCTGTTAAGTGCAGAAGCAGTGGGGCAGAGACACTTGTGGGCACTTATAGGGGGGCAGAGTTCTTGGTTTTGGTTCCAGGCCAGAGGAGAGAACTGAAAGAAGATCTGAGACCCAGAGGCACTATCCCCCACACCCCAGGACTAGCAGCAATTAACAAAAAAATAAGTTACTACAAATTTTAAAAAAAAATGAACAGGCAAAGGAGAAAAAAATCCAACAATAGAAAGTTACTGTGGGAATAAAGAAGAACGGGGTTCATCTTCAGAGAAGGAAAATGAAGGGAAAAAAGCTCCTATCCCCAAAAAGTAATGTCAAATGGTCACCTGCCCAAAAAGAATCAAGAGAAGAACTTTAAAAAGACTTTAAAAAGCAAATGAGAGATTGATGAACTCTTTTTTTAAAATAAGAAAAATCCAAGAAAAACAAGATTATGAAAAGAAACTCAACCAATTAAAAAAAGAAGATTCAGAATCTTAAGGAAGAAAATGACTCTTTGAAAATTAGAATTGGGCAAGAGAAAGCCTGCAAAGTTATAAGAGACCAAGAAATAATGAAACAAAATATAATGAATGAAAAAAATAGAACAGAATATGAAGTATCTCATAAGGAAAAAAAACTGATCTGGAGAACAGATCAAGAAGCAACGCCTGAGAAAAATTAGACTACCTAAAAGCTACAATCAAAAGAAGAATCTTGATACAGTCATATAAGAAATAATTGAAGATCATCTAGAAGTATTAGAACAAGAGGGAAAATTAGGGAAAAAAATCCACTAACCACCCCATGAAAGATATGAGGAAAACCTATAGGAATTCTCTGAAGGTGGATAGTCAAATTCCCAAACCCCCAGGTCAAGGAGAAAATATAAAAAACAAGAAAATATAAAAAAAAAACAAGAAAAAAACAATTTAAATATGGTAGGGCCACAATTACCATAAGAGTAGAATTTATTAGGAAAAACAAGCCGGGGTAATAAGTATGACCTCAGACAAAGTTAAAGGTAAAATAGATTTAATCATAGAGAAAAACAGGGAAACTACACTATATGTCAGCCATATTAATCAATATTGTCTTAGACTACTTAGTATAACTAGACAGTATAAGGTTGAAATTTTGCTGTGGTGCAGGAAATGACAAGTTGGTAGACTTGGAAAAATACAGAAAGATTCGGACTTACGAAGGAAAAGGTTATCTTTCTGTCCTTCAGAGAAACAGAGGACAAGTAAGTATAGTACAGTCTTACATAGATGCATATGAATGTATATATGTATATATGAGTATGATTGTGGATACCTAAGTATATGTATGTGTATGTAAATATATGTGTATAGGTATGTATGTGTATGTATATTCTTTTGTGTGTATGTATTTGAGAATGTATGTGTGTCTGTGTATATGTAGATATGTCTGCACTTAATTGTAGCCTTCTTGAGCTCAGGTGGGCTTGGGGAAGGGGGGAAAGAACAAAGTAAAAAATGCACAGCAGAGAACAAAAGAAAACTTAGAAGAAAGCAAAGATGAACAGCTTTCAACACAAGGCATAGTATTTATTACATTGGCTTTCTTGAAATGGAAATTTATTGTTTTATATTTTGAATCCTCTCTTACATTCTGATGTTCACATGGCAATGCTTTTTTTCTCTCCTTATTTTGTATTTAAGTTTTAATTTTTAAATTTATAATGTGTTTCTTTTTCTTTTCTTATTGTGTAAGTTTTAGTATTTAAGTTTAAAGGGAAAAAACAAACAAAAAAAGAATACAGAAGAAATTGGGGGATACCTTCAAAAGTATAAAATACCTAGACTAACAGAAGCCCAAATAGAGATCTTAAATAATCCAGTCTCAAAAAAGAAAGAAAGGAAGGAAGAGAAAAAGAAAGAAAGAAAGAAAGAAAGAAAGAAAGAGAACTACATATATTGGATCTACCAAAGGGGGAAAAATCTGGCCTTGATGCATTCACAGGAAACTTTGCTTTTAAAGAACAAATAACATCAGTGCTACACAAATTATTGTCAAAATTGAGAAAGAAGGCACTCTACTTGACTCTTTTTATGGAACAAATATAGTCCTAATAACTAAACTAGGAAAGGATAAAATGCAGGAGAATGATAGACCATTAATTACAGATCATTAATAAATATTGATTTTAAAAATTTAAATCAAATCTTGTCAGACAGTTTATCACAGTTCATCCAAGAAGTCATTCATTATAACCAAATAAGTTTTATACTAGGCAGGCAAAGATGATTCAATATTAGGAAAATAATCAGCTTATTTAGTCCTATTAAAAACAAATATATTCAAAACTCCATGATTATCCCAATACATCTCTAAAAGTTTTTGACAAAGTACAATACTCATTAGTTCTATTTAAAAAAAAAAAAACAAACCTCAAAATATAAGCCTTGAGAAATCTTTTTTTTAAAAGCCATAAAAAATATTTACATAAAAACAAAAGCAAACATATGCAATTAAGTTTCAGTAGAAGTTTTCCTAGTAAATGCTATGGTAAAGCAAAGATGGCCACTCTTCTATCATTTCCAACTGTCCTACAAATGCGAGCAATAGCAATAAGACAAGAGAAGGAAATAAAAAGCATAATATAGGCAAAGAAAAGATAAAACTATCCCTTTTGACTGATAGACTGATGGTTTACTCAGAATATCTAGGAATATAGTAAAGATACAAATCGAGAAAATACCTTTAATAAAATTGTAGTCTAAAAAAATAAATCCACAATTACCAGTATACTTCTAAATAATAATAACAAAATCTAAGAAGTAATAAAAACTGAAGAGAAATCAAAATTACTACAAAATGCATAATACATCTGAGGATTGATGGTTTCAAGTAAAATCCTCTTTTTCAGTTGCATAAACGGAAATCCTTATGTTTGTGCTGTTTTTCAAGCATAGAACAAGAAAACATTTATTCGTAAAGATTGTGTAAAAACAAAATTTGAACATATCAAAATCACATAATTCATGCTACAATAAATATTTTCACAATGCAGCCTTGTAAATTGCAAATTTTTAGGAACTATAACACTTGTATAATTCAACATTTTAGATGAATTCATCATTAAAGGCAGCTGCTTTTTGTTTTACATCAAAACCTTACAAATTTCAATTTTTTTTAATCTTGACAAAATCTTGTTTAATTCAAAACTAAGAAAAATAGCCAGATTTTCTAAAATTACCAAATATATGTAGGTCATTTATCCTTTGTTAAAGTATAATTGAAATTAGATAATATTTTATTCCTAGAAAGATGTTTTTAAAAATAATTGATTTAAGAAAATTGCTATTGTACATAATTAAATGAGATGGCACTGTCATACTATCAAAACTCAAAAGCAGATGTTCTTATATAGTTGAGAAATGCTTGAAATTACTTAGTTCATAGCACAAGTTAATAAGCAGTTATTTGGATCTGTAAGTGAATGGAAAATTAGATATAAATGTACATAATATATAATAAACATAGTACATAATAAATATACATATATACATATATAATTAGGAATTACTTTAAAGTACAACTGTTCTATTATAAATACATAATTAGTAATTCTTTACATGATTAGAGTTTGTAGTAGTCAACTGACAGTTTTGCATATCATTATCTTCTTGGTGATTCACTGATTTTCTAATGGTTGTCAAAAACAATCACCAAGTATAACACCCCACCCCCCAAAAAAAGACAAAATCATATGTAAAATCATGCCTAGAATGCCTTCTGGATGACAGAAACTTATACTGGCATCTCCTTCCTTCTTGCTGGTCCTCCATATACTCCTAAGAGGGAAAGGACCTACATATCTAAAAATAGTCAAAGAAGCCCTTTTTCCCAGAGCGAAGAACTATAAACTAAGAGTGTCCCCATCATCTGGAGAATGACTGAACAAATTATATTTTAAAATGTCCAAAGGGAGAAATTCAGAGAATCCTGGGAAGACATAAAATGATGCATAGTGAAGAGAGAAGAACCAGGAAAATAATTCCTCCAGTAATGATAAAATTATAAAGAATTATAATTATAGTTTATAAAGAATTTTTAAATTATAAAGAAAATTATAAAGAAAAACAACTAAAACAAGCGATGAAGCATTTTAGCACTACTTCACAGAAGTAGAGGATGTGAGAACTTTTAAAAATTCAAATATGTTTTATTTTCACTTCTGAATTCAATTTCTCCATCTTTCCCTCCCCCACTCATTGAGAAGGCTAGAAAAAGAAAACCCATTCAAAATCAGTATAGTGAGGCAAAACAAAATCCGACATTAGTCATATTGAAAGAAATAGGAAAAGAAGAAAGAAGGAAGGGAGAGAGGGAGAAAATATGCTTCACTCTTCACCTGAGGTTATTAGCTCTCTATCTGGAGTTAGATTTATGTTTCATAATGAGTCTTTTGGAAGTGTGGTTAGTCATTGTATGGCTCAGAATTACTAAGTCTTTCAGAGCTGATTATCCTTATGATATTATTGTTATTAAATAAATTGTGCTCCTAGTTCTGCTACTTCACTTCGCATCAGTTCATATAAGTCTTCCCAGATTTTTTGGAAACCATCCCCTTTGTTATTCCTCCAGCAAAGTATGATTCCGTCATATTCATATACCGTAACATGTTCAGTTATTCCCCAATTGATATACATTCCCTCAGCTTCCAAATTTTTGCCACCACAAAAAGAACTGCTATAAATATTTGTGTACGTATGGGTCCTTTTCTTCTTTCTTTGATCTATTTAGGGGTATGGTCCTAGTAGGGATATCACTGGGTTAAAGGGTGTACACCAGGGGTGGGGCACCTGTGGCCTTGAGGCCATATGTGGCCTCGAGGCCGCAGGTTCCCTGTATGAACTGTTTAATAGCTTTTTGGGCATGCTTCCAAACTGCTTTGCAGAATGCACCAACAGTGCATTAAAATTCCTCTCATTTTCCATTTTTTAAATTAGAATGCCTATTATTTTCCATCATCCAGTCTGATGGGCATAATTTGGTACCTCAGAGTTGTTTTAATTTGCGTTTCTGTAATTATTAATGATTTAGAATATTTTTCACATGGCTATTGATAGCTTTGTTATCTTACTCTAAAAACTGCCAGTTCATATCCTTTGACCATTTAATAATACTTCTACTCTTGCTGTTGCTGCTAACTAACATTGATATAGTGCTCACTATATGCCAGGCAGTGTGCTTAATGCTTTATAGTTATTATCTCATTTGAGTTTCACAACAGCTAGGAGGTAGAGGGCATTATCCCCATATTGCAGTTGAGAAAACTGAGTCAGATAGAGGTTAAGTGATTTGCCCAGGGTCACAAAGCTAGTAAGTGTCTGAGGCCAGATTTTAAGTCAGATCTTCCTGACTTCAGGAAAAGTGCTCTATCTACTGAGCTTCCTAGCTACCAGCATATCCAGGCTATACCTGCTGTGACAGATTTTCAGGAGGGAATAGGCAAGAGTTGCAGAATGGACTTTGCATTAGATTGTATGGATTGGTCAAGGTCTGCATCTTTGGAGAGAACTCCCAAACTAATGAGCTCACAGACTCATTTGAATATTTGAGAGAGTAATTTATTAGATGAAGGGGAGGGTAGTGGGTTGAATATTTTCCTAATGGGGAACATTTTGAACAAAGATGGGCAAGCAGTCAGTCAGCAGTCGTTGATTATATGCTTATTATGTGCCAGGTACTGCTGAGAGTTAGTCCATGTTTCTAGTATGGGAGATGGACATTTAAAAACTATTTGATATGAGGAATTTTTAAAATTGCGCTTTGTAAGTTTCCTTCTTTATTAATAGAAAACATAACTCTCTTAGCAATTTATTGAAATACTATCCTAAAATGAGCTGTTTTTTGCATGTTAAGGGCAGTTTTATGGTCATGCTTAAATGACCGTGATACTGTTAATTGTAACTTTATCCTTCATAATCTAAATTCAGTGATAGTTTGGCTAATGTAACTTTCCATCTATATTGAAATAAAATCCCTTTGATTTGTGTCTTATGCCCTGATAGTGATAGTTTTGCCCTTTAAAGTGGATTTTATTTTCCTGGATTGCCTAAAAGATCTATAAATCTCTGTAGTTTTCTAAGGTAAGATAAATGTGTAGTAGTTACAAGGTATTATACTGTTCAACTTGAAGTGACCCATTAAGGATTTGAAAGTAGTATAAAATTTGAAGTCTGTCTTAATATTCGATCTGCCTTAACCCTGCCTTATGTGAACTATTTAAGGCTAATCACTCTTTAAAATTCTGTTTTAATGTCACAAATATGCCTTGTATCTACATTTCTATAAAGAAATCCCTCTTAAGTCAAAATAAAGTAGACATTGTGTAATCCATTTTTTTGGAATGTAGATGAATGGATGCTTATCTCAATTTACTCTTCTGACATATGAAACTACTTCCATATTTATGACCTGAAAATGGAGATAGACCTGAGTTTCCACTGGATTTGGAGTGCTGTGCAGATGGCATACATGTGATAGCTCACCAAGTTAACAGCCTCAGAGTGCAGAGGTTTATGGATCTAGTCAGTTGTTCTAAAGTGCCCTCTTTCCCATGCTTCAGCTATTAGGTAGTTTCTTTGTAGGCTAGAATGTGTACTGTTCCCAGGTAATTTTCAGTCCCTGGTATGGCTTATTATTATTTCCTTTTGGATACACTCTCCCAACTCTCTCATGCCCTACAGTTATTGTTTGAAACATGTGTCCTGCCTTAATTTTTACTGCATCTAGTTCTGCATCTTCTTGTGGGGGGTCTTGAGCATTTGCATTTTTTTGGCATACGATAAATGCATCTCATGACTTTGCCCACTTATCAGTGCTTACCATTTTGTAGTACCTGCCTCAGACGTGTCCTTTTTGAAATTGTATTATTCGTCACCCTTTCTAGAGCCTAAGGCAAAACAAAAACAAATAGACTCTTTTCCCTCTCTTCTAATTTTATTAGAAATCAGGATCTTACAGGCTGTATGGCATACGTCTTTCTCTAGCCATTCAGAGTAATTGAATGTTTGATTGAAAACAATAATTATCATCTTTGTGAGATTGCTTTCTACTTAAGGGTCGTGTTCCTTTGCAGAATCAGCAAGATAAAGCATTAATCATTTAGCATAATTCTCTTTCTCAACCCTGTGTGAGTTATCTTTGATCTGTTTATGTAGAAAAGTTTCTTCCAAGGGACTTAAACTGGCAATTAGATTTGGTCCTGAGTGTGAAATTGAACGGAAGTTCAATCGTGAAGGTTAGACTGTAGTCATAGGAAATTTTAGTTGAAAGGGGCTTCAGGGAGCAGGCATCTAGTACAACCAGCACAACTCATATCTCAGTGGGGATAGAACATTTCTGACAAGTGGTTGTCTAATTTCTGTTTGAAGACATTTAGTGAAGAGCAACTGGTTTCCTCTTAAGGCAGCCTGTTTTCCTGTTGGGTAGTCCTGATTATTGAGATGTTCTTTTTTTTTCCCCTTTCCTCTATACCAAGCCCAAATGCCTCTGAAACTGTCCTCATTGTTCTTAGTTCTGCTCTCTGCATCCAAGGAGAGCAAGTTTAATCTATTTTCTTTGTGACAACTCTTCAAATACTTGAACATAACTGTAGTGTCTCCTTATATCTTTTTTTTCTCAGAGGCCATTATTCCTGCCTTTACTTAAATGGCGATTTTCTATATGATGTCCCTGACAAATGACCATCCAAGAATCTGTTATCTCCCGTGGCATCCCATGCTACTTTGGGACATTTCTAATGCCCTAAGATTTTTTCCCCCTTACATGAAGCCTAAATCTGCCTCTGTAACTTTTAATCTCCAGATCCAAGAAAATCAAATCTATTTCTTCTCCAAGAGCTATATCCTGCTAATGCTCTACCTCACCCCGGGACTGTGACCTGGAACCACATATGCACAATGCAACAGAGTCCTGTTCCCAGTTCCAGAAAAAGGTCGCCTGTAATCTCCTTCTCACCAGTTGCCCCACCCCTTTAGCATCTGTGGGCTGAGTGCTCTGGGAGTCACCACAGCCGATTTGGTTATTCCTAAGGCCGGCTGCTAGCTTGCTGGGGTGTGTCCTGCATTTGTGCCTGCACTAGACTGCAGTCCACTCTCACCATAGTGGTACATAACTTTCCCACAGACCTTCTAAGTTGTCTCGGGCTAGAAAAGTGTTTCACCCTGTCCTTTTGTTGGTTCTTCCACTTCAGAATTCTTTTTGAGGTATTATTTTAATCTTGTTTGGAGGGGAATTTCGGAAAGCTCAGATGAGTTCCTGCCCTTTCTGTACCATCTCAACTCTGCTGGCAGAGGATAGTCAGCAAGGAACTAAGAGTATCATCACCCGCTTCATGCATTCAACTTCTGTCTTCTACTACATACACTGTCTCCTGCCTAACCTCCAGCTTTCAGAGGAAGAGGAGAAACAGAGGCTGTCCACCTGACTGTCTTCCACTTTGCATTCATTGCACATGTCTCTTGCCCGATCTCCAGGTTCTTCTGTGAAAAATAGAGGCACAAGGGGGGCGGAGCCAAGATGGCAGCTGGAAAGTAGGGACTAGCATGAGCTCCCTGCCAAGTCCCTCCAAAAACCTATAAAAAATGGCTCTGAACCTATTCTAGAACTGCAGAACCCACAAAACAGCAGAGGGAAGCAGGGCTCCAGCCCAGGACAGCCTGGATGGTCTCTGGGTAAGGTGTATCCCGCACAGAGCTGGGAGCGGAGCAGAGCAGAGCCCAGCGTGGGCGGTGCCACCACACCAGGAGCCAGGCGGAGTGTGCCCTAGCGCCCTGAATCAGTGAGCTGTGGCAATTGCCAGACTTCTCAACTCACAAACACCAAAGACAACAGAGAAGAACTGCAGAACCCACAAAATAGTGGAGGGAAGCAGGACACTAGCCCAGGACAGCCTGGATGGTCTCTGGCTAAGGTCTATCCTACACAGAGCTGGGAGCGGAGCAGAGCAGAGCCCAGTGTGGGTGGCGCGGACCAACCAGACCAGGAGCCGGGCGGAGCGTGTCCTAGCGCCCTGACTCAGTGAGCTGCAGCAGTTACCAGACTTCTCAACCCACAAACACCAAAGACAACAGAGAAGGTTACTGGGAAAAGCTGCTGGGGACAGGGAGTTCGTGGTTTGGCCACTGCCCGGGGGGTAGCAGAGGTGGGGCAGCTGCAGAACTACAGCTGCAGTTGCTTCTGTCCCTAGGCCCACCTGGTGGGAGAAATTAAGTGGTGGATCAGAGCAGGAGTGAAGAACAGCCTGCTGAAGATCTAAGTCCAGTCTGGGTTGGGGGTTTTTGGGGAAGGAGGAGTGCTGGTATGGCAGAGCTGGCGCATCCCACCAAGCTTGGAACATAGAACTCTTTAGTCTACAAGCAGTCATACCCAGCTGAAAAACTCAAGGGTCAAGTAAGTTGGCTGGAAACATGGCCAGGCAGCGAAAATGCACCCAGATTCAGTCTCAGACTTTGGAATCTTTCTTTGGTGACAAAGAAGACCAAAACATACAGCCAGAAGAAATCAACAAAGTCAAAGAGCCTACAACAAAAGCCTCCAAGAAAAACATGAAGTGGTCTCAGGCCATGGAAGAGCTCAAAAGCAAGTTAGAGAAGTAGAGGAAAAATTGGGAAGAGAAATGAGAAGGATGAGAGAAAACCATGAAAAACAAGTCAATGACTTGCTAAAGGAGACCCAAAAAAATACTGAAAAATATACTGAAGAAAACAACACCTTAA